>KV751322.1:4018309-4036320 GCA_001698575.1 Mola mola | reverse complement strand
ATTTTTTAATTAGAGTAAAATTTGTTCATTAAAAATATAGACGTTACATTCAAGCCTCAGTAACGCTTTTGGGAATACTGAAATTGAGCCCAACCAATTTATTGTTTGCCACATAATTGGCCAATATTGGCAATATCGGTCGATTCCAGAAAAAGGTTATTGTTTCAAGGCACTGCTTTCATAAAAGATAATAAAAGTTTAATTGTTTAGCAGATTATCAATCTATGAAATGTGTAAAAACTAACACAGCATATAATAAAAAGAACATCATACCAACAGTCAATCATGGTGGTGGTAATGTGATGGTCTCGGGCTGCTTTACTGCTTCAGGACTTGGACTACTTGCTGTAATTGATGGAACCATGAATTCTGCTCTCTACCAGAAAATCCTGAAGGAGTCATTACTTGTCTAGCTATTAGTTTGTGACCTCAAGCTCAAGCACGCTTGGGTTATGCAGCAGCAAGTCCACCTCTGAAGGCTTAAAAAAAACAAAATTAAGGGTTTGGGGTAGCGTAGTTAAAGTCTGGACTTAAATCCGATTGAGATGCTGTGGCATGACCTTAAACACGCCATTCATGTTCGAAAACCCTCCAATGTTGTTGAATTAAAACAATTCTGCAAAGAAGACTGGGCTAAAATTCCTCCACCGCAACATTAAAGACTCATTGCCAGTTAGAGCAAACGCTTGATTGCAGTTGTTGCCGCCAAGGGTGGCACAACCAGTTATTAAGTCTAGGGGGCAACTACTTTTTGGATAGCTTTTTCCCTTAATAAATGAAATCAACATTTAAAAACTTAATTTTGTATTTACTCAGGTTATCTTCATCTAATATTAAAATTTGTTTTAATGATCTGAATCATTCAAGTGTGACAAATATGCAAAAAAATTACAAATCAGGAAGGGGGCAAATACTTATGTTTCAGTCTTTCTTAAACAAAACTGTGAAACATTTGGGTTATCGTTGAGCTTTTCCTTATTTTAAGTCAGTGTAAACTGAACATTTTAGTTTTGAGACTGTTGGTTAGACAAACCATTTGAAAAATCGTCTGCTGACTTTGAGAACAAATAACACTTTTTCAGAAAGTGGCAGATTCATTGTCACGTTGTTTTGATTTTGAACAAAGTTGAGTTCAGGTGCAGTCCTCAGGTTGTGTTTCATAAGAAGTCATGCATTCTTTCAAGTTCATGTTGATGTCTGATTAAAGAGGAAAAACCCTGGAGCATCTGTTACATGCAAATTTGTCCATGACCTTGTCGGACCACAATGAGATAAGCAAAAAGTTAGATGACTTCCCTAGAATGTAATTTAACTCCTAGTAAGAGAATAAGAAACTGAAAGGCACCAAGAGTGGTATCCAAAAGTAAATAACTTGGGCACACATACATGAAAACTCAACTGACGATGATAATATATACTTCTCATTTAGGAAACGTCCAGCTGATGATGAAAGTGGGCCGTCTACCAGCGCAGCAGCAGCCAAGAAGCCCAAAGGCAAGACCAGCTTTGGAGACTTCAGCTCCTGGTAGCATAGACATTTCCCATTTTTTATTTTCACATTCATACTTCTCTAATTTTCTGTTATCTCTCAGTAGAGTCTTGTGAAACAAAGAAATTAAAGTGATTTTTTTTTTTTTTTTATGAAAAACTGTGTCCTAGTTTCATTTGACACTATGATTATTGATTTTAAGAGAATGTGGTGACATGGAAATGGTGTAGTAGTATACATATATAGGCACTTCTTTAACTGAAACGCTTATCAGTGTGAAAATTAATTAATCCTTGCCGTCATCCAAGACAGTCAAGGCACGGATAAAACAGTCTGATTGATATATAAGGTCTGGTCAGTTTAATCAATCTTTGGTCCACAAAGTTCTAATCACTATTTGTGAACATGACTAACTGTCACCGTGCACCGTGCTGTGACCGCAGAGAGAGGTTTTTATGATACCGGGGCTCATTTTTCTGCTAAAAAGATGTCGTCTTGCATTTGCCATTGGTGGGTGAACTGTTTCACATGACATATTTCTGAATATGAAAAAAGTACACAAAATGACATGAAAATACTTAAAGAAATTAAGCTATTGTTGCTTTGGATTGCTCTGTTTGCAACATCCATTTTTAGATTCATAATGGGAATTGAACTGGTATCAATCCACCTGACATCCTCTAACCTTATCTACTATGATGGCCTATTTATGCCTTATGTCAGCCATGCACAGGGCTGATGGTATCATGTTTACTTGTCTGGCATTTCCATCCCTGAGGGCACTAACATAGAAACACCTTGAGAAATTCTTAAGCTTTGCTACACCTGGATTCATGGATGAACAGATTACATTATGTTGGTCAGAGGTCAAATTTCACTCGAAAACTCATTCACTAATTAATGCAAATTTTACACAGCATGAAATCAAATGTTGACAGTTCAAAATTCAATTAAGTAATAACAGCACTTAAGAACACCATAACTGAGAAACAGAGGTTGATATTGTAAACCATATTTCACATTTGATTAGATACTGAATTGGTGACCCAAATCTTTGAAACTGTGCTGCCAGGTTGAGCAAGTGTGAGTGAGATGCATTCATGTGTTGAATTCCTCTCAGGAGATTGTGGATGCAGCATGTGATGTTTTGTTTCAAGTGGTAAGAAGTGATTTGCAGACACCACAGGAAATTAGGATGAGAAGTGTTCATATTTGGCCAGAGACCACAGCAGCATATCTATTTCATTGGTTAATAATCTGTTTTTCTTTCTTTTCTTCCCCACTGTATTGACTTTATTGGAAGTACTGATTGAGTTTCCAAGCCCTGAGTATCATAAAAATCTAAAATGGGCACCATGGGCATAACGCAAACTACCCTGTTCCTGGAAAACAGTTTTTTGTACTCTAGAGATGTTTTTCTAGAAACACTTACAATAGCAGGTGTTTAGAAATATGAAATCTCTCATGGTCAGCGGATTGAATGGGGGAAAACAGGCTAGTTACCTTCATGAAGCCATGTGGGTTTGTTCCATTTCAGATTCTCATTGCGCTGGAGGAACAGCAGGATCTGTGATAGCACCCTTGTGTCACATAATTTATTGGATGCTTGGTTATTGCCCTAATGCTGCTACACTCAAGTCTTATTATTCAGCTGTGCTCTTGGCAGCCGCTCCCAAGATTTGAGTTTTTACATGAATGAATACAGCCTCGACTATCATCAGTGTCTCCCAAAGCCTGAGCAGGCTGAAGCCAGTGTTAATATAGGAGGCAAGCTATGAAGTTGGTGCCCTTCAAAACTCAAGTCAGAATTGTACATGACTATCCTTTTCACACATGGAGCTCTAAAACTGAGTGGCGTAATGGTGTGACGGGATGGTCACTCGTTGCCAATGCTGTCAGCACAGAAGCAGATCATATCACTTCCAGCAGGCTGTAGGTCTCTAATTGAATGAATAATTGAGGTGTGTGGCAGGGTGCGAAGAGCATACTGTAACTTTAGGCACAAAGTTGCTCGCATAGTGCACTCAAGTGTAAACTGAACTACTGTTTTATATTAGGTACAACTATACTGTAGAATCCATTGCCTTTTAAGTCAAATCAAACTATTTATTTTGAATATGAAAATGAAAAATTCAACACCGGCTTGGATTTGTTGATGTAAAAGCAGAAGTGTGATTTTTCAAGAAAGTTTTTTTGATTGTAATGTTTTCATTGGCATTTAGCATTTTTCTGTTTGCAAGATTACACAAAAATAACTTGACCAATTTCAATGAAACTTTCTTTAAAGGTGTGTTACGGCCTAGCTTACAACTGGTTAGATTTTGATGGCCAAATGTCAGAAAGCGTTTTTTTTTTTTTTTTTTGCCATTACTTCAGGAAGGTCCAGCTGGTGTCATTTTGTAGCTGACAGCCCTGCCTACAGATGATTAAATTTTGGGCTTTCAAGGTCACCTACAGGTCAAAAAAAATTATTTTGGACTTATCTTAGACAATGGATTGACAGAGTTCTAACCCCTAACCCAAAGGTCCATCACATAGTCAGAAACAGCTGACTTTGTGGTTTATGTATCATTTGTCAGGTAGTGTCAACATATGATCTTTTTGACATGACATGAACTAATCCTAAAAATTACACTTAGGAATGCCCCAAAACAAATATTAAAACTACAGTTTGGTAGAAAGCAGGAAAGAATAACCTTGAAAGGTAAACATTTATTGTTTGGGAACATATGTTGTACGACTTTAGCTGTGTTGGTAGAGGTTTGTGCTCTCTGAGTGCATTCTTTCTAGTATTGTTTAATGTTTAGTTAGGTTTGGTTTGAATGTGGTTTAAATATGATCCATGCCAACCTAATATGTTATCTTGGACTGAGGAGTTGACCGGCATGGTTAGCCTGTTTTCATCTGTATGCAGTTTTAAATATTTGCTCTGTTAAAAATGAAAGGTTTTACAAACGGAAGTACGAACTTTAAACACCCATTTAGTACTCAACGTTACTATCCAGGCCTAAATTTTAGTTTACGACAAAATAAGCATCATTTGACAACAAAATATGATGTTAAGTAATAAGAGGTTTGGAAAAGTATTTTTAGTCCTAAAACTCACCACAATAAGAGACTCAGTTGTTCAATTGGAAAAAATTTAAAAAAGAAACAAAAAGAAGAAATTTCACCAAATTCATCTGGATCCAATTATTTGTCCTCAGAGAACTTTAATGATTAATAATGTAATCAAGTGGATCTGGGATTTCTGCCTGGAGACAGTTACTGGTTTAAGCCAGATCTGACATTCCAGGAGTATCATTACCCTTTTTAAGCATGGTCACAACTTTGTGTTTTGTGCTTGATCAGCTTTATTATGTCACAAACATATGAACCCATGCAAGCGTTTATCTCAATTAATTTACACACCAGCAGAACAAGAAGGGGAAAGCTTACCAATGTAAGATCAGATTCTTCATTTTTTTACTAAAAAGTTTACAGTCTGTATGTCAGACAACATTAGACTCTCGACTCTGATGAGGAACGACTCCCATTAACGTAACAGTGCTCTATCGTTTCCTGAAAAGGACTAGTGTATGATTGGGTTTTGTTTTTGTTTTGGGTTTTTTTTTTGTGTGTGTGGGGGGGGTCATGTTTTTTAGACATAACGCCATAATGAATTGAAAAAAGGATGTCCAACTGGCGTCATTTTTTTAGCCAACATCACTGACTGCAGATGATTACCCTTTAGGCTTTCAAGGTTAAAGGTCAAGGTCATTACAGGTCAAAACCCAGAATTTTTCTCCTGAATTAATTGACACAGATAGGTCCAATTGGTGTCATTCTGTACTGGCTACACATGATTAACTTCCGGGCTTCCACATTTTTGACATATTCTAAATGGAATTGCGATAGAGTGGTCTAACTTGTGTCATTTCATAGCTAGTCCCAGGGTCCATCACATGGGTTCATGTGTCACCTATGAGGTGGTGCCGACATGATCGTCTTCGCACCAAAGACCTGGACATAAAAATATCACATTTGCCCAGAACAAACACTAGTACCACAGAAAGCTGAAATATGAACTCGTATTAAAAAAAGACCTCTAAAGGTAAACATTTATAACTGGGGAGCAGATGAATTTAGCTGCATTAGTGGAGGTGGAGGTCTGCACTCTCTGAGTGCATTCTCTCTACCTTTGTTTGTTTTTGTTCCTATAATCCTTCCTCTATCTTAAGAAAACTCTTTCAATGTTAGTTCTAAATAAAACACCTTAAAATTAACCCAGTTCCAAATTTCATCAAGAAATACAAACTGAATATATCAACAAGGTTTCCAAATCATTTTTTGTGTATTTAAATTGTATTTTTTTAGCACTTGATGTAATAATAATGTACATGTTAAGGTTAGATTTTGATATTCTGCTCTAAATACAACATTCTATTGAATGGCAGCCTTCGAGTGGAGACCAAATTGATTTAGCCTTAACAGTAATAAATGGTTCTCTCAGCTGTCTGGCTTTCACAGAGATGCTCCTGCAAGAGCCCCGACAAACAAACCTCCATCCTTCAGTCTCTGCAGACCATGGGGGACCTGTCAGCACCGGCGCTCAGACCTTTTTATATCTTTGCCCCTTCAACCAATAGCAGTCTGTTTGTTTTCATTTCGCAGGGCAGCCCTCCATTTTGCATACAGCAACCATTTCACTGAGGCATTTCAGAGGGTAGTAATTGAGATCAGTAGTTACTTTTTAAGACAAGGAAATGAATCACCCATCCTGGAAGAGGACGGAATCTGTGACTCTCATCACTCTCTTCCTCTCTGCGCCACAGGAAGGGCAAAGGGTTTATTTGATCTACAGCCTGGCTGCAGCTTTTCAGTCTAAAACATTTATGATGCTACACAGTCCAGAGAGAGTTCTTGAAGTGAGCCACAGAAACTGTCCATTATCAGAAAAAGCTCCAGTATGGACACTCTTGTGGATTTTGCACCTGTGACAGATCTCTGCGGAGGCATAAGCATAAGCAGCCGAAAGCAATTAAGCGCTTATAACCATATCATGTAGTGATGCATTACAACATATCACCCTTGTATTAATTCTGCTAATATGTGGTTATGTCAAAATGGAAAAAAACATGATTTTTTTTTTTTTTTTTAGGAAAAGAAGAAAAATAAAGCATAACTGTAACAAGGCTTTTTGGGGTAAATATGAAGAATTAGAAAAATAATAAGTCACCGGGATGAGTACCCAGGTACATGTTTTAAGGAGCATGCTCCTAATGAGAAAGGACCTTCCAGGAACACCTCTGTGATTGGCAAGTAAAGGACCCTTTGTACTTCATACCTTTATGGATACAGGGTAAAATAATAGCTAAAAGAACACATAAAGGAATGGCATGGGCAATTTGATGCCTTTCAAGAGTCGACATGAAAGGTTTTCAAATAAACAATGCTGCTTTTCCAAAATCCGCTGATTTACTGGCTTGGAATGTGTACAACACAATTCGCCAGAGCAGACTTATCAGATATCAAAAGATCAAACAAAGTTGCCTATCAGGCAGGAAAATTGGGCAGCTCATAAAATAGAAAGATGAAAAACAAAAACCCTTTCCTCCACTTATATCCGCATCTGTCTCTGGAGATATCTGCAGCTATATCTTTTACAGCACCAGAGGATTACATTCCCTGCTCCTGTTGCCAAGATGTCGTCAGCAGAGACCTTGTGTGCTTGTGCCAGACCCAAAAATGTTGGCAAAAAAACTCTGATGTCTTATGTGATTTTTTGACCAGACCTCCACGCCTACTGAAATTAGGGATGCATTGATTGATGGGCAAAACAGAAGCACCTCCATCCCAACAAAAATCTGTCAATATTAACACAGAGTCAGGCTGAGTAAGGAAGTGAACCCAAATGGCAATTCAAGCTAAGAAATGTCACATGTATCTTTCAGCCTGCCAGAAGTGACACTTTTAAAAGACGACAACGTCTTCTAAAAGCAAGCTGCCAAGCAGTGAGTGAGTCGTGTTTGTTTCCCTGATGAATTGAGCTCAGCGTTAACTCTCTTTAGGTCTGTAGCTCAGATTTGGTCTCCACCAATTCTGTCCACACGCATTGTGTGTCTATCCCATATCAGTCATGGATGTTGTTTTTCTGAAAGTGTAATAGGGGTGGAGCAAAAAACAAAAAAAAAACAAGCTTAAAGGTACTAAAAAGGATTTGCTGTTGCTTTAAGATGCATTTCATGGTGATAAACTATTGATTAGAATAAATGTTCTAACACATTCATTTACTGCTCAACAACTTATTAACAAAAAGAAGTAAAAGGGAAATTTACACTTTTTATTAACTGTGTTCTGAAATTATGCACTTTATTTCAGGAACATTCACACATTTAAAAATGCTCTCTGTTGTGTGTTTTATTTTTACTTGATTTTGTGCATTAGGCTGTCTTTGATGTTCCGGACCTTGGCTTGAGGATTTTTTTTCTATGTGGACCTCCATGAATTTTAACTGAATAACCTTGTTTTACAGTACAAAGATGCACAGATCATCTACACTATTGTTAATTCTTACTAGGTGTTTTTCTCCCCACACTGAGTGATTTTATTCTTTCAAATGGCAGATGCACTGCTGTAGCCATGGTGACAGTGGATGCTGAGTGCTGCCACCAGCCTGTTGGCCTGTAGGCAGATTCTGAATGGAGATGACATCACTCAGAGAGACGAGAGAAAAACAACATCTCCATCAGTTCCTGTGCCTGTTTTGCTGCCCGTGACGATAACGGCAAATGTTATTTGGATGCTGACGAAGAACTAAAGACTAAAATACCTGGAAAGGAAATCTGATTCCCTGCAAAGCTGACAGGATGTTTTTAGCCATTTTTTTTGTGTGTGCCATGGGGGATGTGATTTCCCCCATTATACTTCTGGAAAAGATTTGAATTTGTAAAGGCAGATTGATACACCGTGAAATGTTATGAAATCTCAGAATAAAAACATAACAAAGACAGAAATGTCACCAAAAATAGTTTCATCCAGCTGTGTCCATGGAGAAACTGTAGTCAGCAAAACCTTAGTAAGCATTAACAAGTTAAAACACAATGCAGCTGCTGGTTGTCACTTTCCCTGCTGTTTACCACAGAATGTAGATTCCGTTTCCCAAGTGACGACATGGTAAACAAACACTGTTGTTTGGATGCTTTGCTCCTCTTCCTCACTGAATGTGCTCTCTCTCGCTCTCTCTCTCTCTTTGGCTCTGACTCACAGCTCCAGGGATGATTGCCGGCCCCTCCTTCTGATGACATCAGAGGGCTGGAAATAGTAGCAGCAATAAAGCTTCCAGTCATGAGATCCTGCTACGAGGCCTTCAACCCAGGGGGAACACTTCCAGCTGAGGGGGCTGCGTGAGCGGGAGGGACAGTGCGACGGTGGGGGCTGAAATAAAGCAACAAAAAAAACAAACAAACAACAACAAAGTGACAGACACAGTAATGAAGTGACAGCAGCAACAAGTCGAAAGGGGTCATTGGCTCGACAAGATTTAAGAGTTAATACAATGTAGAAGGGCTGCAAAACGAGAGAGTAGTTATTATATTCTGTCAAATCTCTTTATCTCTCATGTTTCCTTTATGAATAATAAAAACCTAAAATATGAATGGCACAATACTTGTTACCAAAAGCTTGCTTAAACCTCAAGTTTGAACAAAATCAAGAAGCGTAACTGATTTTGAATTTTGAAAACCTGTCAGAACCCTGTCAGAGATGTTAGCATCAAACTTTCAGACGTTACCAGACTTTATCAAAATGTGCGGCGTTTTCATTTCATTTTCAGTTGATTATGTTTAGGAATTAAAGGACCCACCTATAGAAACTCGATCATTAGTGATATCAGTCGCCGCTGGTGCAAACAATCAATCTGTCACAGATTTTGAACAGATGCAAGGCAGAAAAGCAAAAAGTTAAAGCTTTTAATCAATTAGCGGAGACAAGTGATAGAGAAAAAAAAGTACATTATTTACACGATGGAATTTTGCTCAGAGCTCATAGCGGCTTTTCAATTTGATCGGAACCAAGAAATCAAAAGCAAACAGGATCAATAACAGGTCAAATAAGCAACAGAACCTTACGTTGTGTGTCTTTTTCAAAAGAGAATAGTTATTTTTCAGTCTTTTTTTGGGGTTTTTTTTTTGTTGCAATGGGATCTTATCCTAATCTTACCCATGTTTTTTTGGATGCCTAAAGCTACATCCAGGTTTAGATCAAATGGAAATGAAGAACAGCCAAACTCTTTTTTTATGCCAGTTATATTATAGGTATATTAAGTGTTTGAGTCTCATTCCCAGGTTGTCACATACTGTTCCAATCCAAAGTGTAGGTATTTGATCACTCACTCATGAATGAGGGTGGAAAATTGCTGTATTGCTCTATGTCCTTTCTGTCACACATGCAGGGACCCGTTTAGGCTGATGGAGTGCAAGCAAAAAGAAAAAGACAATATCGTCATCAAAGCCCCCCCTCCACGGACGTCTGAACTGCGGCACACCCTCCTGTGCAGGAATTTGCACTGTGTGACCAAGTGTCGCAAAGTAATAGGTCAGGAGACACGAGGACTGTGCGCGTGAGAATAATGCACACCGACACAAACAGCCAACACCACGGCATCCTGTCTGGCTGCAGCCATCACAACATAAACAACAAAACCATTCCCCTGCACTCTGTTTCTCTGTCTGTGTGCACAGGATACGGCCCTTAGAAAGGAAAGGTTAGATTTGACTCACACTGGGGCCTGGCGCTCTGAAATATGTGTGCACTTAAAGTATCAGGCAGTGCTCTGGATAAAAGCTTTCACCAAAGCTTTCACCAAGTGGAAGACGCTCTGTTTCCCTTTCTGCAGCTCAGTCCAGTTATCTCTAACCTGTAACGTTCAAAGAGAAATACTTTGTTAAAAACAAGTAATCAGGCAAATATGATGAAAAAAGATACATTTAGTACAGCAAAGGTTCGGCATCATTCAGTTCCATTAAATATCACTTTTACATTAAACAAAAGATATATTAGAATAACCTTAAATCTATGTTATATTTTATTCTACTCGGACTCTTGGCAGCTTAAACTCACTTTCCGTCTCTGCTCTTCTGAACCTTTAATGCATTGTCTTCTATTATTTTCATGATCACAAGCTGCTGCAAAATGATTCATGAGGGTCTTATTTCAAACAATTACATAATGAATATTATTTAAATGGTTAGGTTAAAAAAAAGTTGCAAAATATTGTTGCTTTTTGACTTGCATTGATATTAATGTATCATTGGAAACAAGATGCAAGCCCAAAACTACCATTTGATCATTTCCTACAGCTTATGAGACACCCAAAGCTATCCATCCCTTTGTATAACATATTGTATCAACACAGATGCTTATAATTTTAGATTTATTTTAAATTTGTTAACGTTGAGTGATATAGATCCATTTTCACTGTCTTATTTACATATCCAGCAGATATGGAGCAACATTTGCATTTCAAGTTGTGTTAGAGTCTGTCTTTTTAATGCAATTAAAAGATTGGCTGACTGTCCCTCTCCTCCTTCCCCATCTCTGTTTCCACTGACCTCTGGCTCTTTAGCCACTGATTGCTGCAATAACTTCATCAGCTAGGCTCTAACCACGTTTACCTCCTGCTAATTGCTAATAAGAGTGGTTAAATGGAATTGAAGCAAATTACGAAAGTAACGGTGTGAGATGCGAGTTGTGACCTAAAAACAATGAGCTGAAGACCTGCGGGGGAGACAGGCGGAGGCAAATCACAATTTAAATGATGCACATGAAAGCACATGAGCTTTGCAGCTTTTTTCAAACAAATATGACTGATTTCTTACTAACTTGAGGAGAAAAAAATCTGTCTTATTGTTTTATATATACTTTTCATTCAAAAAGTGTATACAAACATGTTATGAACCAGTAACGAATGATAATACTACAGAGATATGACTTAAAAATCTCCAATGAAAATCACATTTTTGACCTTGTTAACATGTCCACGTGGTGGTTTTTTTTTTTTTTTTTTTTTTACGAAAACACATCATAACCAAAATAAGCAGTCAAAGTCATGGCTGAGGAGTTCCCTCTGTCTGCAATCTGCCAAAGACAGTCTCCAAAAAAACAATTCAGATAGGCTGGGTCTTCTACATAGAAAACCATAGGAGCCAGTCCTGACCACTTGTGGGGGTGGGGCTTAATGATAAAGACACAAAACTTGCTATTCTGATGCATCAACTAGTCACTCCTCCTCTTCTTCCTGGGAACCCATTTCCAGTTTAAACATTGCTGAGTTACTCCAATATTAGAACTTGACACTGTGCAGTGTATGGTAGACTACTTAGAAAGTCGGAAGATGACTGAGCAGATAAGGTCGGTGTGCTAAGCAGGGTGAGACTAAAGTAGCACTTTCAATGAAGATCCACAATGTCTAGATTATTCAAGGGTGCAGAATTAAAGAGCAAGAGCAAGGCCAGGGAGTGTGACATAAATCCAGAAGCTGACAGACTGCTTTGTCCTTCAAAAACTTCCAAACATGAGGCGGTGTGGGCACCAGAATCACTGGCGAGTAGAAGGTAGAAACAGGGCTGTAAGAACCAGCTAAGGCAGCTTATGTTCTGCCATAGCAACCCTGGCTGGTGTACATGGGCAATCTTGATCGAATGAGGGGGTAACATAATATCGCAGCAAAATGGCTTCACTCAGAGTTTACTGATGATCACAGTGTTTCAAACTAATTTGCATTAATGCGACGCGTGCATATGTTTTTGGCGATGCAACCTGCATTTCTTCCACTGAGCTTAGGCTGGTAAAGAGTCGGGTGAAATTCAACGTTCTGACAAAATAAGATCTAAGAGAGTGAAGATGGACAGGTAAGCCAGCTCAATGCAAGAAGCTTTTTCAAAGTCCGTCTTGCGTTATGTCCTTTATTTGAAGTTCTATTTTCCTTAAAATGTATTATGTAAGTGTGAACCAGCTAAATCCTAATGCGGCCCTGCTTCTTTATTCCACACACACCTGCCATCAACAATGAAAATGTCTCTTTCGATATCACCTCGGGCCTTCACACTCTCACGTAACATGAAGAGACAAGAGAAGAGCATCTGTTAAATGTGTTCCACCTAATGCGCCAGTCCTGGCTTAGACATTATATTATATATTATATCAAAATTGTTTTCCAGGATATGCACTATTATCTATTTATTACTTGTTTCCATTACCATGGGAATAATGCACTTTGCTTAGTCGTTTTCTTCCAGTGTTCGGAATTTTGTGAACTGTTTGACCGAGATGCAGAATTCTTTGCCCTTCAGCAGATCAGTGCTTAATCGTCCTGACTGATCATGTTAGGGACACTGAGACATAAATGTAAAACTGGTGGAAATCTAGATTAGATGAAAGATTAACTAAATTTAAATGCTGAAATTCTTGAGAGTGGATTTAAGTGGAAAGTTTTACTGTGGTTTTTTTGACCAAACTTTGGAAGCTGATCTCAGGCTTGTCTTGCAAAGTAACACCAGTTCCTAACTCATGCTGTTTAGTAAGAACATAATTTTTCAAGGAATATCTGACAATTTGTTAAAACAGCAACAAATTTCAACTCATGTGCCTGTTTGAAAGCCACCTCGACACAGCCAGGTATACACTAAATAAAGATTTATATATTTGTTGTCCGTATAGACAAATGTAAATTCTCTTTGTAAACTGGCATTCTTTAAAATTTTTATACGGAGAGCAGAGCGTGAATTTTTAACAGAAAATGCATTGATTCGGCTCTTAGAGATATAATCTTTGTAAATAGCAAGACAAGAGTGAAGTAAACAAGCAGAAAAGTATCAGAATTTTTTTTTTTTTTCAAGAAAGCCTCTTGCTTTCTAGGGCTGAGAATGTTTGTTCAGAGAGGAAAACAAAGGCACTAAATAAATATGTTTTAAAGTTGCAAGTTGCAAAGTCACTTTGTAGCCATGGTGGAAATTTACAGTATTACCTTCCATTAATCCAAACTTAAAGCGAGAGAAAGAGTTGAGTGTCATCGGCATAGAAGTAAAAAATAACTAAATAAAACTGGTGCCCTCTCACTATATCTCCAAATACTGAAAACATTCCTTTATCTACATCCTGATTCAGATCTCTCACAAAATTGAGTCACATGTTGCTTGGGCCAAGACCAATCCCTACAAAACATTTCCAAAAAATCCAGGCACAACTTTTTGAACTATCCTGAGACCGAGATGAAAACAAAGCTGGTAAAAACATAACCTGCTTGGCAGAGGTAAGAAAATATTTAATTAAGGGCCAGCCGACTTTTGCAGTTTGAGATGAAGGACGAGAATCATGGGACTAAAGTCCTCCTGAAACAAATTGAAAACATGGCAGTCAAACTGACGTAAATTGAAATGGAGCAGCTTTTATTAAAAAAAAAAAAAAAAAAAATGTAGGCATCAACACAAGTGGAAGTTGCTGGATCACAGTACAGGTGACTTGTAGGTTGGCCATAAAATGAAGAAAAAAACACCATCAGTAGAAAGCAGCAGGTCCCTCAGATTTACCTTAATTACTTGACTGTCTGCCAGCCTGAGACTCTGCCCAATTCTCCTTGGCTTGAGACTCACACCTTAGTATGGACCAGTGAGTTTCATGCTTCAATAATTGTTTTACATTTAAAGGGCATTTGCTGTCATTCTTTTCCCGCCAGGCCTGTAATATTTAATAAGTTCAGCCACTGTGGTAAACTTTTCACACGTATCTGAACCTCCACGGACAAGTTCCGATTTTAAGCTCAGGCAACATGCTCTTCCGGATGTATTTCCATTCTCTGTGGCTTTTAAGATGATTTAAAATATGTAAATAGTGTTAGTTGCTCTTGAAAACAACTGAGGATGTGATCTTAAAAGATAATCCTGATTATACATTACTACACAAAAACAGATTATTAAAATATTTTAATGCGTATGCTTACATTTGTTGCTCTGACGTTAGATTGAAAATGCTGAAATAGAGGCATCAGAATGGTCTATTTAATCCTCAGAAAATGTAAAATCATTAATTTATATGTACTTTGCCATTTTAGGAACTGGCTTTAGATACGTAAATTTTAAATGTTTGAGAAATATGCAAAAATCTGAGCATTAAATATTAGACTTTTCACAAAACGTCTGTCAACGAAAATACTTCCAATATTAATTGTATCGTTAAAATCATGAATGACAACTTGACACAAGCCGCGACTTAATGCCATTGAAAATTTATTGTGATATCTGATAGTTTACATTAGAGTGAAAACAGACATGTGACATGGCTTTACTAAGACATAATGCAAAGCAATGTAGTCAAATAAAAAGCATATAATATTTTTGTTTTTAAATTTAGGAGAAAAAAAAAACAGGCACAACATATAGCCATATCAAATACAACATGCTTTAGACCTTAAACTGCAGTTTAACAGTCAAAAGAAAAGAACTTGTACAGACTTTTCCCCTGTATACCCATCTCGCCTTTGATCCACATCCTTGCAGGTACGTTGTGGACAGTAACGGAGCTCGAAAAGGCGGCAGCCAGTGTCACAGTTAAACAAAACAACAATAAAAAGTAAACAGTTTTCAGCAGCAAATATCTACATTTTTTCCATCCAGGCTGCTTTGACGCTGTTAAGTTCAGAGAATCAAAACATTCTAGAGAAAGACAATGTCAGAAAGTGACAGGATTTCTCCTTTTGAATTTTGGTATAGCAGTTGAATCTCCAGCAGACGCTCCAACATGATCCCTGGCGTCCATCTTGTCCGCTGACATATGACACGTTAGAACCTGGTACTTATTTGGTACAAACCGGCGGTGACACTGGCAACTGCTTTTTGTTGTTTCACCTTAGAATGACTGATGGAAGGGAGAGTATAGAGGCTCTGCAGTTGGGTCATAAAAACCTCCCAGCAACCCCTGCTGGCGTCATCTTGCAGGTCCTTTTTGAGAAACCGGCTATGTGGATATAACAGTTGAATCGGACTTCCATGAATCCATTCAGCTGTTAAGCAGTTAAGCAGACATGAATGGTCTGGTAAGGTAGCTTTGTTTGGCCTTTTGTTTACAGATTTTGTGAGTTTAAACTGGTAGCCATGGAAAACGAAGTAACTGGCTGGGTTTTGACATCTCCAGTTGTGTTCGTCCTAACACTCAGTGAGGGCTGGCTGTTCGAGATCAAAGGTGCGCCCTAATTCAGGAGTTGCAACTTTCAAAGGAAAAGTAAAAGTGTGTCCTCTGCAGGAACTAAAGCCTCACTGATATAAAACCAATGGTCAAACAGTTAAGGTGCCCTCTGACTACTCCTAAAGTCAGCTATAAATGAATAACTGCATCCTTCTCAGCTGTACTTCTAAAGAGTTGCAGATGCTGAAAATGTGAAATTTGAACATCGGGACTATATTTCTGTAGAATATTATAGGATGCAATTGAAATGTCAGTTCTTTTTCAAGTTTCTCACAACGGCAAACAAGGCGGTGAGCACCAGGTGGTAAATTGAGGCAAGCTGGCCGTGCAGTGGATTCAACGAAATGTAGCTGACAAGTAGTTCACCAGTCGTTAATCGTAGTCCTGGAAATTGCCCAATTGACATTAGTTCTCTCGTTTCAAGAGTTGCACCTCAACTGGGATGTCAAAAGAGAGCTGCATTTGAAGGAGTCTGTAACTTCAGTTTGACTTGTTAGAAGCCTTGAAATGCAGACTTGAAAGGATGCAGCTTTAGAACTAGAATGTAGTTTGTTAAGGTAGCTTACAATCCCATATTGTCAAAACCAACATTTTAGGTAGAAATTAGCATTAAAGTTTCTGGAAAACCAATCAGGTATTCACAAAGCCGGTTGAGGACCTTCATCATGGCCGCCACTGGGAACCTTTTGTCACATGAAAGTCCTCTATTCAGGAGTCACTGACTATGGTGGAGAGAGGGTCATGGTAAAGGCTCTCCCTGTGACATGGTGGGAGAATCCAGCTCGCCCTCAACGTCTACATGGCTCAGCAGAGACCTAAACACCAGCCCTCTAATGGGCTCACACCACACAAGCTAAATAAACAAGATAACAGGAAGGAAAAAACAAACAATGGAATAAATCGTGTCCAAACAAACTAACCTGACTTCGCAGATCACCGACAGAGATAGTGAAACCAAACAGTTGCGACAGGAAAAAGAAAATAAAAATACAGGACAAATACAAACATTTCCAAACCCCCTCCCAAAAAGGAATTAAAGAAATAAAACAGAGGAAAACAAACAAAACATTCAGTTTAGTGTGCAGACATGCATGTGGGCTAATACACATACATGCGTGCACGCACACACTCACACGCGCACATACACACAGCCAGAGGTACAGTGAACAAAAGTGCTTCAAGTTGGGGAAGTAAAACAACTAACCCAGTAGAAATACGTATAAAACCTTAAATATGTTACTTTATGTACAAAACTGTAATACGGGCCAATATCTCAGCTGTTTTTGTCTTTATAGTTTCAAGTAGGTATCACTGCTAACTATTAAGGGTTTGCATTGACATTGTTTTCAGGATAAAAGGTCGTGTGATCTGACTGACCTTGCCGGCAAAGTAATCAATCACTGCTGATTTTTTTTTTTTCCTTTTTGTTGTTTTTTTTCCTTTATTCTCTTCCGTCCCACCCTGCCCCACCTTCACCTGCTGCATCCTCCAGTTTCCAAACCTCTCCCTCCCTGCTTTGCTCTGAGAAATAATATACTGAATATCCATCTGTTTTTGCACCTCTAAATCTTAACATATATAGAAAATATATGCATGTTTGTAAAATAAGTCTCTGTTGTCCAAAAAAAACAAAAAAAAGCAAACAAAAAACAGGCTCCAGGAGGATTTTGGTGATTATTTTGAGGGCCACTTTGAACCAGAAAAGGGGACGACACGTTGGTTCACATGAGGGTTTTTCTCAGTTATGCACTGCACAACAACAAAAAAAACAAACCAAAAAGAAAGAGGGGAGGCCGTTCGTGTTTTGAAGAGGCACAAGATTCATGCGGCTTAGAGGCAAATCATAGACGCGGTCCAAAAAGCGACAATTCATACGCTCCTGGAGCGAGAGAGAGATGGATAAGCATAAAGTGCAAAAGACCTACGAGAGCAGGAAGAAATGCTGGGATTTCTAGGAGAGCAGCAAAGACTCGGAAACGACGCTGATCTTCCCAAAACTGCTTCAGGCAAATCAACCGACAAAAGAGAGGAAAAGCATAATTTGTTGGAGCTATTCAAATAAAAATCAAATCAAATGTTTGGAAAGCTGCTTAACACACTGCAGTCTTAAACCCACAAAGCTTTCTTTCCACCACTGACAATCTGCTGTCCATCTGTGACAAGGCCATTAGAGAACGGAGAGCGAGCGAACGTTTTGCCTCTAAACTGAGATGAACCAAAGGCCTCTGCAAAGTGCAAATGAAGTAGGGTTGTTCAAGTTTGCCACTGTGTAATGCTTGACCAAACACACACACACACACACACA
>KV751322.1:4007035-4017776 GCA_001698575.1 Mola mola | reverse complement strand
TTTACAAATCACATGTGCTGCTTTTGATGCTTTTTGGGTGCTGAAAAGTACCAGAAGGGGGGCGGGGAAACAGGGAAAATTCACAAGAAATAAAAGATGATAATTTATGATAATTACCAAGAATTAAAGCCCACACTACTGCAATCCCATCCATTGCCACCTAAAATAAAAGAAAAAAAAAAAAATCAAAATGCTGCTACATATTTGTGACTAAGATAAACTCCCTTTCCCCTCCACTCCTCACCCGTCCCTGATTGCTTATTTGGACATTAGCAAAAGAAAAACATGCTCGGCTACGGGCGTAGACAGAACCAGCCAAAAAAGAACTAATTCAACAAAACATGATGGACTAGACAGGAAAATAAAATGCTAGCCAGTAACATCCATCTGCCATCAAACCAAAACCTTACCAAACCCAGAAGTTAAAATAGAACTCTAGCCAATAACATTAAAAACAACGCAAAATCACCAAAGTCATTCGGCTCGCTGGATGGGCGAAATAAAGAGAGCGGAGACACGTCCTGTCAGTGAGGTCTGTCTCTTTAGTGGTCTCCGTTTCACCACAATCACTTGTAAGCGTGGTTCGGTGGGGGTGGGGGAGGGGGCGATGAGCGTGAGTTCGCTCTGCTTCTTCCTCCTCCTCCTCCTCCTCCTCCTCCTCCTCCTCGTCCTCCCCCTCGCTGTGTCGCACACATCCACCTGCCCAGTTTCACGATGGGCAGGCGGGCGTGCGCACATGAAGGAGGCGAGGGGTGGAGGGGAAGGATGGCGGTCGGAGTGGGGCAGGGTGGTTGATGGTCGATGCTTCACGCAGTTCAGTAAAGATCATTCCAAGGTCAGAAAAAGAGAAGGGCGCGGCCGCGGCGTCACTCCCATCCATTGTCCTTGATCATGTGAGCCAGCTCGATGATGAACTTTCCCTCTTTGTACTTTTGACTGCTCTCAAACGCATGCTCCTGGAAAAAAATGAATAACATGAATAGAACATAAAAAAAAGCTGATCGCTTATGGAGCTACATTCATTGATTGTTACACACCTAGTTTCATCCCTTGCTATGCGTTGAAATAATTCTTCACAAACGAAGAGGAATTGGTCTATCTTCAAGTCAAACCAACTTTAGATGGATATACACACATCTATTTATCATTATTTTGAGAGAGAAAAAATGGATTTTAGAGACTTTAACATCGAGTTTCCCCCCTGGAGACCAAATGGCTTGTTGAAAAAGGTCTAAACGTTAAACTCTCAAAGAGCTGCATCGTTTCCAGCAAGTGTCCCACTCTTGCTCAGCTTCAGGAGAAACAGGATGTTGATGCAGGCCCGTGCCTTTGTGTTGAATATCTTTCCTGTTTTGCCTTGTAAACAAGCTTCGCTCGGCTCTGCTTTGCTTGGGGGGACCATTCTGAGAAGCTAATTGTTTTTGTCACTGAAGGAGCGGCTTTAAGTGAGTCACCGTCTTACACTTTAATCGGTTATTTTAGACCCTTCTGCAGTCTTTTCAGACAATTATCGGGACAAGCCTCTTCAAAATGGCCCGACATTTAATCACTGTAGACTCTCAGAGGTACCAGTCTGACTGTCTGCAGCCAACCTTTCAGCACTGTAATTATGTTGAGCGCTTGGAGAACACAGTGTGCTTAATTTCTGAGCCTAAATACGACAGTGAGCAAAGCTAAAAGCTGTCACCATGGCTTTAAACAGCAATGTCTAATAAGAGCAACATTGGTCTTTTAACCTGTAATAGCATAATTTGTCCTCTTGGAAGCCAGAGAAGCCACAGAGTTATGCAACAACACAAGGGCAGCTGAGGAACATTAGCAGAGGAAAGTGAAAAGGCTCGGTTTAACGTTTCAGGAGCCTGCCACTTACATATTTCCAACCCAGGGTGGTTTTACAGTTTTCACAGTAGATGTCTGCCACGGCGTGTAAACCTGTGAGGAGTACCCGCTCCTCTGCTGGCCCGCAGCCCACATTCACCCTGGAAGGACACAAAAGGTCAAAGCATTCAGAATCAGTCACGGAAGACGAGCTCACATCTTTAAAGTCAAGAAAAACCAGTAAAACGCACTGAGAAGTACTCTGAGTGAACAGCAGTCCCTGTAAAAATGCACCACACTGTGTTGAAATTCCTCCATATTTGAGACAGCAGGCTTGTCATACTTCAGATTTGGGAGTTTTGCTCGTTTCCCTGCACTTAAATGGAATGTTAAGCCCCAAAATGTGAATGGTGATCGTAATAATGCTACTGTATTAAATTGGAGAGCTCATTTCTTTACAGAATTTTTTTTTTTTTTTTCTGGAATTATTTATCTATTTGTACCTTCTTTCTGCTTACGCCTCCCCTGTACTGCTGAGCGCTTAAGTGGCATTTTTATTAAAGAACACAACACATATAAATACACTTTTTTTTTACCTGCAAACCACCATATGCATTATTCACCCCATTCACATTGGATGTTTTTGGAATGAATTATTGTGACTCTTTGTCCTGTTCATTCAATTCACCCTGACTGGTAAGAACAGTGTAATGAAGGCAGCAGAGGGATTTCTGTTTGGTTCGTTGTGACCGGGATCCTAGCCTAGCATATCTTTAGCATATTCTGTAAGTAATCCTACCAAATCTGCATGGAGTCCTTTTATGTTTATTTCTTTTTAAACACAGTTCCAGTTCACAGCTAATTCAGTTTTTTTTTTTGCTGAATCCTGCAGCACTCTTTAACCGTGGAAGAAGAACCAGACTTTCTATCAGTAGAATCAGTAATGTGTCCATGATGTGTCTATAATGTACACTGTGTGGGCCTGAACAGACAAAAGGCATTCAAATCATACAACAAATATCAACAAATGAAGTGAATTAGGTGTGGTTTCGTACTTACACTGAGTTAAACAGGTAGGCTCTCCCTTGACTGCCTTGAAATGACTGAAACAAGGGAGAGAGAGAACATGTGAGTACGCAACACACACCACACCAGTGAGTGTAAGAACGCCTTGGGCTGCTTTTCTCCCAGAAAGTTCTCATTAAAGGCTTCCAATCACACGTTTGGTTCGGTGTGAGAAATGAAAATGAGACTAAGACGCAGAAGTTAGCTGAGGAAGAGTTTTTAAATGCCTGAGCGACAATGAGAACCTGAGCTATCTGGAGACAATCAATAAAGCTATTAGCTTTAAGCCAACTATTAGCTAAAATCCAAAGACTCATTAACAGCCAGAAATGACCAAAAAGAAGTTGCAAATTACCAAACTAGATGGCAACTAATACAACGATCCGCTCTAAACTAACCGATGAATCGTTGCAGCTCATAATAATGACATAAAGTACAGCGTCCATGAATATCTGCACTGTGTAGTTGGGTCATGCGTGTCCTCAGAGATGAAACAAACGACTCAAATTTGTGCAAATGACCTGACTGACACTAAAACAACAATTGTTGCAGGCATGATTAAGAAAATAAAGTCATTTTTTCTCATCCTGAGGGACAATTTAATGTAAAAACAAGAAAAGTGATTTACTAAGACATTAAAAGTACCCTCCTATACAGCACAGAATGAAAACATACATTAATGTAAACAGAGCAGTAAAACCGTCACAGTGGGTGACGCCTCTCCCAGAGTCCCCGTCACCCTCGGCCGGCAGACAGGCCCCAATCGGCTTTGCTTTTTTTTTTCCATTGCAAATGAGCACGACAGATCAGTTTGTGGCTGCGGTTGAGGGCGCTGAGCTAATAGAAGCACCAGCTGCCAACTCTGCCACTGACCAAAACCATAGACACAAACACCACCGCCGCCGCTGCCGCCCAGGCTCAGGGGACGATTGCGCGGTCTTAGATAGGATTTGGACCAGCTTCAAAGGGAACACCGAAAAGGGGACTATTATTTGTTTCTCTGCTGCCTCTCTTGGCACCGCGGGCGATGCTTCACTGTTACTTTAAGTCCATTGTGTTTGAAGTGAAGTCTGCGCACACACAATCAGTCCCGAGCTATGAGACATGTGACCTTCAGCTGTGAGAGGGAACTGGGTCAGTCCCTGTGGAGTCAACAAGTCCTCTCCACAATGCTTAGCCCAGGGAGGGCGGGGGGGGGTCATTCCATGTGACAAGAGCTGGGTGTCATATCTGCGCTTCAACTGTGCCTCAGTTGTCAGCTTCACCACTGGCAAAATAAAACACTCTCTCGCTGTCCTTATGTATTTCTCACAGCCTATTTTTACTGGGATGCGTTTTTCGTCCCTCAACCAGAGCCGCTTCGCTCGGCCACAAACAAAACATCCGGGGCAGGATGATGCTCGTCACGTTAAGTATTTCACATCTCAATTCAGCAAGATCAGTCAAAAAAAAAAAGCGAGACATTAACATTTGGGTCACATTGTTAGAAAGCACGCCGCAGCAGCAGCTTTTAGGGCTGTGCCAAAATCCCCCCAACTCTCAAAAATCCTATTAGAGGGCCAACGCTATTATATTCGTTTCCAAAATGTAAGAGTGCTGTGAGAATCAGATGCAGGTTTTTGTTTTTTCTCCTTTAACTGCTTCATAAAACATGAGAAAAACCGGAGCAGGGCTTCACCGGCCTTGATTCATCTTAAGCCACCGCAACTGCACGCGTTTAAACAAAAGCACTTGTTCCCAAGACATTAATTCTACAAAGCAAATCTCAAAATCCCCGAATCCTCTTGACCACCCCGGACTGGACGGGAACAACCCCTCGCACGGAGAAGTCTGCTTCTTCGGCCGAAGACACAAAACACAAATCCGCCCCGAGAGCAGCGAGCTCTCCAGCGGCTTCATCTGCGTCCCATCGGCCCGAAGTTCGCGAGGAGGGTTTTCATTCTGGCCCTTAAAATGTGTGACGCAATAAGTCAGACCAAGTTGTGGAATACAGATTAACTTGAAGCTATTAACAGTCCTGCTGAGGTCGACGTCTACCATCCTTCCCACCAGATGCTGCCTGTGGTAGGCGAGGCTCCAAATTGTTAAACCCCTCGAAAAGCCCTCTTTCGATTCATTTAAGGGAAGTCTTTTAGGGGATTAAAAATCTTGCATTATGTTCTTGTGACGAAAGTATCATGTCATTGTTTTTATGTAATGTTACATGTTGGCTAACGTTTAAGCCTAGTCCTACTTGTTCGTCACATAATGTGCTCACACACCCTGCAGCCACAACATTGAAACCACTGAGAAGTGAGGCGACTGAAAATCTCTCTGAAATGTGCCACCCACTGACAAGCCCCCTCATGGGAATCCCATTGGCAGGATCCTTACAGGGATAATGGGCCCCGCCAGATCAGGAATGGCTCAAGGAACATGACCAAGAGCCCGAAGCTTTAACCTGGACTCCTCAAATATCTATCCAATCAAGCACGCATGGTTTGCTAAAACAGAGGCCCCACCCTCCACTCCGAAAAAGCCAATGTACTGGTGCGAGGCACCACAGGACACCATCACGGGTCCCCTGGTCATTTCCTGATCAGAGGTAACAGTATCAGGCAGGTTGTTTTAATTTTAAGGCTGATCACTGAGTTAAGTGGCTGATCTACATCAGCTTAACTTAACTTTATTTGAAACAATGTCTTGGGTTTAGTCTTGAGGGTGTCTTAAAAACCATCATGTCTGTATTTTGTAACAGAATCCCTCGAGCACACATGCCAGTCCCGCTTCTTCACAAGCTTAATTAATCTTCACTGACATGGACGTGGTTTAATGTTGATTAAAAAAGGCAGAAACGGTCGCAGTTACCCTAAACGACTGCACACGACTGGCGTATCGAACAGCGTTCCAAAGAGGAAGAGCAAAAAGGAATTGCATCCGTTAATGGTGCGAAAAGAAGTGTGATCCAATCCTTTAGAGGGACTTCCATTAGCATGATGGGTGGGACGAAGCAAGGTGCTGAAGAAATACACTCGTCTTCCTCAGTATTCAGGCCACATTGCGCCGCTCCGGGACCCACGTTCACACCGCAGGCCTTCACGCTCCGCTCACAAGCGCTGCTGCTTGTCCCCATCTGATTTCAGCTCCTATCTGCTGTAGCCCATCTCTGATGGAAATATAAACTGGCAGCGGTTCTGAAGAGATGCAGCGCTCTCAGGGTGACAACATCAGCAGATGTCAGACTGGAATTCACTTCACTCCTCAGATGGCAGACTTTTTTTTTTTTTTAGGGGCGGGGGGGTTTCGTTATGTTTTGTTGGCTCAAATAAAGCTAAGTTAGTGATTGTATTTCCATGTGGCGTTTTGCTGGCCCTCATGCTGACGGAGCCTCATCCAGCTGACCGTTTGCTAACAGCAACTGTCCAATCATAGCTCGGGAGCTGGAACACGGCGCAGCAGGCCTGTCGGGCTTTGGATTTCTCCACATGCACAGGACTGGCTAGACTAGCTGACTAGCTTACAGTAATAACCATAAAGTCACACTTGCCAAAATGTAATAAATATCATTACAAATTTAACCTACTTAGATTTTCAACCATTTTCACTGAGTTAGCTGCAGTCGTCATTTCACCCGATAAAACAATATGCTTCTTGGAAAGGAACAAGACGGCTGCTTTTGATTAGTTATGCCTTAAAGTGAAGAGGCATTGGTGTGAAAGTGTGGAGGGGTATAGCTGGTACAATTATCAACATTATGAATTGACACAAGTGCCCTCGTTTGAGGTTTTATGTAGCTATTTGTGATCGTGAACTCAAATAAAAATCTATCATATACAAGGCAAAATATCCACCATAGCCGTTTTGATAATGAACTAATAAGGTGAGAATCTCTTCAAGTTATTTGTTTCAGTTTCTATGAGGCGGCCATATTGACATGAAAACAGAGGTGAAGACAGGTATAATTAGTGAAATGAACAAAGGTCCACACAGAGTGGCACCTCGACTATCTGACCTGAGTGGAACCAAACCTGGTCCGGTAAACTGCAGTGGTAGACAAAACAGCTCATTTCCAAACTAATTAATAATAACCATAAAACTGTGCTCATATGAATCACCACTGGCAGAAGGATCCCAAAACTTAATGACGTCCATTAACTTTGTGAGAGAATTTGTCATGGAGGACTGTTGCCAAAAGAAAAGTAGCTACCAGCATTAAACTGGCATCGTTCTCCAGTCCCATATTTAGTTTAGTGGTTGGGAGCAGGAGGGCAGGAGGAGGTGGGGACACAGCGCCTTTCATACTTGCTTCGGGCCCGTGTGTTCAGGTTAATCCTTTCTTTGGAGCTGCTCCATCTGCGTCTTTGCTCGCCGGCTGGCGTGCCTCGAAGACTCGGAGCACAGGCTCGGGGAGGGAGGGGAAGAAGTTTTTTTTTTTTTTTTACCACCTGGCAGTTATAAGCCTCTACACAGCATACAAAGTGGACAGTGAAACAGCGGTGGGTCAAGGAGAAGGACTGGAGGGGGGGAGTTGATGGGGGGGGGGGGGGGAAAAACTTTTTTTTTTTTTTTTTTTTAATACACTCGGCTCTGGAGATTACGAGCACTCAGACTGCAAACTCAGGGGAGAAGTCTTGCTCCTCTAACACCTCCATTTGTTGTTAGAGGGGGCCTGGCAACCAGCTTCTGCTGTTCCCTACATCAGTGCACAGTGGAGTTCATAGAAAAACACGGTGCTGCAGCATTTCGCTCATTCTGCAGAGGCAAAAATGGACAGAGCGGCCATTGGCAGCGTGTAGTGGAAAGACGGTGTCATCTTCTCCTAAGTAACCTAATCAGCTTAGAAGGGTTGACGCTGAGGGCTGGTGATGCTGCCCCAGACTGCTGAACACATGCTAACGAGGCGTGGCGCAGCACAGACAGCTTATTAATAGATCTGTCAGTAGTGTGATCAAAATCAACATATTCATAAGAATGTATGGCACTGAGCAGTATTATCATTATAATTTTATGTATTAACTTTATTTTCCTGACCGCTTTCTTTATTTGTTTACATTATTCTGATATGTTGTGTATCTGAAGCTTTCTGCGTCCCTCTAAAGGATCGGATCATACAGACCACGTTCGTCTCCCTTTTGTTTTGGAGATTTAAAATGACAGCGTCATGTTGCTTAAAGAAATGATTTCTGATGCTTCATGGCCCGTCGCATTGAGTTATATTCATCAATAAAATGACAGCTCGTCACATTTCGCCAGACGAATTACAGAAGCCCGTAAATCTCTGCGCCATGTTTACCATGTCAAACCTGTGGGAGACAGACTGTCCAAAGCAGATCCCTTCATTAAATCCAATTATTATTCAAGTGGATTGTTTAGACTAATAAGATAATTTGTCAAGAGGTGTCTTACGGCGGTGGCCCAGTAATAAAAGGGAACGCAGCCCTGTCAACGCTCCTCACTGCAGCGCTTTTTGAGGTTTTACATTTGAGGTCAGAGGTGAAGAGTCAGAAACCACAGAGCCTCAATTCACAATTAAAACACTTATTTTCCCAATTAAAGATGAGTATTTAGACCAAAGCAGTCTGGTTGACCTCAACGTGATTTAATGTAATTTCATGCAAAAATAGGGAAATGTTTTCCCAGTAACTTATTTTATCCTGATGGGTTTTATTTTCTTAATGCAAAAACTAATTTTGACTTTTGATTAACTTTTGCACACATGAGAAAGTGTAACCTAAGAGATAAAGAGGTGTTGTATTTAATGCAAACAGCAAAAACAATCCTGCCTTTTGCTGTTAACGCCTGCTGTTATATGAAATTAGAGACTCCTCGCCTGACGTGTCGCTCCATGTACATATAAGGATGTAACGATTGCAGTTTGTAAGACAGGAGACTTCGAAGAAGCGGAGGAGTTCAGTATGTTTCATAAACGGATGTTTATGTACAGTAAAATCAGGCTTTAAAATTCAATAGGCCAAACACAACCAAGTCACAGCGAGCCACAAGAGGGGAGGAGGTGAGACATTCACTGACGCTTTCCTGGAGGCCAGCAGAGATTACATGCAGGGAATTCTTGTGCTTTCCAAACTAATGTGGCGTTACGGTAATGAAGCGCAGCGATGTGGTGCTGGCCGCGGAGAAATCACAGATTGTCCATTTAGCGACCAGACGATGTAATAAATGATTAAATACATGGACTTTCGTCATGACAAAGTTGACTTAGATCTGTAGTGTCAGTGTCGCAAGTCACTTGCTGAAAGAATGTTTTTATTAACTGAGTAAAACACTGAATGAATTTATATGAGTTTTGTTTATATCAGTTTTGTCTGAATGCAAAAGTCAGATTCTCTGCACATTCCTAACCTGATGTCTGATGAATAATGATGAAGAAACATGATCATTAATGCGAAATTATATCTTTAACCAGCCCATAGCAGAGTATCTTCTACAGTTAAAATATCCATACCTTGTCATAATTTTGAGTTAAAGTGAATTTTCCCCTTTTATACATTTTTACAAAATGTTCCATGTCCAAAATGATTCATACCCCTGATATTATTGCACAGTTGCGAGGAAATGCAATGTTCTGCACCATTCTAAATGATCCTTGTAACTTCTAGCATGTTCTAGAGCATTCTAATCGACTCTAAATTCAGCACACCGGATACACCTGTTCGCTAGTCAGCTTCAGGTCAATTGCAAGTCATGGCTAAAACCAAGGAGCTTAGTGAGGAGCTCCGGTTATGCACTGTCAATGCTTATAAGGAGGGGAAAGGCGACACATTTCTAAATGTTTTCAAGTTCCAGTGGCCACAAAATCTGAAAGGATGTGGTAGGAAGGCAAAAGTGACCCCTGCACTGGCAAGAATGGTACTGTAGGGAGGATCACAACTAAGGCCATCCTGACTAATCTAAGTAATGCTGGCACCGACATTTCAAGGCTGGCCTCCGTGGACACGGACCAAAGAGGACACCACTTCATCAAGACCGGCACACAAGCTCACCAGGGCAAAGACGAAGTGCTTTTGGTCACCGATTCTGTGGTCTGAGGAGGCAGAAATTGAGTTGTTTGAACAAAGGTACATGACATTCAAACTTAAGAACACCTTCCCCACAGTCAAGCATGGTGGTGGGAACATTAATGCTTTAGGGTTGTCAATGAGCCAGGCAACCCTGTAAAAATAAATGGCATCATGAAAAACAAGGACTACATCAACTTTCTGGAGCAGACATCAGACAGTCTGCAGAAAATCTTGGCCTGGGGAAGCAGTGGACCTTCCAACAAGACAACGACCCAAAACTAACAGCCAAAGAGGTCAAGACATGGCTGGAAAAGAACTATAAGGGTGTTTTGGAGAGGCCAAGCCAGAGACCAGATCTGAATCCGATCAATAACTTGAGGAGAGAAGGAAGCCGGCCAACCTCAAGGTCCTGGAGATCTATGCAATAAGAGGAGTGGTCCAAAATCCCAGTGGAAATGTGCAAAAAAACTGACAGCTGTGATAGAAAATAAAGGCTTTGCTACTGATTATTGAAAATAGGTAGGAATAATTTTGGACATGTAACATTTTATCAAAATGTAATTATTATTATTTCTACAGTCTTTTTTTTTTTTTTCCCCCACTTTCCTGTGTCATTTCCAGCCAGAAGATACCCAAATAAAAATTCACTTTGACTCAGGCCAGGGCATGAATACTTTTGGGTTTAACTGTATATTAAAAAGATAAGGAAAATTCAAAGCAAAGGTTTTAATAAATCCTGACAATGTACTTAAATAGAAATCACAAACCATACTGGGACACTTTTCTCCAAAGCAGCAGATTGTTTCAGCACTTTGGGAACTGCCTGAGTCATGGCTCCTGTGTGACAGTAAACCAACTCA
>KV751322.1:3985212-3997097 GCA_001698575.1 Mola mola | reverse complement strand
GCAAAGGAGCACACACACAGTTAACTCTCATCATATTTATCTCCTCCGACACACACACAACACGACAAGACTCGCAAACCTTTGTGTTTTCTTTATATATGCCCAATAAAGTCAAGTAAATAAGACGTCTGTGTTGTTGTGGTCTGTTTGTGCTGCACAGGGCCTCATCAATGTTTACCTTTCTCTCCCTCTCTCTCTCTTAAACTAGAACTTGCATTTGTTAAAATCGCACCGTGTGTCCTATCAAAGCGTTTCCTCTTAGTAGAACCGGTCGACTCCTTTGTTTCAGACTCCCGACAAGACTAAAATACGGGTTTCGGATGCGTGAACTCGAGTCGAGCCGACAGGTAACCCAGCAGGACCAGCTGACAGTCAAACTGGGCAAAGTGAAAACAACACGGAGGCTCAGTAAACAAAAGACTCCGCGCGATCGGAGCAGAAAAGGCAACATCGAGCACTTTAGGTGGATTGTTTTTTAACCCTCCTCGATAGGCTAATGTTTGCACTACAGCCCTTTGCGACCTCCATCCCTCCTTTTCTCGATGTGTTTCTTCCCCCAACAAAGAGCACGACGCCAGCTGAAGCGCAACAGTGTCGCTGCGCTGCCTGTTTCTCCCTTCTTTTGTTTTGTTTTGGGGTTATTTTTAAACGAGCCGGATGCAAGTGTGGGGGTTCAGTACAAAACCCCTCTTTCCTATCAGCTTGTTTTTTTTCTTTTTTTTTGTAGTTCAAACATTGCCCTGCTGCTGTACTCACCACCTGGACCGGATCACAGCAAAATGCAGCTTGGTGGAACACTGCTTGCTGGAGAAAGAGAGCTGAAGAGCTGAGAGATGTTTTTTTTTTTTTTTTGGAGTTAAATAAATGATTGTCGTCGTCCCAGGCTCTGGTCCATGGGTGATGCTGCCAGATGGGAACTTATTGTTGTGTCCTTTGGGTGCTGACGGCTCTCATTTTTCCCAACACGGGCTTTTGTTGTGTCTTTTGTGTGCGCAGTGGACTGGCCTGGTTAGTTTGGTACGGAAACGTCAGCACGTGGGAGGGAGACGCAGCTGGGACTGCCAGTCAGGCTGGCCAATAGGAGGCCGTGGTGCCTTCAGGTCCCCATGGGAAAGATGGAAACCAGGCAGAGAGGAGACCACCAAAGTTCAGTGGGCTTTGAAAAGTCCACTAATTGTGTGTTATAGCCTATATGTAGTTCATTCTTTATGTAATCTATTCGTTCTCCATCTCCACTGGATTCCATCGTTGCATCCTGATAATTTTTGCATCAATAAACCTATATTATATACCTGTTGGTGCATTTACCTTTAGTTTTAGAAAGACTGAATAATAAATAGCAGAAGCTCATGAAAGAACTTCTGTATTTTGCTGCTGTGACACGCGAATATCCCAGAATATGATCAATAAGGGTCATGGCGTCATCTATTCGGACTTGAGGGTCTATTTTGGTGTTAAGATGATATGCTTTCTAAGAATAAAAAGACACTTGAGCCACGGTACGTCACATGGGACTACATATTGTTTTGGGGTTTTTTTGTGTAACTGGAACATGCTCGTCTATTGAAGAACTTGGTGGCAGATATATTTTGGACATACTAAATACATTTGTGTTGTTGTTGTCTGCACGGTTTACTCTGCCGTAACACATGAAATCCAATAAATCACAGGTTGCAGTAATGTGTGAGGATTGTTTAATACAAGGATAAATTAAATCATGGGCCTATATTGTAGTTTCAGAGAAACACAGCCTAATGTTTTGTTATTGCTGAAGAAATTATTTCCCATGCGGCCTGAACACTCCACGGAGGGGAGGAGGGAGCGCGCGAGTACCCGGATGTGTAAATAAATACAAGATAAGAATAGGAAAATGACTCCTTCTGATCTGAGAGATTGCCGGCTCACACCCCCAGTTTTCTACCCGCAGACGTGTTGGTTTCACTAAAAACAGAGTCAAGTTTGGTTTCTACACGTTTTCGACCCTTCACACAGTTTGCCTGCCAGTCGGTTGATAAATTACTTCTCAGTGCGGACAGATTTAGGGGCTTTATGGCTTGATACGCTTTAAGAAAAATCCAGCCCGGCGTTGGCAATCGCAAAAAAAAAAACACAGACAGGCCTCGAAGCACGTCGACACAAATCCTCACTGGACACACACACATACAGAGAGAGATGATATTCTCTGAGCTTTAGCGCCAAAACAAGCCTGTGCTGTTTAGTGCATTTCGTAAAAGCTTTGAGTATTCCTGGCAAAGCCGTATTTTTTTATTTCATTAAATGTGCCGTTTATTTTACTAGATAAACAGCTGCCTGAGTCATCCTGTACACCCCACCGGGCCACTGCTGCACTCTTTATGTGTGAGCACGGAGTCATCCTGACTGTGAGCAGATGCACATCTGAAGCAGGCCACAACGCCTGAACACACAGCTAAACATAAACATCAACCCGCAAAAGCCTGCCCTCCTACCCTTGTTGTCCCGACGTCTCCTGCGCGCGTCAACAACAAATCACCGGCTGGTTCTTCATGTTTACTCCCTTTCATGAATCAGAGAATAAAAATCGCAGTGTCAGCCAGTTCGTGTTGCAATACCCTCGAAGCCCTCAGACGTGTTGCCTCGACACACGCTGCGCGTAAACACAACGTTTGCACACACTGCAGCTGCCCTGCGCGCGCGCGCGTGAGCGTTACGAAAGCCTTCCCCTCGCACTGTTTTTGTCTCCTGTTCACGTGGCATCATAAAGCCTCCTGAAACTGAGCCGGACCTGCGAGCCGGGGACGCGCACGGATGATGATGATGATGATGGTGAATGGTGGTGATGGTGATGACGGTGATGATGAGAACGGAGAGAGCGCAACATGTCAGCTGAAAGGAGCTGCGCGTCTGGGGGCTTTTTGCCTATGAACGCAACTCGGGGATCAAATTGCAAAACGTGCAGAAACACGAAAGGGAAGTGGGCAGATTAACCCTACAATTAAAGCAGGGGAGTTATTATAAGAATCCCACAATAAAGGTCACTCCAAAAAAACGTAAGAATCCAAAAAATGTACAATAACCAACGACATGAATTTAGTTTGTGGATGCGTGTTGCAGAATATCGCGCATATTCTTCCGTGTTATTCGGGCACTGCAGAGTTTGGTGGCACTGCGCGCGCCCTGGCCAAGCCTAATCCTGGGATGGAATTATGGCAGATAGAACTATGGAGTGTTCCGATAGCTACAAACTCACCGTACACGCACGCACACTTTCAAGCCTCGGAGGGGACGTTACAGCAGGCGTTACAGTGTCCTCCAGTAGGTCACTCTCCACACACCCCAATAATACTTCGCCTTCCCCCCATCGGACACCAAAACAAGCCGCTGAACAGATCAGTTCTCCCCCCTCGCTGGAGCTGTAGAGGACTCTGATATTAGTGAAAGAAAAAAAAAACAGACACCTTCACCGTCCCGTGAAGGATACAGCGACGAGTGCCGTTAAGAAGTGTCCAGAAACATAAACCCTCCTCGCTGCGTCTCCGTTCACAAAGCGAAGACCTCCATGCGTAAAACCGTGAAATCTACTGGATGTCTCCGTGGATCCGGGGGTCAGAGTGTGTGCATGTTGGAGCAGCTCGCAGCTTTTTCTAGGCTTATAACCTCTACGGATACCAGCAGCTCTCCGACATCAGCAGTAGGACAGGCCGAGCTGTCCCGTCTGCGGCCTTATTTATGCCGAATTCCTAATTAGCTCTGTGATGCGCAGCGCGCTTTGAATAATACACAAACACGTTCACGACCGCGAATCCTGTCACAAAGGCTGTCCGACAGCTCATCCTGTGTTTCTATTATCACCGGGGTCACTTGCATGAGCTGGTTTACGATTTAACATGCAAAATGAGTAGAGAAGAGGTGTTTCATTTTCAAGTATCGGTGTTGCCTTCACATGCTGCGGGAAATGCGAGTGCGCAAGGGAACGTCCACGTGGAACATGTGGGATCAACAAAACTCAAAAACTACGCGTTCGACAAAGTAAAATCCAAAAGCAGGGCACAATTTATCTTTTCTGACACTGTAGTTGTCTTCCTCTGTCGAGCTGCTCAGCTGTCAGGACCACGTTTTGTTTAGAAGGCTCGGAAACATCAAACGTGGAACGAAAACAAAGGAGTCAAAGAAGCCAACATAGTTGGGCAAGAACCACTTTCCTGGTTGTTTACGTTTATTTTAGGCTTTAAATTAGCTTTGAAGACTTCCATTAGGCTTCACGTGCAGTGTTTATTTATTTGTCTAACGGTAAAAGAAAAAAAAATATGGATGCCATGTCAACAACTTCACCCTACAATAAGTTAACTACTCATTTTTTATTTGATGGTTTTGTATTTGGTGGCCAATTTTTCAGTGTTACTTAGCCTTTACAGCCGACAAATCGTTTGAAGGAGGACCTGCTGGGCGTCGCGAGCCGGTTTTTGTCTTTATAAAACTCTTAGTCGATCTTTGGCCGCCACACGTAAAGGCAGCAGTAGCCTAGCTACACAGCCGCTTCCACAAATAGCGTCCAATCAGCGAGAAGACGAATCCCGGTCGCACCAATGCGCTACCGTGATGGGCGGGGCCAGATCTGAGCGACCAATCAACGCCAGAGTACGGGCAAGCGCGCACGGCTCCGGCTTGTTTTTGGCCGTGCGCGCCGCCGCACTGACGCGGGCCTAAAGCGATTATCCGCTGTCGCGCATGCTTGACTGCATTGGAAGCACGTGGTCAGAGGAGCACGTAAACAAACCCCGCAAGATTGATCAAAGTGTGGATTCATCCTAGAGATTTATTTCACGTTCAAACCGGGTCAATGAGATGATTCTTGATAAAACAAGTTTAAACGTGTTTCTGTTGTCTTTTTATGTTGCTCTTTACATGCATGCATTGTTTTGATTTCGAGCTGATGTATTGCGTTTCTAAAACAAAAAGGCTAAAATGAGTGATTACGAGGATTTCATATCTTCATAAACGCGGTTTTAACCTTTCTAATAAGGACACTTTCTAATCACCGGGGAGCTCTGACATTGTTTACATCAACATTTACAAACTGAAGGAAATTAAAAGAATTCGGGCTTTTATATAGATTTTAGGCTACAGGGGTAAAAGACGGGGATTTAGACTGCTTCCTGGACAGGCTGCAGTAGATGTTATTCACCGTTACGACAGCGCCCCCTACAGGACATCGTGGCACAAAGTAGCAGCAGTGGTCCAGAAACAACCAACCATTGTTCCAGTGACCTCACCTACCCTTTCTTCCACACCACCATTTATCCTCCCAGGCTTAATTTCAAACCGGATGTTATTTCACTGTATCACTAAAGATGTTACAATATCTCTACACAACTGAAGTGTCAAAAACATTTTTGCCGCGTCTGCATCCGCGCTGTTTTCCCATGGCTACACATGGTCAAAATCTGGTCATTATTTTCCTTTAAAAATCTATTTGAGAAAATTCATTCAATTATTTAATTTATTCCTCTTGATTGCAATAATAGAATTGTAATTTTTTTTTTAAATCAAATCATGAATCTGTATGCTTATTCGGGAACCAGCCGAGCTGCCTATTGGTTTGGAATCACTGCAAAGCAGCAGGAGTGACATTATTCAATATTTCAATTCTGTTGGACATTCAGGAAGTTACTTCATGCATTGATTAGCATTTTTGTTGAAATTCAGACTTAACCTTTCACACATAAAACGCTTTGGAATTCTAAAATTTAACAAATGCACTTAAAAATTGAATTTCCAACGAATTTAATACATTTAAGTTTTTTTTCAGTAAAGTAACAGTAAATTGCATCATTTGGTGACAAAGAATTCAGTGCAGAAGTAAACAGCGAAAAGCTTTCCTGTAGAATGATGCACGTTACAAGCAGATAAAGCATATTAGTTAAGCATCGACATTATAGTGTTCAACACATCAATAAATTGAATCCAAAAACGAAATGTACATTTTTCTGAAGCAGCGTATTCTACATAACGAGTGCTTCTACGTTTGGTATTTGATTGCCTATTCAGCGCTCAAAGCAATCCTTTATTGTACTGGAGGAAAACTTTGAATGCCGAACCTTTACTTAAAAGTATTTTTACACTATGTTAATTTAAAACATAAGGTCTGAGTGGCCCTCACTACTATGTATCTACCCTTCAAGCTGTCCCGTCATAACATGTTTGCACATTGTTATAAGCCTTATTGAAAGGCATTTGGAATCAAAAATCTGGGGACGCACTGTTCCAACTTTTCTTCTGCTGGTATTGATAAGGCCTCCACTTAGGTTATAGGCTGACTGGAAACTTAAGATATGATCCAAACTCTGCTGTTTTCTCAGCTGTGAAACCTGCCAACCTCATTGCGTAGAATTCACTGGAATCAGTAATGTGAGGGAAGAAGATACCAGGCAGCACTTTAAAAGCTGAGCTGTCATGACTGTGTGAATGAAATGATAACACGAAAATTGTCAATACGATTGCCCCCTGGCGGTGGGCTGTATTATAGGTCATAAACCCCTCCCAACGACATGGGTCAAACTACATGTCAGATAAATTTTGCCCACACATAGTTCTTATCACAATGATGGTACAACGTCAGCGTGTGTATCTGGGATATTCTGCCCTCATTTCAGTTCAGTGGGAGAGAGTGGAGGCCAGCCATATCATCCGTGAACACATTTTACAAAATGAAGACCTGAGACGTAGCGTGCAAGTTCATTGACAATATGCACGATTGTCTTGATTTTGCTCACGAGAGAGATGATGCAGTATCCGACTTGTCCATATGGTCATGTTGTTTTTTTTGTTTCTATGCGCTTAATCTGATTTCATTACATTTTTTTGGAAATATGCAGTGGTTTAACATAAAACATGCAAATATGAAAACATTCTCTCAATAATGATGCATGATCTTAAAGGAAGATATTTCACCTAAGAAAAGAATCCATTATTAGAAAACACACATCAATTTTTATCGTTATGCGGACGATACACAGTTATACTTACCAATGAAGTCAGGTGAAACTCATCAGTTAGTTAAACTCCAGGCATGTCTTTCAGACATAAAAAGCTCAATTTCTCATAACTTTTTACTCTTGGATAATGAGTCTCTAATGTGTTTAGGACCCAATACAATTACTTCATCACACATGATAGACTCATTATCCAACAGTATAGTTAATCTGGATAGCATTTCTTCGACCTCTAGCACCACAGTAAAGTGTGAACCTGGGTGTCATCATTGACCAGGAGCTGTCTTTTATCTCACGTAAAACAGATTTCAAGAGATTTTAAAAACACAAAGTATACCTCTTTCCTATCAATTTGCACAGTGAGCTAGTCTACAATGCAATACAGGGTCATTAAGGCATTCTATTGTTGTGCCATTGTAATTACATACCAATGTAATCACCGATGGCCACTTTTTTATGTACACTTATATTCCGATATTTGCCTCCTAGGATGAGTTTTTCAATGCCTGTCAAGTCCACAACTCAAGATCCCCTCATGGACGTCCCTCCATTTTGCCTGCAGTCCCTGACCTGTGTGGAGGCAGGGACTGTTTGTGAACCTCAAGAAAGTTCAACTCTGCCTTGAAAAGGGTGTGTTCAATGACTTCCCATGTGACCACGATGTGTTCAATGTCTGTGTGGAATTGATGTCAAGAGTATAATCTAAATTCATCAAAATATGTGTCTGAAACAACTTAACCTATGTAATAAACTCAGAGAGCTGATAGGAAATGAACTAGAGTTAATTAACTTTTATTGGCCAGTGTCACAATGCATTAAAATGATTAACAATCCAACCATTCAGCAAACAGATATGATTTTAGACTTCCTCAAAACTTTTTTTGTGTGTGTGTGTGTCATTTGTCAAAATTACCCATTCTCTATGTATAATAAATACCTTGTCCAGTTCCATTCCATTGTAGTGAGCGCTTACTGAGGACAAGTTATAGGTCTAATTTTGGGGGGCAAAAAGGTTTTTTTTTTTTGTTTTTTTTTTAAATATGAATTAATATTGTGAGAATACATAATTCTTTATTTTATGAATTTGCTTAGTTTCTAAGTAATTAAGACTTTTAGTATACATATAAGAGATGTTTCCTCCCTCATCTCAAGAATTGAAGTCGAAAGAAACAACTGGTTCACATAAAAACTTCCAACACAGAAAACTGTCGCCCAGTGAGTGAGCAGTTGTCTTTAATATGATAGAAATCTGTTTGGTTTTTTTTTTTCTTGACCTCTTGCTTTCAAAGGGACATCAGAGGTGTTAAATGAAGGTACAGTGTTTTTTAATCAACGTCTATTTAAATGTCATGGCAACGTTCCTAAAAACAGAAAAAGGAAAAACTCAAAAACAGATTCTTCAAAGTGGTAGTCAGTCTTTAATGATAGCAAAGAAATGCTTCTTTCAAGACAAATCCTTCACACAACAGCAAAGTAAAACTGACCAATCAATTCAAACAATGGCAGGTCAAACAGGAACCTTTTAAAATACAACCAAGGATCTTTTTTTTTTTTTCTCTTCCTCTTTCAGAAATATTAACTACACAATTAAAGGTTTTATACTGATCACATAGAGTGAAGTAGTTCCACTGGAGACAACTCAAACAAGATTAGTGTCTGATAGAAACATAACATTCATTTTACAATAAAAATATCCACTTCCATACAGTCACAAATCACACAGCTGTGGCAACAATTCTCTTTAAAATTTACATAACTCAAAGGTAAGGATACCCACCCCCCTGAATTGATTGTGTTCATTTTTAAGAGCATATACTGCGGTTACAATGGATTCCTGACTAAACAAAAGCTGCACATCAAATCTTGGATATCAAGACTATCAAAAAAGGCACAAACAGACAGGCTGCACAAATAACTCAGCAGAAGCTTTTTTTTTTTTTTTAAACTTTTTTTAATACAACTAATCCCCGTAAGGTTTCCAGTGCCCTTAATGTTCTTACTAACCCCCCCATAAAGACTATCTACAGGTACGTCAAGTCCTGGCAGGCACCTCGGATTACAAGACTCATCCCGACTGCTGCAGAAGCAAATGCATTTAGTCACTGTGAGGGTGACGAGTGCTGGGACGGGCCACTTTTTAAACCTCAAGTTAAACGTCTCTTTTCTGCGGTTTTGGTCTGTGTTCACTGTATTCAAAATGTCACCATGCCAGTTTCATCGCTGGAAATGGAGCCAACAAAACCAGCAGAGAGGGATCTAAAACGTTTTAATTTTTACAGAACCACTGTCTTAATATTTCTATTTGAAAGTTTTCTGTGGAGAACTATGTAACTTCACACTTATTCAAAACAGATCACTTATTTGGATAGTTGAATTGAATAAAAAGTGTTAAAAGCTGTTATAGCTGATCGGGTGAATTTCCTAATTTTTGAATTTTTTCCCCCCACTCTTTTCTGAATTTATGCTTCCCTGGAGAAAAAAACCCAAAACAAAACTCAACCATGGACTATTAATCAATTTGATAAGACAATTGTTCAGTGAGGGAAATACTGAACAATTGCCTGTTGCATTTTCCTAAAAATAAGGCTTTACAGCTTCATGATTGTTCAGGAACTCCCAATTAAGCTGATGATTAATCACAAAAACATGACAATGAAAAATTTATAATTTACTCAGTTAGTACCAAATTACATAGTTCTTATTGGAAACATTTGACGGAAAATTTTGAAGAGCTAACATCTGTTTCTTGTTTTTGCTGCCTTCCACTGGTTGACCTTGCGGTGTAGCCCATGAAGAGTCAGCGTGGTGATATCGCTGCTGAGTTTGCTCAGAGGTGCAACAGACTGACTGGCTGATTATGGCTTCAGTGTATTCAGCAAAGCATCAGTCTTATTCTTGTTGTCTTAATCCCAACTCGGTTTCAGTCCGGCGTCATTTATTTAAACCATAAAGTCAAACTGTGCTTCTTTGGCTCTGTGGTTCAACTACAGTCCATTTTCGTACAACTCAAACTTGCTTTTTTGACAAATGTAGAACAAAAAGTTGAGTTTAAGCTCATCTTCTGACCTGTTTATAGTTCGTCTACTTTTTTTTTTTTTTTTTTAAGATTAATATCTCTAATTACTCACTTTTTAAGTGCCAGATTCTTGAAGAATTCATTTAGGTAAATTTGGACTTTAATTTAATTCGCTTTATTGTCGACTATAATCCTCCTTTTCATTCACACGTTAACAAGTGAGCTTTTCTTTTGAAGTAGCAGTACTGTAACCTAACAAAAAGCCTTTGTGTACCATGAAACTAAACATATTTGAGGGCCACTTGTAAACAAACCCAGACGATAATGAAAAGAATAATGGACGTTGTTGGTTGACGAAGCCTCGGTGCCTGTGGCGTGTTTATTGTTCCTAAAACTTTCTACGTATGTTTAATGTCATTATTTCTTTAACTCAACACAACATCTTTAAATTCAACAGTCTCTAATCAGAGTTTTACTGCAGTTTTTAGCTGGAACTTCTGTCTGAAAATAAAATGTGCAATTACTAGCAAAAAAAAAAAAAAATCAAAATCAAAATCAAAAAGTATGAAAAAGAAGAAGTTTGATGTATGATGTATTGTATCATGCTTGCATTTTGTTCTCAGGTTCATAAAAGACTGGAGGTTTTTTGTTCTGGGATGTAAATACAGATACATGGTTATTTTCCTATTTGAGGCTCGAGACGTCTTAAAAATGTAGATGGAAACTGGCTAAAAACGAGGACATCAAAATTCGTCCACCCTTAAAAGCGATGGAAACGAAAATCGAACAGAGAGAACACCGAGGCCAAAGAGAGAAACTGGACAAAAAGCACCGTGTGATCGAGTAGCGTCATAAACCACAAAAGGTGGAACAGAAAGAGCCTGGGCGTTGTCCCGGCGGATCTGCATGGCACTTAACATTGTCGTCTTTGTATACAGAGCTTATAACAGTCATGCAAAGGGCACAGTATTATTCCAACAAGGCGAGAGAGAGAAGAGGAAGGAAACACAAGGACGACGGGACAAAAAAAGGGAGGCGTGGCAAGAAACAAATTCTTTGTAATTACTGACTTTTTGTCCTAATGAAGCCCCCCCCCATATGAAAAATATACTGTAAATACAGACTTGTATGAAATTAACAGGCTTTACCATTTGTTTCTCATGGCTAAGGCAGAAACTGATGATGAAATCTTTCAGAGCAGCTGTTATCTGGTGCATTTGTACACACCCCTGACATCTTACTGAAGCAGATGAGAAATTAAAATGGGCTTATTATTCAATTTTAATGAAAGAAAAATGGTTATAAATTCTTTTAATTCACTTTCTATTACCACAATTGCCATTAAAATATCGTAAGACTCTTTGGGCTATATATACCATATATATGTAAATGTATGTATTTATAAATATTTATACGTGTATATATTTAGATTTGGACCTTGTGTATGTATTATGGACTAAAATACAAGGTCATTTTTAAAATAAAATGCTCATCAAGTGATGGCTTGTGGCCCACAAGGTCTCTGGCTGATTATGTGATTCCACTGCATAAGTCAGTTGATTTGATTCAGATTTTTTTTTCAAGGCGGTTGAAGACAGAAAAAAAAAAAAAGAACAAGTTTAGTAAAAAAAACAATTTCTAACTATTTAACGGGGGATGATTCGTATAATCTAAGGAATCTACTCTTGTTTGTGCAATGTGAGTTGGAACCACGACAGCTAAACACAAAAGAAAAAACGCAACCATCAACGTCATTCAACAGGACACATAAGGTCATGAATAGGAAAAGCCAGAGCCAAACGCCTTTAGAGACACACAAAACCTGGTTATCTTGGCCAAAAACACAAAACTGCCTCCCAACTGTAAGCTGCGACATGACCCCCGCTGGGCGGGAGAGG
>KV751322.1:3906738-3985159 GCA_001698575.1 Mola mola | reverse complement strand
AGTGAGACCCAAGGAATCCAGGTGATGTGGACAACAGGAGAGGAAAATAAAATCTAAAGAAATTAAAAGAAAATAAAAAACAAACAAAAAACAAACAAAAAAAATCCCCATCACAGCAACAGTGTGGAGGCGCAGAGGAGCAGTGGCAATGCAGACGACAGTCCACATTATCATCTGGAGGGAGAGGAGACAGTGACTGTGTCAACAAATGTTTTCAGCAGATCTGTACTGTTGGATGAGCGAGCAGCCGCCATGCTTTCAATGACAGCAAGGAGCCAATAGTCAGCTGCAGTTTTGAATGATTCTTTTGTTTTCTTATAAACAAACACACCTCATTCATTGCACACATGCTGAACATGGCTGCTAATTCAGATCAGATATGAGCTGAAAGGCCTTTTGTGTGTGTTTTGACTGTATATAGTATTTTTGTCGCTTGTCTGATTCATGTTTCGTTCTATAATGTTGCAAACTGAGCTGCTCGGGTGAAACTCGATCTGACAATACAGTATCGTCATCATCATTATTAATTTGTGTGTAAACATTTCCTGTAATAAAATGTCATTTGAGTTTCCGTAGTGTAAACAATATATGCAATGCAAAATAAAATCACCTTTCCACTGATCAGAGAGCTTGATCTGGGAACATGAAGGGACTTTACAAATTAATCCATTTGACAAAGTTTTGGGTAATTCTTCATATAAATGTTTTCGTTCTGCTTTCAAAACAAATTTCCATTAGATCCATTTGATTCCAACTACAAGCCACTGTAGGGTTGTACTAATGCTATGTTATACTCTATCATGTCTATCATGTGTGATGTTATAATGCTGGTCCTGCCTCCAGATGCTGAGCTAAAACATTATGTCCTTTTGAAGTTCAGTTCACACAGATGGCTTTTAAAGTAGCTTTATCTTGGTGAAAAACTCTTCACAAAAAAGCTATATTCAAATATATATTACAGGGTACTCCATGAGATCTTCACATCAGCAACAAAGTGGCAAGTTGTTAAATTTAGCACAGATGAATAAGTGGTTTTGTATAGCTGTAAAATCACTCACCCTCAGAGTGTGATGGTTTAAAGCAGTTTTCATGATGGACACTCAACTGCATGTTCAAAGCACCAGAAAAAGGAACTGTAACCTTAATCTGGCAATATAAACTTAGCAGAAAAAGTAAGAAAATTTGTGTTTGGTCGATTATTTCTTTGTTTATAACAATGCCTGTTGGAAATAAATCTTACACCGTTGGAAAGCCTGTTTATTTCCCTTTTAAATGGTGCCACATTTGTAAGGAAAATGCATTTGTGGGATGAGCAGCAGAGTTGAGTATGTGGGTTTCGCCCATGAAAATATGTCCAAATCTGCAATGGGATGCCATCCACAGCACTGTGTAATCAAGCTGGCTACAAGCATGAGGAGGAGGTGCCAGGCTGTTGTGGGTGTGTATAGTTCTTCCACATGCTACTGAGGCCCCTGTTTGTTAAATGAATAAATTATTAAATTCCCAATATGTCTTTTTTCTTTGGACTTCAATCATCCAATCCAATAAACGACACCAAACCACAGTCAATAGCAGAATAAGCTGCTTGGCATTGGCAGAGAAGATTTGGAAAGTTTTTCCATGGGCGCAACTCACATACTCAACTCTGCTGCTCATCACACAAATGAATTTTCCTACAAATGTGGCACCATTTAAAAAGGGAAATAAACACACATTCCAACAGTATTGCCCAAAAGCATTATTAGAACAAAGAAATAATTGACCAAACACAAATTTCCTTACTTTTTGTGCTAAGTATTTTTCTGTATCTGTGTGCATTTCTGAACATTCTCCCACTCTGAATTTGGCTGCTCTGACTATGACCTACCTGTGTCCGATGTTAGGACCTAAAGCCGGGCTGGAAACGTGCAGTTTCTTCAAAGATGAGCTCCTTCAGTGTTTCTTTGGGTAGGTCATCCAACTCCATGTCAAACTTGAATGGGGCCTCAGCAACAGGCTACACAGGGAATGGGAGAGGATTTTGATTTAGCAAGAGTAGGAGCAAAATTATATCTCAACAATCCAAACAGGCCCAATTAGCATCAGCTGAAACCTAACACGCGGAGATGATCATCTGACCTCATCTGTAGGATCGTAATATTGTTCCAGATAAGGGTGTGCCAGGGCCTCCTCCACCTCGATCCTCTTGTGAGGGTTAAAAGTCAACATCTTGTCCAACAGGTCCAGTGCTGCGGCACAAGGAGGACAACATTTAATAAAGGTATTCATTCAGGGTCCTTGTGAAACATTGAAACTACATGCCCACTAGAGGGCACCATAACACTCTACATGCCCTTACGAGTATTATGAAACTAAATTCTCACCAACGGGCTTCTACTTTGATCTTAACGTACAATGTTATTCACAGAAAGAAAACAAGACGTTATTTATTTCTACTATTCTACAATCTTGTGAAGATATTTGTCAATAAAGATGAAGTCCTTGGTCTAACCTTTGGGATCCGCATTGGCGAACAGGCGGTTCCATGGCACCTTGCAGCGCATGGGCAGCGACAAAAGATAGTTCCTGGCCTTTATGTTGATGATGCAGTTGAGATCCTCCTGAGAGGGAGACCCCAGGATCCCTAAAGAAAAGATTAAAAATATGAATTACTTTTTGATTCTGTACATGACACATAGCAGGTGAACAACACTGCTCCTGCTTCGTTTTCATTTGTGTTACATCTTTTTCAAAAAAATCAAAACAGTGTGTGTATGGACAAAAAATGCCAGATGGCAGCGGGAGTATGTGGTCTAGCACAAAGAGACAAAAAGTATGACTTGATAAATTCATATTATCAAGTACATTGCAACTGATATTTTCGTCAAATTTTAGTGAAAGTGTACAGTTTTCAAATCTTTGATGCAGACTAAACAGAACCTGTATTATCTGTTTCACATTTGTGGAAACTATTGGCATAAGCTTTTAACCAACATGATGTACTTATTGTATTATAAACTTAAGATGCCATATCAAATGAGTGGACTTTTATAATGGAATAAAAACAATTCAGGACGTAATTAAAACAAAGGCACTTTTTGAATGATTTTTGCTAATACTCTTTATCACTTAAAGAACAATACTACCATACTACAGCAATCATAATGGTCATATAAAGAATTGTTACCCAAAATGTGGTTAAGTTGATCCAAGTAGTGTTTCCCAGGAAAGATTGGCCTGTTGGACAACATCTCAGCCAGGATGCAACCCACTGACCAGATGTCTATGGACTTGGTATAGCCCTGAGAGAAAAGGGCACAAGTACACAATCAGAATTACAGGATATCAAATGTCAATTTAATAACAATTTGTTGACCGTGTCATACAGAGCATTGACATAGCAGAAATACAACCAGAAATCTGAAAATTGAAAGTTTAAATTATTAAAATTACAGAACACTACAGTCAACCCCTTAATGTTAACGCTCAAATGAGGTTTAGTTAATAAAATAATACAGAAGCATTAACAAAACCCTTACAAAACCCCTAATCAATATTACAAAATAAAATGCAAGACTGAGGTTTGAAATGAAAATTTTGGTCTAACCATTTTCAAACCAAGTTGAGCCATAGAACGGACCAGTTGAAATCAGTAGAAATGGACCAACTTGAGTTGAACATAATTGGAGCCCATGAATAAGAAATTAGCTTTAAAGCAATCTATGAGAACAACTTTGACACATTGTATATCATGTCTCACATCAACCATTCAACTTCACATATTTTCCTCCAAAGTTTAACATCAAATTAATAATAATAAAAAATTAAAAAATGCTTTGGAAGTCAATTAACTTTCTACAGCATATATATTTTCAAGGGTCCTGGCCATATGATATGACACATCATCTTTTTAACCTTAACTGAACATGTCAACATTTGACAGCTGGAAGACACTCACCTTGGAGTTGAGCATGATTTCGGGTGCTCGGTACCAACGAGTGGCTACGTACTCCGTTAGAAAACCAGTGTGATCATGGTCAGGATCAGCCACGCGAGCCAAGCCAAAATCACAGATCTGCACAAAGACGAGTGAAGGATTGGAACATTAGAGGATACAAAGTCAAAATAAACTGGTTGTCATTTCATTGACAAATTTAAACCATTAACAGATTGGGCAACAAAATTAGACTAATGACAGGTGAGAAAAATGTTTAACAGCATAAATGTGGAACAGTTTCTACCAACATTTCCATCGTGGGACATTTAAACTAAAAACCAATGGAATTTAGCCAGATGAGGCCTTACTTCACCTACAAAAAATACACTTTGAAGGGAAAGCCTGAAGGCTGTTATATTTTAGCATGAAAATAATCTGAAAGCATGTCTTTAAACCAGCCTAAATGGTCTGAATTGTGTTGACCTCTTTGAGACACTACCTTTAGATCACAGGTGGTGTTGAGCAAGAGGTTGGAAGGCTTCAGGTCACGGTGCAAAACATTAGCAGAGTGGATGTACTTGAGTCCTCGTAGAATCTGGTAAAGGAAGTAGCAGATGTGGTCGTTGCTCAGGTGCTGAGTCTTCAGGAGCTTGTACAGGTCTGTCTCCATGAGATCCTGAACAATATATCTGCACAGTACTAGGTTAAAGAAGCTTTGAATTCATCATCATTCATCAAGCGACATACCTTAGTAAATAAAAGCAAACCTTAAAATGCATTCATTTGTACTGAATGACAATTTTATGTCCTAAAAAAAACCCCAAACCCAAAAAAATGTAAGTGTTCAACAGGGCTGAGCAATCAAAACTGCAACTGTGAGTCTTGACCTAATATTAGTCATATAAAAATGGATGATGAATTAATTCCTTTCTACAGAATCCTGCCGCCTACCCATAACTACAGCAAAGTCATAATCCATGATTTTCTGTTTATTTTTACCGCCTAGCAGTACTATTAAATCTGCATTCAGGTTTTACTGGCAGACTCAAATTAGATTTAGTTGGCATTGCAAAGAAAACCTTACATCATTTAGCTGAGACAATTATCTTGATTGTGGTTTTTTGCAGCAGGATAGCAGAGCCACAAATAGACAGCCAAACTGCTGACATGATTATTATCTTGGGCATTCAAACAAGAAGTAAAATCTTAGCGTGACATAGGTTTCATAGTTATACGCTTGGGCTCATGTAGCTGCAACTGAAACCATGTTTGGCCGATGTGGATGTTTCATTTAACTTGGTGAGTGAAAGCTCATTTCTGAGTAGATAGGTATTTTATGCAGAGGAGATTATTGTGCTTGTTTTGGTGAAATGCTCATGTTATATGGCGAGAGAAAAAGTGAGTTTATTAGCCAAGGGCTTGACTCAGAGATTTCTTCTAGAACAGACAGAATGGAAAACAACAGACAGTGCATTATGAAAGAGTAACTATGGACCCGACCAGTTTGCTACTACGCTAGAATGAAGAGCCTCTCTGCCAAATATATGGTGACAGGTGGCCATTATGTAATAAAATATAAGCAAAAACCTCTAGTCAACTACAAATGCTTGAGTGTAAGACCAACTTCGAAGATCAACAAAAAAGGTAATTGAAGTTTAAGTTTAACTTTTACTTAAAGATGCCATCAATAGCACCAAATGCATGAGAAAAAAACTGATGAAGCTGCAGACACATAAAACACATCAGAACATACTCTAATGTGTCAGGCACTATCAAATCATGAGAATTGTCCATTAAAGGATACACGTCCTTCATCTGATCAATGGTTGGTGTGCGAATTATGTCATTGATTCCAATAATGTTCTCATGTTTGAAGCGCAGAAGGATTTTGATCTCTCTCAGGGTGCGTTGACAATACGTCTGGTGTTCAAAGGGGCTGATCTTCTTAATGGCCACTCGAATCTTGTTGTCACGGTCATAGGCAGAGCTGGAATTGTTAAAAAAGAAAAAAATAGATTTAAGGACAATTCTGAACCAATTCAAACAATTCTGAATATATATACACATACATACATATTGTACATATATATACTCTATATTTTTACAAAAGCAGTCAGGCATTATGCTCAGTACAAATGCTGCTTCTTGCCTGTGGTTGGAAAAGCTTTTAATGTGAAGTACTAATTGCGGGCAATATTCCATTTGAATTATCAGCATGTTAACACAACAAATACCATACTGATACAGTGTTCAGCAGAAAAATATGTTACATATAAGAAGAGGAATGCAAGAGTAACACATTAACACTATCCACAAAAATTGTTTTTTACTTAATACAAGAGCTTCTAACAAGCGAGATCTCGCATTATCAAAACATGACGCAAGACATGGCCTGATATGAGGCCATTTTCTGTGGTAGAAAATTAGGGATTTCGGCAACTCCTTCATAAATAGTTCATGCACACACACCAGACCGCTTTTAAAAGTCTATTTACAGGTTAATAATTGTCATTGACATATTTTGATTCCATGAGTAATTAGGTTTAATTTTGCAAAGCGAATAAATGTTGTTTTCAACATCTTACAAAGAAAATATATTTAACTTAAGTAGTTTAATTAGCAAAATATTATAAAATGCTGTATAATAATTTCAAAAACTGGGAGAAATTACATGATCATTACAGATTGTTTTAATTTTCAACACAGACTTGTGCGAATTTTGTTGACATTTTTAAATGCTGATCATTATTTCAATGTTGATAAATCATACTGACATTATTTCAAATACATTTCAATGTTGAATGTCAGTCCTATGCTGTCTGGTACACTTATAAAATATTTTAAAATATAAAACTATAAAACAATATAAAAATATAAAGCTATTTTTCCAGTCATATGTTTCTTCATTGCAGTTTTCTTAAAAGTAATGTCAAAATATTGTGTCGTTCTCGTGAACCTAATATTGTGTATCATCTTGTCTCATGAGCTGTGACTGTATCACACCCCTAGTAATAAATGCAATAAAACTTTCCCAAGAAGAGTAAATCGTGAATTGAATCCATCTAAAACTGATTCTGCCAGGACAAAGCAGTGAATCAAGAGGGAACATTGTTAATTGACCACAGTCATTTGTACAATAACACAGCTCAGCTGACTTCGATGCTCTAGCTACTAAGCAATGCACTATTATTTGGTTTCACTAACCCTAACAAATCATGATCGTGCTTAGCTCTTACAAAAAAACTGGTTATTGAAAAGTTCTGTCTAGAATTTTCAAAAGTATCCATGAGCGTATCTACGTGAAAGAGGCAAAATTTGTAGCATATGACCGATCATGAACATAACAAGTCTGCTGTTAACAAAGTGGCACAACAAAGTAAGCTATGATAGTAGACAAATATGGAGAATTCAAGCTGAAATTCCAGTCTGAAAATGCATCAGTCAACATGGCGATGTACCCTGGTATAAAGTGAACCAGTATCATAAAAGTCAGATTTAACCCTGAAGTTACTTCGCTAACCACAAAACCTGTTTCTTAGTATAGGCCTGCTGAAAGGAAGCAGTGAAATCCGTAACGATCAAGCGATGCCACTGCTCAGCAAACCAAAATACATCATAAATGTTCAACACCAGGTCTGAGGGAAAGAAGCCAAACTGTGCATGCCCTGATTACTTCACGTTTTATGACTACCACAGTGCAAATGACTAAGCTGTGGTACTGCTGTGGAAGTAAAACTGTGTCATAATGTGGACTAAAGCTTGAAAAAAAACAGTGTCCTCATCATTTAGATTGAGATGCTGCAAAATGTAGCCTTCTTTAATTTACAGTTTTGCTTTCCTTACCTTGTTGGTCAAACAAGGTAAGGAAAGTAAAAGTGAAAACTTCCTCACTGATATTCCTCTCCGTAATGCCAGTGAAAGCAAAGTTCATCTTATTGAGAAGGTATGAATGTCAACAAGCACCTGAGCTCCATTTTGCAATACTGGAAACTGAAATCCAACTAAGAAAACCATAACAAATTCAGGAAATGATGTGTTGTAAATCAATGTTTTTGCAGACACAAGCCTTTTGTTCTTGGGATAATGATCAACATTTACTAATTTTCACAAAGTATTAACATGCTAAATGATCCCTCTTTTGAGACCACTGGATTTCTGTCAACCCTGTGCTTTTTAATTGTTTTCCCATTGTACCACTGTGCTTAAACAACATTTTTTTTTTCCACAGCTGGCATGTTCAGGTGTAAGAGTAAGACAGAATAATGAATATGTGTGAACACCCAGCAGACTAATGGTTACTTGAAAATCTTGGCCTTGTCTGTGATGAGATGCCTCCTCCACACCTTTCCAGGTACAGACATGTCCACTGTAAAATTTCTGGCTCTTTTCACTGACTTAATGTCAGTGCACAACGTGTCTGTTCTCATGCTCACTCAGCCTGACGTATTTTGAATTACCACACAAGGCTCTAAACATGTGTAATGCTTGCCAACTTGAAATCCACAAAGTAATCATTTCTATATTGCTTTTAAAATCCAAATGAGAAGATGATGATGTCTGGGTGTTTGTTTCAAGAACTGCAAACTTAAACATTTTTATGATTTTATTTAATTTTATATTATTTTTATTTTAATATTCAGATCACATTGAGGTTTTAATGTAACATTAACGTCCACTCATTTTGAAGTTTGTCACAAAAATGGCTGGTTATACTCAGTAACTCACCACAGACTGCCAAGAAATGAAAATTACTGTTGCGTTTTTTAGCGTTTAAAGTCATCTGGTCTCAACTTGTTGCAATGTACTGCCATTTGCCATTACAACCACAAAACCAAATCTGCCAGTAAAGCTTTACTTCAGGACAACAGAAAACTTGCAATATTAATGATTTCCTTATGTCCTTAAGCTCCATCGTTTACATACTGCCAACAGTGATTTTATTCCTGCACATTACAAACGGCAATGGCTGATAAACACCCACATAAGACAAAATAAGAGAATGGGTTGCTATAGTGATGGGGGTGTAGGGACTGAAAAGTAAACATAAGTGTACCAGCCTTCTGCAAGGGAAGGGTGACCTTCCTTTCCAATTGTGTGTAAGTAGAGAGAGAGAGGCGAGTGTATTTGTGTATGTCTGTGTGGGAGGAAGCGGTTCTCCATTTAACTGCTCTACACCAAAAGAAACCCTCATATTCAGAGAAGCAGACTATCAAAGCTAACATGTGATACAAGACAGGGCCATTTTGTCAGAGGTACATCTTTAGATTGTTTTAAAACAGTCAATGGTACGCCTCTATCCACTGTTTCCAGATCATAGTAGAAAAAATACTATACCATGTATATTTAAAAAAAATGTTATCTGGAGAATAATTTCTGCATAATTTAAAATGCTTCCTAATTTGACTTGTATATATAGGATTATGCACTATAGTAGATAGTAGATGTGAGTAATAATGTGATGGTTTTAGATTGTGAATGATCTAGAAAGCTTTCAGGGTGAAGTGCAGAGATTCTGGTATTTAAAGCCCTCTGTTTAAAAGCTTCACATAAGCACACTAAATAGTAGTTCTTGGCTAGGAGAACATATCAGTCGGTAAGTAACAATTCAATCAACGATGAAATAAAATTCACAATGCTGGTTTCACGATTTACAATTTTATCATGGTTTTACAGCATTTATTTTTTAATTTAAGAATCCCTTTTTATTTTGAGGTAAGTAGGTTGTAAACTTGTCACAATATATAGTGTCAGCACCACTTGCTGCTTAAAATGTGTATTGCGGCTCATTTAACATTTCAACTGGATTGATGAGTCACATAAAGTTATTGATTTTCAACCAGCTCACAGTGCATCCTTACATCCCCACATACAAGTTTGTAGAATTACTTCTGTTGGCTCTTCTTAGTTCATTTAACGCAAACATTTCCAAGTGAGCTGCAGCTAGCAGTATGGCAGTATGGCAAATGATGAGCTTGTGCCAATATTCTGCTATAGAAGTGCAAATAGACATAAACAAAGACTATTTCAATTCTGGCTATGGTCTACATGGCATTTCTAAATTGGTAAAAACGATCACAATATAGTTGTGGATCATGTTTGCAATTAGAGATTGTGATATTGTTTCTTGAACAGATCACCTGACCCTATAAATGAAACAATTAAGTCCTTGTTCAGTCACTTACAAAACAAACAATGCAAATAATCATTTGTTCCGGACTCTTATTTAGAAAATAATCTGAGTTTATTAATTCATTATAAAAATCTTTGTTAGTTGGAGTACTCATCAAATAATCGCGGGCGCACTCACAATGGGCCATCCTTACTGTGCGGTCCGGATTGGTTGAATAGTGTGTGCATGCATATCTACGTAACATGGACATAGACATGATATATCTGAATGCCTCCTTTGGCTCCTACTTTCTCTGCAAAAATCAATTGCCGCATAATCAATAAATCTGCGAATTTGGGCGTGCCATATCACAACAAAAAGACTCCAAATTAGACACAAATCCAGTAAAGTTGTTGCATGGAACTAAACAACTGGGCCAAGTGTGAGTGCGCCCTTAATGAATGTCTGCTTTTTCTTTAATATTGTATTCAATTAAAGAGATCTTTGGGTTGAGTACTGATACAATAAAACATACTTTCCTAAAGATGTCTTATATTTTTTCACTTTATACACCTTAATATTTTCCTAACATTTGATAGATTGAACTGATGATCATATAATCATACAATTAATAAGTTAACTGATAATGATTTAATTGTTATGAGGCTCCTATTAAGACATATTAATTACATACATTAAAGAAAATTTTGAAAAATGTTCTAAAAGTATTGCTATTTCTGTTTTCAGTAAATGTACAGTAATAAGCTACTTTGTCAGTTACTGTACATGGGAAATTACAAAAAGGACATCAATACCTGTGTTAAGTGAAGAGAGAACTGAGGATGATCTTGATTTGCTCCATATTTAACCATGTTTATTTAGGCAAGCCGATCAGTTACTTGTGGGTTTGCCCACAAGTAACTGAACAGAGGCAAAGCTCTGAGGAAGTACAAAGTACAATGAGTGTACTGTTACAGTCTTGGGCTGTTCAGCTTTATCACTGAAGGGTAAACTTCAGTCTAAGAATGGCATTCTCTGGCACCATGAATTATAATACCTTCTGATGGTTATTGCGATGGCTACAAGTTTTTGATGGCTATGATTTGTACTGATGTGAATTTGCTATTTCTGGCATGGAGGAAAACACATCAGACTCACAGGCAACTGATACTGAGACCTGCATAAATTTAACCTAGTAAAACTCCTCACTGTAAAAATATTTAATAAGCACCCATGTTTTGTAGCTCAGTCGAACTAACACAATACACAAATGAGCTCAACACTCAAAATATAATCAAACAGAAAAATGTGATGCTAATAGACACAACAGTAAAGATTAGAGAAACAGTGCAAATACAGAAAATGACAATGAAAGAGTTTCCCAGACAAGCCTCTAGTACTGAACACTGGTTGGCTATGTTTGCAGCGCTACAACCTCACTGACAAATCAAGCCACACCAGCAGGTAGGTGACAATGGCACAATTTTTATAATTTTGCCTCTATACACAATGACTATGGATTTGAAATAAAACATTCAAGGTGTGATCCAAGTGCAGACTTTCAGCTTTAACTTGAGAGGCTGCACAAAAATGTGGCATTTACTGTATAGAAATAACAGCCATTTTATGCACAGTACCTCCATTTTCAAAGGCTCAAAGCTTTGACAAGCAGCTTCATGGACAGGTGTGGTCTGCTCCCTCATTACTTCAAGACAAATGAAGCAGATTAAGCGTCTAGAGTTCATTTCAGGTGTTGAATTGGAATTTGGCAGCTTTTTGACTGGTGCTATCAATTTGGGAGATATCAATGCAAGTGAAAAAAAAAAAAAAATCAATCAGAGATAGAAGGAAAAAAAAAAGAAAAAAAACTTTAGGAGTGGCCAAATCAATGATCTGATACATTCTTAGAGAGAGAGAATGTACTGATGAGCTCAGCAACATCAAAATGCCTGGAAGATCACGTAAGACAACTTAAGTGGATGATCTCAGACTCCTTTTGTGGTGAAGAAAACTCCCTTCACAAGATCCAGGTAAGTGAAGAGTACTCCAGAGAAGGTAATCATATCATTGTCAAAGTCTACAATCAAGAGATGCCATCATGAATGTAAATACAGAGGGTTTACGATAAGGTGCAAAACACCTGTAGCATTCAGGAACAGGCCAGATTAGACTTTGCCAGTAAACATCTAAAACTGTTCTGGAATCAAATTCTTTGGACAGATAAAACCAAGGAACTTGTATCAGAATAGTGGGAAGAGAAAATTATGGAGAGGGAGAGGAACAGCTCATGATCTAAAGCATACCACATCATGTATCAAACATGGAGGAGACCGTGTTATGGCATGGGTGTTTACTGATGATGTGACTGCTGACAGAAGTATAAGGATGAATTCTGAGGTGTATAGGGCTTACATTCAGTGAAATGACTGAAGACAATGAAATGGAATATTCGTTAATGGCCAAGTCAGTCACCTGATCTTAACATAATAGGGCAGCTTTTCAGTTACTGAAGACAAAACTGAAGGCAGAAAGACCTACAAACAAGCAGCAAATGAAAGCGGCTGCAGCGAAGGCTTACCAAAGCATCTCCGAGGGAGGAAACTCAGAAATTGGTAATGTCTATGCAGTGTTTCCGAGAATTTTTTAAGGGCTGGTGGCAAACACTAATAGAGACAATGTACACAAATTCATCCTTCATTTCTTCCACCACGTTGCAGAAGGATTTTCATCCAAGTGTTAAAATTGTAGTTATATCAACAATTCAGCTTGTCTAAATACTTTTGAGCCCCTCAAAATGGAGGTACTTTGTATGTGTGTGGCTGTAATTCCTAAACAGCAAATGCCATTGTAAAACTTATATTAAAGTTAAAAGTCGGCATTTCGATCACATCGTGACAGTTTTATTTCAAATCCATTGTGGTAGTGTATACTTATGGACCTAACTGTATGTGTATGGTAAAATCTTAGGAAATGTGTTAAAATTAACAGCAACAACACATTACCGTGTGATGGTCTTGCTAACTGCATAAATGTAGCTGTAATAACTCACATAAAAACAGGCGTGTCATCAAATGTCATTTCAGACAGACACCGTCGGATTTCTTCATAATTTAGCACCTGTACTTATTATTCAACGCTGGTGAGACTGATGTATGAAAGAGTGAAAAAATCTCTTCTAAGATGCATTTCCTGTTTCTTCTACTTCTGTATTGTTTTCTGAGCCTGCTCAGAGTAAATGTGTCCGTATTTTGTGTTAGTTTTATGCTGGGGGGGTGGTTTCCAAGGAGATGGGAATATAAGACTTCACACTGCAGCCCCGATGTTATGCAATAGGGCTGTTATGAGTATGATGTACAAGGGTTGGGTTGAAGGAAGAAGAGGGGAAAAAAAGCTCAGGTGTGCTCAGATGCACAAGCTAGGTAGTCCAACACGTTGCAAAGGCAGCAAGAACTGAAGTGTCAGGCTTGAGGGAGGTGCTTCAGACAACACTAACAGGCTGGTGTGCAGTGAAGCTGTTTTTTGTAGTGAGTATTAGTTCTGTACGATTACAGACTGCCTTTGCATCCTGCTATCAAAGTACACAGACTGATCTAGATGTATAATGCTAGTGTAACACCAATTCACACCGGATTACCAATCACATCTTTAATTATGCGTCCCAATTACATTTAGAACCATCACTTACAGTAAAATGATATACAAATGGTAGTATAATAGTCATTTCTGATACCTAATACTTAAATAAAAATACGGTACACGCTGGACAAGTCGCCAGTTCATCGCAGGGCTGACATATAGCGACAAACAACCATCCACACTCACATTCACACCTACGGGCAATTTAGAGTGACCAATTAACCTACCCCCAGATTTGCATGTTTTTGGAATGTGGGAGGAAGCCGGAGTACCCGGAGAAAACCCACGCAGACACAGGGAGAACATGCAAACTCCACACAGAAACGTCCTGACCCAGAATCAAACCCAGGACCTTCTTGCTGTGAGGCGACAGTGCTAACCACTGCACCACTGTGTTAAGCAACTTTTCATCTCACATTCTGATTGTGCTTTTCCAATAATTTAATCAATTTCCTGGTTTATTCCACATCTGATTTAAGTACACATATTTTATTATTCTCCATGTATGTTTGTACATCATTCAAACTGAATATTGTTCAAATAACTGACATACAGCTAAATATTATCTGTTGCCTGAGGGGCTTGGGTAGTAAAGCTATTAACAAGTTCACACAACCAGAAAAAATAGAATTTAGCATTAGGAAATTGGCATAGTCAAACCACAGTTTATGGACAGAGAAAAAGTCGATCAGTTTTTATTCTATTTATCTTTGGCAACTATAATAGATTTGGCTACTTCTTTCTGTTTATTAACACACATTTCCTGTTTTTGTGTTTGCTGGCCACAATAAACAATTTTGGAAATGTGACTGCGAGGTGTCCACCTAAGCAACAGCTTTTCTTCTCAAATCTACATGGCTGTATGATCTCTATATCATAAACTAGGCTGGTAATGGAAGCATTCATGTTTCCCAACCTTTTGAAAAATATGTACATAAAAATATACCCCCAAGTCAAAATAAACCACAAATGGTGATAATACATTTTTATTATAAAATAGTCTTTTCCATCTTTGCACTGTGCAAACAGTTGCACTGCACTAGGCTATGATATTCATTCCCTGATTGTGCTATGTAGTACAAGTCCCTGGCCTAGTTTTAGCTTTACATTAGTGCACTAGTTAAATGATAGATATACTTAAACTAATTACAACCATATATTTAACTGCAAAAGAATTCTTAGTATTTTTAGGCAACAAATTAGCTTAAAATTCTGTCACAATGAAATGTCAGTTACAAGTGATTTTTAAAACAGTATTTTTGTACACTGCCTTGTAATTAGAATTTTCCTTGGCGACTCTTTCAAGCATATCTGTGCCTTATCATTAACTTACTAAATGAACAGTTAATGTTACGTTATTTCACTTTTCTAATTTCTTCAAATAGCCACTCAATGACACAACAGGGTTAACAGAGACTGCATCAAAAACACAATTAGGGTGAATGCAGATTAAATTTCTCAATAGTATGTGACAAAAAAACTTCACATCTGGTCTCAATCTATATTTTTACCTTTTTTCTTCATGAGTAAATTTCATCCATTATTGCATCAACAAGCATGATATCAGGGTAAATATATGCAGTTCATTCACTTCCATGTTCCTAAATTAACTCAGACTGGGACTTATGGGTGTATTTAGATTCACCTAATAAACTCTAGAATCTAAATTGCTTTGTATTATACTGCATTGCTTTGGCAAAATAAACAGGCAATGAGAGTGACCTCAGGGTATATTTATCTCGGAGTGTTTAGTAGGAAGCAACTGGACTTCTTATCTTGTTTGAAGACGTTTCGCCTCTCATCCGGGTATATTCCAGTGCACTTCATAATGTCAAGTTGTTTAAATTGATTTTCCTCCTGTTTTCATTGGCCAAGCAGAAACAGAATTTTATGGATTCCAAAACAATGAAACCTTCTATTTACCTGAAAAAAGCTACATATAACATTTAAAAGTTGCAACCAAGACTTTTCTTTGTGTTTAAAAAATGATATCCTTATGTACAATTTGATGTCAGATGTGACAACAAAAGATTGGAAAAATTATGAAAAGCCAGAAGAAAACACCTGGTGAAACATTTTCTTAGGTTAAGCAGCAACATGTTAGTAACGTGATTGGGTATAGATAAAGCATCCAGAGAGGTTCTTAACTAGTGCTGTTAATCTTAATCTGTAATCCAATTCCAATTTCATTCCCTATTTTTGTAATAATCAAAATACATTCAATTTTTTGCATTCGAATTTTATTAATAATATTTACTCTGTACATTCATAAACACTTAACATTTGCCGATGCCTTTAAACGTTGACTGCAAGGTGCTGCAGTCAATGTAACGTTTAACCAGATGGCTGTAGCTAAAAAGTTCAGAGTGGCAGAACAAAATCTGTGTGTGTGCCTCAGTGAAATGACTACAGGTGGCCTAAAAGCTTTTTGGTGGCCAAGATAGCTACAGTGAGAATCAGAAATGGTAGCGAACACATTAATAAAACTAAATACACAAATTAAAATAGTGATTTCAGTATTTGAATATTAATTAGATCACAATAATTTGAATTATATTCAAACCCTGAAATTCGTTCCAATAGCTGTACTCTTAACGCAGTTCGTTGCTGTATCCACAAATGCAAGATGTTACAAGGTAAAAACATTGTAAATTCTGTGCAGTCTAATGTGAGGTACTGCAGCTCTCCTACAAAAAACACTTCCATAAGCACTCTGCCACTCCCATGGATAACTGCTGCATAACCTCCAGCTCTCAGGTGCTGAACAAACAAATGGACCTTGGTTTCTCTGGCTGAGCTTCTTATCAGCAAGATCTTAGATTTTACAGCCAGTCGACTCTCTACATTCAACCAGATTCACTTGGTTCTATTTTGCATCAATCATAATCCTGCAAATTCAATTTAGAACCCTCTTTGAGTCTTAAATGAAAAAAAATCTAACGTTTTTTTGCAAATGTAGGGTTTAATTTGACCAATTTGACTGAATTAATGTCAAAATGTCATCTATTTTCATTGTTTCTGACAGATTGGAAACAAATCAATATCTATTTTGATCTTATTCATACATACATCTTTTTTTAAATAGTAAATTGAATATCTTTTGGTTTTCACTCCTTATTGGACAAAGCAAGGTTTTTACAAGTCAACTTGGGTTTAGGATTTTTAGGTAAAAAGGCATTTGAAAGTTTTCTAATATCAAAAAAAATGATTAATATCCAATTAATCACTTGTTTCAACTGATGCTGGGGCCATTCATTGATCAATCAACAAAATACACTCATTTCCATGCAACCTGCATGGGCATGTGACTATGAATTGTGGCTGCCCCCGGTCAAAGCATGGATTACCACAGAAAGCAAGCTGCGGCTGAAAAAAACTTTGACCTAAAATGTGGAAGGGTTTTCAACAGAGACCCAGCGTCAACTTACTGTTTCTCATCTATTTTTTTTAATGTGGAAACAGTGCACCACGTAGTAAAGAGTGCATCACAGCAGTACAACACAAACACAAAAACATCTGAAGTGCAATAAAAGACAACAGACAACAAGACTCTTGTTAAAGTTAATGTCTGCACCACTACTGGTTTTAGTAACACAATGTTACACTGCATATTATCAAATATGCAGTAGTTATTCAGGTAAATATATTCTGCTGACTTTTGTTATGGTCTGTAAATTGTTTTGTTTTTTTCCTCCCCTTTGCGCCACACTGTTGCAAAAATGTATTTGTTAGTGATTATCTTAACTATTATTCCAGTCATCAAAACAAATCAATTTCAACCATTTAAGTTTTCAGTTAATAATTTAAATACTTTATAAGCAAAGATGGTTGAATAAAATATTGAAATAATACATTTTTAATATGAATTGCAGGTGAATTAAAGGTTAATATATTTTTGTTTCAACTTTATTTTCAACCTTTAAGAAAATCAACCACATCTGTTCATTACCTATAACTGTAGAACCTTAACAAAATGTGAGAGACATGAAATCTGAAGCACAGAGGAAGATCCTCCCTGAATTGGTTAGGGATATAAATGTAACATTCTTTATTTTGTTCCTACAGGAGCACAAATTCACGTTAAAGATGCGTCAAAAACACTATACTCATAACAGCACTCGTGTGCTGATTTCAAGGCAAATTCTGCAAGCACACCTTGGTATAAAGATACAATCAAGCGTCCTCATCTGCATTCTGCTTTGCATAACATCAGTTTCTTACGTTCTCACAGGCCACAACACATTCATATCAGAGACTGTGACGCAAGCAAAATGGTTTGTGCTCATTTATCAGTCAATCTCCTGTGAAATATATGAATGTAACGTGTAAAAGACCAATGTGCAATTATAATATGCATCCGTAAGGTCTTGGTGATAAGGATTGATAGCAGCAGCAATGCCTGATGCAGCAGCATGCATGTTTTACTTGTTTGTTGAACCAGAAGTCTTCATGCTCGCCTTGGAAGGCGTAATCAACAAAATTACACAAATTACATCTTCTGAATTGCACAACAGGATTTCAGAGTGTCAAGCCTCTCATTCTCTCTCCCGCTTCCATTGGCTGTGGAGTATTGGTACTGATGTCAGAGGCAGAGTGGTTGCCATGGAGATGGGCGCCACGGTGGCATTTCAAGAGGTCGGCTCATGGCAAAATGAAGCACAGCATCAGCAACGGCTAAGAATTGGGCAGGTCAAGTAGCTGAGATCAGTGTGAAAGGGAGTCACAGCCACCAAAAGGAGGATAAGAAAGTCAAAGAAATTATTTAAATACTTGGGATTTGGGCTGAAAATGGGATGTTTATAAGAGGTTTGTTAAAAGTCACTTGGCTGCAAAGAATTACACTGAATATCCTGGCAAGTTACATCTTGTCAAAAAACTTCAAAACAATTCGAAAAAAAAGTATACCGTGAGCTTTGTATGTAACAGTTAGTGACAAATAATAGACTTATATATAATATGTTATTAGATTATAAGATTGTTAGTCATAGTGCCACAGATTAGTGGCACTTATTTTCCAGTGGATGTGCTCCAGCTTGAGCTGGGTTTACTCAGAACCTGACTGTCTTTACATTTTAAGCAATGAAATGGGTTCATGTCAATTAGGTGCAAACTGACTAGAGTTGCATGAGTAAGGAAAGCTGATGGCGCACAAGAAAATGTTTGTAGGAAGTTGACAAACTGACGATAAATACACAGTTTAGACTACACTATGTCAATTAAACTCTGCAGCTGCTAGAGAAGTAAAAGTTAGTATTGGAAGCTAAGCAGGAAAAGTAACATTCAGGGATGCAGCCAGTCTTTTGTCTCCCAGTACCAACACCAACTAATATCAAGAACAGCAAAGGCCCCAAAAGTGTAACGTGACCACAAATCTTTAAGTCTAAAACTTTTTTTTAAACATGATCCATTTCAGCAGCACTGCCCCATGATCTAACTGTTAGCGTGGGCGAGGTGAAAAGGCAGTGTGCCCCAGCAGTTTCTGAACATCATCACAGAGAGAGTTATACGGTATCTTATGATTGTGTAAGAAGACGGTGTGCACGAACTGAAGCTCGTGTGAAGAGGCTCAGTGCACCATCAATGTAAGCCGCCCTCAGCCGCTGGAAAGCCCTGACATGCAACAGCTTTACTGACACCAAAAAGCTATTGAAAACAAAAATAGGCCCAGTCTGAAAATGACACAAACATGCTTCTCTGCTGTGTTGACCACCTTTTTACCACAAAAAAAAAAACAACAATATATTGTTGTTAGGGTTGGGGATTTGCATCATTACAAGAACCTAACCTGTAAAGCTAAGGTTGAAATAGGGTGACATGCTTCAATTCTACTTTCCAGAAAACAGTATATTACATACTCCTATCAGTATTCAGATTTTCAAACAGAGAGATAAAATAAATACTTCATGGGATATTAAATTGCTTGTTCATCATTGCCTAACTGTAAAGCAGAGCTGTATTTTGCCTTCATAAACACAGTCTCTTAAGAGAAATTCAGTTTGGGTTATTGTTGACAAAACAAGGCTATCAGAAGATAATTGGAAAAAAAATTTAGCCAATAAATGGAGCCAATGATATAAAGCTAAGTTCCTTTCACTGTCTTAAGCACAGCACACGTGCTACACACTGTGATGTAGCGGGTGGTAGTATGCTATCCGTCAAGAGGAAGCGTAGTCCAGTTAAGATTCATCAACTGTTGTCGATAAAATATCAAAAACTATGAAAAAAATGTTTCCCTAACTGAAAACTGATCATTTCTAATTGCTTCTTTTGATCAACCAACCAATAAAAACTCAAAGATTTTTAAATACCCAAAGACTTATAATGTACTGTGATAAATGACAGAGAAAAACAGCAGATCCTTACATTTAAGAAGCTGGAACCAACAAATGTGAAATGCACAGGAATTCATGAATCAAAATTTACCTTTGCCACTAATACTGGAACTTGTCACAATTGCATTATCTGACAAACATAATTGTGAAATGATACACAATAAAGTAGGACTCTTAGCTAGAATCAAAACTATTTGTTTTAAAAGTTTCTGTTAACAACTTTAAAAAGGTTATAAACTGTAAATTGTGCTATGGTGGTTCCAATTTGGAAGTAAAAAATAACTTTGCTGACGGTACACTGATATAGATCCAGCAGGAAGCATGTTAATATCAAATGTGAACAGGCTCTATGAATACTAGACCACTTTCTGGCTGCTGCACATCCAAGCAACATGACAACTGACTCAAAACGGTCTCAAGAAGAACGTCAAGTGCAGGGAGGCAGAGACTGACACGTCACCCACTCCAACTGCCTTTCAGTACACCAAAAATACAAACAACACCAAAGCAAACGAGTGCTCTGATTGTTAAGGATTAAAAAAATACTTTAATGCCTACAGGGAGGTTTTGGCATGGAACAAATATAATTCCAGTCACTGTAACCTTAGTCAAGCATGTTGGACCTGTCTGTGCCTGTTGCTGTATATCAATGCTTCCTACTGACAAAGACTTAGAATTTGAATTTAAGACATAAAATCAAATTTTTTTTAATGTTACATTTGTAAGACACAATTCACACATGCCCAAAACAAATGGATATGAATATTCCTAAACTGAAATAAAGTGGCCACAACGTGCTTCAGCTTAAAAAAAAACAGAAAATATCTCTTCTTGAAAGTTTCAAAAAGAAAGTATTTTGCCTTTGAATTTCACATTACTTGAAGCACTGGTAGCTAATAACAACAGAGGATAAGAAAACAGAGGGGAATTAGAGCGCAACTTCAGCTTACAAAAACTGAAACTTTCATTTAAAATTTATGGACAAAAAAAATTGTCATGGTGTTCCACCTGATTTGGCAAAATAAATAAATAAAAAATCTCCAAAGACATTTCTTGTAAAATACCAAAATTATGCTTTTGCATAACTTTGGTAATTTGCTTGCTTTGCAGAAAAATCCCAACAATGCTCAATTAAGTGATTCAACATTATATAATCAGAAGTGAATTTCTAACATTAATTTGATTTCAATACTTAGGTTAACTGGCTTTTTTTGTATCACTTTATGTATTTCTGTTTTTGAAAACTTTTCATAATTGACTTTGACTGTGTTTCAACACTGGGCCTTAATGGTGAACTACATTTTATCTGGTTTGCTTGGCTTGACCCACAATATATGTGTACTAGTCACTTGATGATAGGGGATCATATAAGTAACAGCTGAGACTATGCTTTGGGTGGGTACTCTAGAAAGATGCTTAACAATGTGCTAAACCACACACAGTAGAAATGTTACTGTGTCAAAACTGTGTTCTTAGAAAACCCAGCTCCTCTCAGCACAGAAAAAAAAGAGAACTACACTGCTATTGTTTGACACAAGGATAACATATTATGTAATGCAGCACAGTGTGCACATTTAAGGTCAACTACATTACCACAGGCTAAAGAAACAACAAGAGTGTGCATTTGCGGTAAAGGAGCGTGGAGCTTGACAATAAACTCAAAAAAATTCTAGAAAATCATTCAACAGAAGATAAGCTACAAATTCACACAACTAAGAAACCCTCAAATAGTACAACAGAATAGTATCTAACAAAAAAAAAAAAATCTAGTTTAAGGTGTGTTTATCCTCCTCCAGTAGGAGGACAATAAAGGAGGCAGGCAGCAGCAGCATATCATTGTGGGTTTCACCTATAATTTTCTTCATATACAGCGTCTACCCAGCCATCACTGAAACAAGCATACAAGGAGAACCCCTCCAGCAAAACATTTTGGGGCATATCATGCAAATATCGGATGCATAGGCTCTAATCTAAACATACTGTACAGCAAACACGGATAAGAACCCATGCAAATTCCATGCTGATGATTTACTTTCGAACTCACAAACTGCAGACTGTAATAAATTCTCTATGGGCATCCAACTACATGTATACAATGGTGAAGTAAAAACATAAATTTCAGTTTGAGAGCTTAAAGGAAACATCAAAAAGTCGATTAAAATCACAGTAAAATAAATAAATTAACTAGAGGGTTGCACACACCCTGTTTGGTGCTTGTTGTAGAAACAGGACAGAAACAGCACGTGTTTATTTTAAAAGGTCGGTGCTACATTTCAGAGCATAAGATGCAACAGAACTTCAGTAAAATGGCATTTTACGTCTAAACCGCCCCTGATACATACTGCAACTCGTGGTTAGTGGTACCTGTTACATAAAGCCACGCTGGATATCCCGGCTAAGTACACTGACTTCTTCTCCGTGATCGCTATGACGCAAAATTCCAGTGATTATGAACTTTTTAAAAGTCCGCAAGCTCAGTCTTGGTTTAACCTTCCTTCCTTCTTTCCCGTCATTGTCTTCACCAACTATCGTTAATATCGGTTTCACACTGTTGCTTGCTAGCCAAAGCATGACATTTACAATTTTTATGAACGGAAACGATGTCAGTTTGCTGCCGTTATGTCGAGCTAAACGAAAACGGAAACGGTGTAGGAAAACACAGTCTTCGGGTACACTTACCACACCATTCCATAGGCTCCTTCCCCGATGTAGGAGAGGTTGCTGTAACGAGGCCCAACGTCAAAGGCCTGCCCGCGGACTAGCTCCGTTCCCGACCCAGGGCTGGGGCCGCAGCCAGCAGGGGCAGACACCGCAGCTGTCGCCATTATGAAGACTGGCTCTTTTTAACAACGCTATCAGAAGAAAAAAACGGCAACTGGACTTGAAAAAAATGATGTAGGTGAGTGTATATATCCTTCGTCGATGTGTCTGAAGCAGGACTTTTGGTGTGTCAGAGGCCGTCAGTACGTATGGAGTGTTTTTTTTTTTTTCCTCTTTCCGTAAGTGTGCGTTCGGAGCGACCACACCACTGCTACGCTGTCGCAGGCAGGCAGGAGCGAGTAGCCGAGAGGCTGCTGCGGCAGGAAATAACGGGTGTGGTCACGTGATCGTCTGTTTTCCTTCCCCCCTCCTCCCTTTACCTTTTTCCTGTTTCGGCCTGATGACCAGTGGTGCCTTCAGGTACAGCACAAATGCTGCGGAGGATGAAGAATTGCAAATAACAATAAGTAAACAACTTGTGTGTGGCAAAAAAATGATAGATTCGTTACAATAAAAAAAAATCAGGAAGTTCTAAACCGTGAAAAAGTGAACTATTTCAAGCCTCTTAAATCTTAAATTATCTTATTTTTAATAAGTGATACAAGACAGTATCAGTGATAAACGCTGACATTAACGATGCTACCGGACATAACAGACAATGGTGCATACAATGGTGACCAATTATAAAGACAAGACACAAGATCAAACTTAGCTAACTGGACTGTTAAAAGACAGGTGTGTGTGTGAGTGTAGATTAATAAATGAGACAAGCAAAAAAATTATTGATATAAAAATCCATAAATAAATCAACAAAATCACAAAGCCTATATATTAAACTTAGTGTGACAAGGGAGAGGGGCGAAAAAAGGAAACATATATATATTTGAATCACAAATCAAATAATCAAATTTAGAAGAAAAGAAGCCCCATCCTACTCTCCCACCTACATCCAAATTTCTCAACCACTGCCTTTGATGGAATTATTCCATCTATTCTTTCACAATTATTTCATTGTAATTTTCCAATCCAAGACAGGCATCACATCTATTGTCCTGCGCTTAACAAGCTGTGATTAAAGAACAGAATTAATAGAGCTGAGGACCTTATTGAACTACACTTGACGTCCACAAGTTACCCAATGTTGCAAAGTTTCTCTTATATAATGTTGTGTGTGGCTGTTGATGTCTCCTGTGTGTGGCTGTTTATGCTTCTTGTGCAAAACAAATTCTCTAAGGGGCAATAATGGTTTTAGTTCATTCTCTCATAACTTGTATATGGCTGGCATCAATAAATTTCAGAATGCTACATGTTCTCAGCTGCACCCAGATCCTGAGGGGGAGGCTTTCTTTCTTTTTAAATTTTAATGATAATAGTTACAGTGAATTAATCCTATATTTTAATCAGTAGGCCATAATTATAAAAATTGTAATAGTAAGATGGTTGAAACCCTTTAGTTTATGTGTAATGGGTCTAGAATACATTACATGTTCACTGCTACATGTGAGGACTTGTATTACTGCTGTCTCCTCTCCCCTCCCATCTCTCTCTCTTTTTGCAGACAGTTGTACTCACCTGGGCTGCAGGAGGTGTGGCTGATTGGCCAATCAGTGCTTTAATCCAACCAATCCTGAGTCTCCAAGTGTCTGAGAAGCCAACCATTCCAGTGCCTGATACTGTAGAGGCAGCCCCTCTATAAAGATTGCCCTGTCTTTCATACATGACCACTCTACCTTACTTATGTAATTCTTGCTGTTAAAAGGTTTGTGGTGGGAAGTTGAGGGACTAGATAAATTGGTGACCCCTGAACACATTCCACATGTAGAAAAATTATGTACATTCTGGTGTATTTAATGTAGTAACTGACTGCTTTGGTTATTTATTTGTAGAGAGGGTTAGTAAGGCCTAGTTACCTCCGCCAAGGAGGTAATGGTTTTGTCGGCGTTTGTCATTTTATTTATTTGTTTGTGAACAGGATAACTCAAAAAGTTACAGACAGACTTTAATGAAAATTTTCATCGTATTATTGTTGTAATATTCAAATATCCCCGCTGCTGAACGAATAAAGGAACTATCTTACGTTATACTGCTCCAGCCTATGAATTAAAATTTAGAAAGATTTTATGTGGAAATGTGTTTTAATAAGCTGTCTGATTCTATTCTGGCAACAAAATGTCACTGTTTTCTGTACAGTAAAACTAATCTCATCCATATAAACAACCATGTACCACAAAATCGCCTTCAAGAAGCCATTATCATTCTTCAATCTTCTATTTGATGAGCTTAAATTGATGTAATCAACACTGATTTGTGCCATATGACTTTCCAATAATTCAGTGTTTGGTAAAATAAATAAAGGTAATATTGGTGAGTTTATTCAAAAAGAATGGAGAAAAAAAACGTTCATACATTTGTCTTTGCTGAGTTTTAATGAGAAGAAGTATATCAGATAAAACAATAAAGTAAAAATTGTAGCTGCTGAGTCGGGACCAGGCGTTTTGAATAGGAAGAGGCCAGAAACAACTGAGTCATGCAGGAGTGTCCATCTACTTGAACTAATGAAATTATGTCTCTAATTCAGAAAAAAACATTGCTTTAACTGGTGTAATATGCTCATTCTGAATCATCTGGATCTTGAACTCACAATATTTATTATCAATGGCTTATTTTTATTTTTATTGTACTGAGCAATACTCAGAGAAATGGGAAAATGAGAAGTGGCATCACACAAAAACTTATGCAACAACATGTTGCAATAAACTAGAAAATAGAACCCCCCTCAATGTAGTGTCAGAAGAAAAATTATTTTGTTTAAAGTATAAATGAAAATGCAAAAAAAAAAAAAAAAAATTCGAGGCAAAGTCGGATGCAAATTGGTCTGCTTTAAAAGTGATCATTGAAATTAAGTCAGATCTTGGAAGCATAATCAGCATCCGAAGTTAGATACAAACAGACAAAGGTTTTAATTTGGATGACTTCGAAAATGTCCACTGTGGTCTCTCAAATAAGTCAGGGTCAATTTGAACTTATTAGAAATTAAAAGAAAGAAAGACAGACGAAAGGGAAGTTGATACATTAAGGAAGATTACTCAGAATATGTGAAAGCATGTGCAGATGCATTATTAGAGAATAGAGCAGGGATATCATTCATTTAACGAAGTGTAATGTTTTGATACGTTCTGATTGCATTAATGCATTAACATAACCCATCAAAAATGCACAGTGCAATGTTTAAAATCAAGAGGTCTTAAGTAGATATCACACTCACATGGACAGAGATATCACCCTCCTGAAGGCACTGGTAAACATCAAGAACTCAAGTTTAACCATCAATTCCCACTGAGGAGAGGGCTTTGACTGAGTGGATAAGTAGGGGATCAGAAGAGGCGGCATGCAATGTACTGTACATGTGTGTCTTGCAAGCATGCAGAGATTTTCACTTAAAAAACCCACCAGATGGAGCTCATGTATTCAGGAGTACTTGTGTCTGACTTAATTTTAATTAGGGTTGAAAGATATGGCAAAAAAAAGACGAAATAAAACATGCTATTTTATTCCATATCCATCAATGTTCATAAGGATATATATTTTGCTGCCTGTTTGAGTAGTATCCTGTATTAACTTAAATCTAACTTCAAGATACACTGTGTGACTAGAATGAAATTAAAATTCTTTGATTGTGATGACAAACAATTATTCCTGACCTATAGGTGGCAGTATACACATCACACTTCAAGAGGAGCGGAGTGAAAAGAAGGAAGTACGCTTCCTGGAGAAGAAGTGTAAAGTTGACGCTAGTTTGATTACATCCCATTTATTTTATTGTTTAAAATGAAACGATTGTTGCAATTAGGACAGTTTTAAAATACAACAATAATGTTAATGTATAGCTTATTTAATCTGTATACTAAAAATTTCATTAACAATTTCCACAATTTTTTTAAACTACTATATTGAACCATATCCATGACAACCCAGCAACCGGAAGTTAACCAGAAGTTGAAAACGTTTTTCCGGTTAGCCTGACGCTCGAGCGCTGCCCTTGACTGACCCACGTGAGCGAGTTCAGCCTCCGCAGTTCATACTAAATCAGTAGCGAACTAAATTTACTAGCTAAACATTCAGGGGGAAGCCCACCTGAAACTTCTGGGATATCGCTTATTTCAGTTTAAAAGGCATTTTTACTTAGCTAGCGGCCTGTCAGGGTTTGCTAACATGTCCAGTAGCAGCAAATCGCTGCTGTCTTTCCTTCAGCGGTGTGTCGCAGTCAGGCAGGTAACGTCTTCCACATGGACCAAAACAAGCGGCGGCGTGCTGTCAGGCCGGTGCTGGCTTATTCAGCAGCGGGCCTGGACGTCAGCGACCCGGACAGCGTGTGTGCAGAGACTGCTTCAGCTACAGTCTCGGGTGACAAGCAGCCACCACAACTTCTGTACCAAGGTAAGTCACATACATGCGGTGGGGAATTAGTGGCAGGCGATTGCAGCATCAGCATCAGCATCAATCAGTGGAGTCATATTGGAAAGAAATACAGGTGGCCATTTGCAGATTATTTTATTTTTAGATTGTACACATCCATATAATAGAAGCGATAAGCGGTAGAAAATGGATTGAAAGGTTGAACAGTGACACTTTCACAATGTTTGTTTGTTGCTTGCTTACAAAACCCTACTATATGTTGTGCAAAAACTTGAAACAACCAGCAATTCAAGGTGTAACTGTAGTTATATCAAAAAGTACATTTTCCTGAGATGAGTGGAGTAAAAAAAAGAATAATGTACTATAATAAAATCAGTGAAGTGTTTCATATTTCTCTTGAAGAGAGTCATTGTTTTCTTGCATGGAATTACTGTTTTGTTTCTGGATTTCTGGATGTATATCAAAGGTGCTATTACTGTAAAATAAGTTATTTTACTTTCTTGGTATTTTATATTACTATAAACAGCTAAGTAACCCACATATTTTACTCTTAGCTAACTTTTTTCTGCAGTGTATTTATTAAAAATGCCACTGTTTTAACTGTGAAACCTGAGATTATTTTTCTCTGTCCACCCCTGTCTTTATGCTGTTGCTCTCCACTCATCTTTCTATTCTTGTCGTCTAAAAACAAATAATGTATCAGCCTTTAATTCATTTTCTATGAGCAATGAGAATATATCATATAACGGAGGTCTTACTACATACATAGAGGTGTTTGGAGCCTGCAAAAAAATAAAAAAAGATCTGATGTTTGTCTTTCCCATTTCTCTGCCGTTGTGTCAGTGTAATCCCTGAACTGTCTGACACACAATTGCAAGCAGGACAGTGGTTAATTATGAATGGAATCATTATATTTTCAGCTCACTCAGTCATGAATGGCTAATTATGAGGACTGGTAAATGTACTGTATTTATAGTTTAACTCACTACTACTACTTACCCCCACTACTGAACACTCACCAGAGACTCCAGTCATCTCTCTTCTTGTCCTCCTCTCCTGTCGTGATGCAAAGTTCACTCCCTCCTCTGTGCGCTTATTAAACTGACAGCAGGTTGAAACATCCAACAGTTAAACATCCAAAAGTTGGTTAAAACATCCAGTCAAGTAGGTGATGTTACTTCCATGTTGTAGACAGGTTAAAAAATAAAGTAAAATAAATCCACTTAGCTGCATTCACATGGAATCTGGCCGGCACGGGAAGGCAAAACGAAGTGCCCATGAAGATGTGTTGCTATGGTGATGTCTTATTGTGGACAAGAAATGGAATAAAATATATTGAAAAATATTTTTTGCCCATTGTTTAATAATAAATATTCCAGAATTTCATGTGGCTGTAAAAATGCAGCTTTCTGTTGCAAACTTAAAACAGATATTAAATTCCCTCCTAAATGTAAGATCCTTTATTTCCATCATGGACAGTGAAAGCAGAGTCGCACCTGGTGTGTGCCTTTTACATCTTTGTCTAAATTAGAGATGGCAACTACAACGAAAAAGGGATCATATGGGCTCATCCAGTTCTGCAGGAGCGCAGCATGCATGGAGAATTTGGCTGCTGATTGGCAACCAGGTCCTTTTCTACTGGAAATGAATATATAATCATAATTATACTCCACATAACACTCCTTTGTGGAATGACAGATACACATTGCTTGACAGAAAATCAGTTTTTAAAGAAGGATGTGGATTTTATGGATGATGATGGGAACCTGTTAGAGTTTCGGGAGCTCTGTCAAAAAAATTTCATTTTCAATATACTGTGAAGAACTGTAACAGACTCATTAAAGCCATACAAATATGCCTTAGGACAGTAATTAAGCCGGTTATTTGGTACTTCAAGGCCTTTCCTGCTCTGAGACAGCGGAGACATGTCCCTTTTGTCCACCCGAGGATCTTCGCCCCTAAATGTGGAGGAGACAGCTGCAAAACATTTGGTGTTTTGATATTCAACAACAAAAGCTCTAATATACGATATTCGATTATGTATTTAAATGTGAAATAGTGTTGTAGGTGCTGATGACAGCTGGCTTTGTGGTACCTCCAGCAAGTGTCTGGTTAAAAATTTGGTTTTATTCTTTTCTTCAGACTGGTGAACGTGGTGAAGATGAGTATCCACCACTACCAGCCTATCAGTCTGACTCAGAACCAGAGAAAAACGAGGTGTACATCGTGCAGGTGAGAGGTCTCCCATGGTCGTGCACAGCTGAAGACCTCTTGAATTTCTTCTCAGGTCAGTGTTTATTAGTACAGACCAGAGGTAACTCTGTCGCTCAGTGTGTTTGTTGTGCTAATTGTCCAATAACAAAAAAATGTAAGTTTAGTAAAAGATAATATTTTCACAATGATTTAGAGTGCAGGATCCGTGATGGGGTGCAGGGAATCCATCTCCCTATGAACAGGATGGGGAGGCCGTCAGGACGGGCCTTCATCGAGATGGAGCATGAGGAGGATGTCAGCAAAGCTCTGGAGAAGCACCGACAGTACCTGGGCCCACGCTACGTCGAAGGTTTGCCTTTTTCACCTGAACTTTCTGAGATACCAGAGTAGGAAAATCACAGGTGTAAATGCTCAAAGTAGTCATGGCTGGATTCCAATTAGCTGCCATTAGGAATAATGTGATGTGCAGTCAGCAACGTTTGTGTTTGTTTCAGTGTTCGAAGTGACGAACAGTGATGCTGAAGCCATCCTGAAGAAAGCCATCCAGACTCCGGCTGATGACGGGGTGGTGCGGCTCAGGGGTCTCCCCTTCACCTGCACGGAGGCCGACATTGTCCAGTTCTTTTCAGGTTAACCACATTTAAACACTTGTGTAGTCCTGTGCTTCAAAATGTTCCCATTCAGTATTTTACCGTTAATATCTGATGTTTTTGGATTCATGCGTGTGGTGCGTTTTCCTGCTCCAGACGTTTAAGGTTGAGCTCATTTTCACTACTTCATGAACTGTATCTTTAAAATGGCAACTTCTGTTTACAACTGTGTGACAGTGAACTTTGCAGTGAATCTGAGAGACTTTTTTTTAACAGCTTATTTAGCTGAAGATGGAGAATTTGAAAAGAAACTCTTAACATTTAACAGAAACATTCCTTTGCACCAAATAAGGAGATACATGGTTTTCAAAGGACAAAGTAATTAGTAATTAAAGCTGAAGCTCTTAGGTGTAGCTCCCAGGCGAAGTGAAAAGTTGCAAAAAATCGAAATGTTTGTGTTACGTTCAAGAATACTTCATTATTTGTAAATTTACTTAATCGGTGTACGTTTTTGCTTGAGATGGTTGTGAAACTCCTGATTTTTATAAAGAGAAAAGGAAAGAGAAGAGTTACACAGTATGGTCACAAAAGCAACTTAAATTGCAATCATAGTTTTGTAGCAGAATTTTTATTTTAACTGAAGTGCAGAAACAGATGGTGTGATTGATATTAAATTTCCAGTAAAGGTTGCTTTAAGACAGTAAAAGTCCTTTGTTATTCTTTAAAATATTCTGCCTCCATTGCATATCTTTGTAACAAATGTTTGATAACTTTGTTTTAGGGATTATTGCAAAAAAAAAAAAAAAAGTAGTGTATATCGGCCGATATATTGATATCAGAAACTTTTTACTCCCTAATATCGATACGGCTCTATTTCTGTCACGTTTTATTAGTTCATTATTATTTTTAATGAATAAAGCTTCTTGCACTTAAACCTATGGTGATTCCCATGATTTTCTTTTGTATAGTTTAATTTTCCTTTTATTTTTGCCTTTTCTAAAGTTTGATAAGATTAAGGATTTCTAGATTTATGAACAGAGAAATAAAAAAAAAAAAAAAACTTGGAAAAGACACTTTTTCTTTCATTTAACTGGATCAAAAGCAAAGTTCAGAATCTGTTTGTGTCTTTCAGGTTTGGACATTGTGGAGAACGGGGTCACCATTGTCACAAACCACGCAGGAAGAAACTCTGGAGAAGCTTATGTCCGGTTTTCTTCTCAAGAAGCAGCCGACAAAGCTCTGCAGAGAGACAGAGAGATCATAGGAAGCAGGTAGGATGCTGCTGGTGCTCACGCTGAGCCCTGGACCGGGCTTCGTTTGTTGCTCACCTCCTGCTGTCTTGTTTTTTTGTAGATACATTGAGGTGTTTCCCAGCAGAAGTGAAGAGGTTCAATCTAGGAGGACGAGGAGTTCAGGTTCTCCTCAGAGCAGCTTTCAGTCAGCGAGCAGGAGGACCGCCTCCTTGACCAACCTCAAAACCAGTGAGTAAACCAGAGCAAAAATGTAACTACATTAGAACACTTGTTTCCCACTTCCTCTTAGATGGAAAATATATTACAGATGCATGATTTTATTTGTTTGTCCTACTGTATTTGCTCCACCAGGGTCCCCTGAGAGCTCCTCCCTGCCGCTTCATTATGTCCACATGAGAGGACTTCCGTTCCAGGCGTCCGGAGAAGACGTAGTTAAGGTAACGATGGACTTGGAGCTGGTTTTGCGTTGCACTCCCAGCTCACTTGCAGCTGATTTTATAGCTTGTGTTTTTCTTCTTGCAGTTCTTCTCTCCTCTAGTTGTTTCAAAGATCCTGATGGAATGCGGTGCAGACGGCAGGCCGAGCGGAGAGGCCGACGTTTTCTTTGCCTGCCACCAGGACGCCGCCGCCGCAATGTCCAGAGACAGACAGCACATAGGTAAATTGTTGGAGAGACTTTAACAGCGGGGCCGATTGACGTACATGTTAAAAAAAACTAACAAAACAAAAAAATATATATTCTCATAAAAAGCCTCAATATTCTTGACGGGAGTTACATACTCCAAATTAATTTTTAAATAATCTTATTTTTTAGGAGGGAGATACATAGAGTTGTTCCTGAACTCTGACTCTGATGGACGGTGAGAAACGCTGAATTAAATATGCAACTATGCTTCTTTTTAATCTTAATAATTGCTTTGTGCTTCTTACAAAATGTCGCCGAAATTACGTTTGAACTCATGTCCAGATGATTTAACATGCGGTGTTTTCTCATGCAGGTGATTGTGGACACAAAGACACATCACTATTGTATTTATTTTACAGCCTAACATCAACCAATAAACATTTGTGGTGTCAAAAGTCAAGCTGCCTTCCTGGTTTCTTTCCAGTAAGAGGGAAGTAATTATGGTTTTAGCTCAGCATAGGCACCTTATAATTAGGGGTTGTTTTGCTGACAAGTTTTTGTAAATGTAACTTTAAATTATTGGTGACTGCATGTTGACAGTGCCAGTTTAGCCTTAGAACCTAACCTTGGCTAAATGAATAGACCGGGAGTCCTAAATCTCTCAAGTTTGTCAAAAAAATTACTCTTCAATAATGAAATAAAGGTTTTTCCATAACTGGGAAACTCTTTTTACTTACCTCTATAAATTTCCTGAAAAGAGAGGAAATGTACAAAAGTAAAAGGACAATAACATCCCTTGCAGATAGTTCAGAAGGGCCCTAAAGCAGATAATGTAGTTTAAAGGTAACACTTACTTCTAATAAAAATAGTTCCATTAAAAAAAAAAAAATCGTTGAAAAGATTTTCGGTTGTTAACTAAACGATTTAAGAACCATCCACAGGATCAGTATCCCACAGAAACATGTCGATGCTCAATAAATTGTGCACTTTGATTTGATAGATATTAGATAAAAATAACTTTAAATTGCAAAAATAGCTGCATTAAGCGCTTCACACTTAAACCATTTAAATAATCCAGTCACACACCTGTAAAATGTAATAAAAGTTTATTATTAATCAAAGAAGCACTTCCATCTCTTGTCTTAACTAGCTTCAACAATGACAAGAAGTGTTTGACTGATTTTACTGAGGGTCTGATGTTTTCTTCATGAAAATCAACAAAACAAAAACTGCTGTTTTCCACTGATATGCCCTCTTCAAACCTTAGTCAAGCATTTAAAAGTGCAATATTATCCAACGATGCCCAGAAAAGGAGATAATCCAGAGGAAACACTGGAATCTAAAATATGAGTGTTGGATTTTATGATAAAAACCACTACACTGTAGGATAAACCAGACTCTAAAGTGACAATATAATGCCAGCATTAGATGGTTTGAAGCCATTTAATTATTGCCTCTTCTAACTTATACAAAAAACTAAAGCAAAGTAATATGCAGAATATTCAGCTTTTAAAATTATTCCAAAATTTTAGCAAATATGAAGCTACAGCCTGCAGCAAATTAGCTATTTTTACCATTAGGACTGTGAGCTGATGGCTGAGTTAGCTGTCCCTCACCATCCCCAGTCTCTGTACTAAGCTATGCCAACCTTCCTTTCTCTGTCCATTATATCAACCACACTAAGAATAATGTGAACACTTTCTAGAACTTAAAGCTTTTGGCTGCACGCAGTGTTTCCCAAAATACTGACATGCATTTACTATCAGAGTATAGCAGTATTTTGGTCAAAAATGTGCCGCTTTTCTTAGCAGTGACCTGAATCAGATGGCACTTTGAGAACAAAGTGTGAAATTTTAGGCTTCACTCGGCACCATATACATAACGTGATGCTCTGTATACAATCTGTTGTGCAACAATGAAGTCCAACCGTAATTAAAATTAACAAGTTGAGACAAAGAAAAAGGTCATAAAAATCGAGTTTTCCTTTTTCGTCTTTTAAAACTGAGGTCACATATATTGTCAGTTGACCTTTCAATCAAAAATCCACTTAGTGGACATTATGAAAAGACAGTTTTTAAATTCATAATTGATTTAAGTTGTCTTTCTATATACTGTAATGTCCAATCATGTCCCAGTTTTAGATTTTCTGATTGCGGGCTTTCTTTAAAACACAATACAGCGGCTTGACTCATGTTTTCAGCCACAGAGAAGCAATTTTGGCTGCACCTGCATTTGAATAATGGAAAAAAGCTGTATTCCACCTGCTGTTAATGCAACATATTTGGACTAAAATATTACAAGTTCAGGACTTGCTTTCGTCAGTTCTTCCTTCACTCAGCATCTCCAGTCATCAAGTCAAAAAGTGCATTTTTGCAGTGCCAGTTTTACAAATCAATGCCTTTGCGAGCCAGAAAAGTCCGTTCATGTCGGTGTTGAAGCGTACTGTTGGAGTAACAGGGAGAAGCAGGGGGTGCACAAACTCTCGGGGAGGATGGAGGAAGGTAACGGCAGTTCGTTGCACACGCAGCTCTCGCAGAAAACCCCACTGCAGTTCTTGCACTGTTTCTAAAGGAAGAAAAACAGGATTGTAATCCGACTGTGGCAAAAAAGTCTACAACCATATTTAAATTCAAGCTTGTTAGGTATTCATCTTAGTCTAATGACTCTCTGGAGCAACATGTGTATCCATTAAGCTGATTGCTGCCATTTTTCCCTGGACTCAAGCACTCAGCACTGTTAGTGTACTTTGGTATAGAAATGTTTGAAGCTAAATGCTAACATGCTAACGTACTACGTCAGATAATATCAGATGAGCTCCGATTAATTCCCTCTGCTGATATGTAGAGGAACTACATGTTTACGCCGTTGATTCTGCTCAGCTCAGACCTCAGATTAGCATACCTTTGTCTTTAGGAGTGAGTCCTCCTCTTCACACATTGTACAGATGGAAGGCTGACTGATGTTGACAAATGACTCATCCTGCAGAAAATTAATCAATAATTCATTTTAATTACAGGCATTAAGAGATTATCCCCCCCCAAAAAAAATATCCAGATGACAATTTAACAATATAACAACACAATCTGAATTTGGAGTCTTTATTTAAAAGAAATACTGAAATATTAGTTTAACAATCTTATTTGTGCATCTTCGACCTCACCTGTTCATCCTCATGATGTGACAAGGACCTTAAAATAACGAGATAAATAACGAATAAATAACGCATTTCCTGAAAATACTGTATTTTCTAAAGGTTGTACTTCTTAAAACTACTTACAAGCTTGAGCTCAGACTAGTTTTGTCCTCTGCTCCTGTGAGGTTGTTCTGCCTTTTCACCGATGGGGATTCTGGGACACACTGTTGGGTAGAATACACACAAGTAGAAAGACAAAGAGGAGAGCTGTAACAAACAATTGATGTCTAACAGTTATTTACTTTTGGCTCGTTCTCTGGGGGTCTCCTCTCTTTCCGAGGTGTGCTGGGCTGTCCGGATGCAGCATCCCCCTTTCGGTCTCGCTCTTTTCTCAGTTCCAGCTCCAGATAAGCCCTGAAAATGGGACAAAAAGAAAGAGATGCAGAACTCAAAACCATCTATTCTCAACACATAGTGGAATCCTTTGTGTATTAATAGCAGGAAACACAAATTTAGCTCTGGGGGTAGTACTTTCCAAAGGTCTGGAGGATTTGACATGGGGCCTACGGTGCTGAACATTACAGTACTGGTAGCATTTTTTCCCCCCACCGACCATGTTTAAAATTCTGTAGCTGCACGATCACTGTGTGTGTGTTTTGGGACGGAGTCACAGACGAAAGCCTGTGACAGGCATGGCAACCCGAAAGGACAATGTCTACGATATCAGCAGCCAGTGACCGGAATCACATAATCACACTGAGAGGAAAGGGCCCTGCAACTAGTTTGTTTAATGTATTTAACAGACATTATGCTACTGGTTGTGTGTCAAAGTCAGGTTAGTGTTTTATTTTTGGTGTGGCAGGATTAATTGTCTGAAGTTAGGATAAAACTGGTGACTTGTAAGGATTGTAGTTTGCCTGGGAGAATAATAAATAATTTACAATCTGTTTGGGAACAGAACTCAAGAGTTTTGGTATGTAGGAAGATATTTCCGCATGGAAACGATGCTACCTCAGATGTAGGAGGTTAGATTTTGGCTGTCTGACAGAGCAAGTGATTAATATTATTATACAAACAGAGCCAGAGGGAAAACCTCAGACAGCCAAAATCATTTTTCAGGTAACACAGGTTTGAAATGAGTTTTTCATGATCTAAGTTCAGTGTCTAACACTGTGCAGTTATGTAGTGTTACACATTACACATTATTATCATCATCATCATCATTATTATTATTAGCTACTATGACTGTGACAGGGATAACAATAGAACAGTTTCCTTTTTGATTCGAACAAACAGACGCAGACATTTGTCTTACACAGAATAAACATTCGTCAACGCGATGATGAGTATTAGCACAAGATAAAAACGGATTCAAATGCAATGTACTGAGGCAGCAGGCTCGCCTCGAAAAGTGTCTTTCGTTACGGATTTTGATATTTTACGGCACCTGGGACAAATGTTGCCGATGTTCCTATTAACACAGGGAACTGTGTGGGGATTCAAAAGATGGCTACTGTCTTCTGAACATCATTATGAGTTCACAAAAAAATCTAGCAGAAATGAAACTTGATATAAAGTTCAATTTTCCAGTAAAAATAATACAGTAAAATACAGCAGTTAAGCAATCAGCACAATAGTTTTCACATGATGGTATATGTGAAGCCGGTATACTGCTGCAACCCTACAGATAAGATGAATTTGATAAACGACAACGAAGGAACGAGACAGAATTTTAAGCAATTACTTATAACAAACATAATGCTTGAAGTGCGAAGGCTGGTGATATCCCATATTTTTTCTACTGTTAACAAATCAAATCCAATGGAAAGACCAAAACCAGCACTAACTGGCCTACACTGTGAGCAATTTTCCCAAATATTCAAGAAAGGGTACACTTATGTAAACTGTACAAAAGTACACACTTGATGGTAAAGAGTATCACCATTTTTTTTGTTTTAAATTTAACTCCTCCAAATATCATTTGTTCAGACTGTACCTGTGTTTTCTGAGCAGCTCCACCTCCGCCTGCAGACTCTCAATCTTGTCTCCAAAGTCGTCTTTGAAGAGCCGGTTGGCCTCTAAAGCCAGATCCCTCTCTCTCTCAGCCAGTTTGTATCTGGTTATGTGTCACATAAATGAATGGGAAAATGAAAACTTGACACAAAATAAGAAACAGGGTTGGAAAGAGACATAAATCAATAAAATAAAATAAAAAAAAAAAAACCCAAATGACGGCAAGAGGGGAAACTTCAGCCAAAGACGATGAAGCAGGTGGTGTTTGTTTATGGTTTTATTAGTCTAATAATTACTACAGTTTACATCAATGTTTCTGTTCACATACAATTCAAAATTATTAAATTAATTTTGCCACTTTCTTTCTCGCTCCTGCCCTGGATTTTTGCACTTGAATGTGGTCTAATGAATGACAGTTCTTTTTATCCTGAAAATATCTAAGCACAATGTCTGGTTCTGGTCGAATTCTTTGGGATGACATGAGAGCAAGTCGACGAGCTCCAGAATATCCAGGACGTGTCTGTCCATCACCTTTAAAACTATCCACAGTGGATTTAAGACGCCCTAACGTTTACTCGATTTGCCTTTGCTGTTAGAAACTCCTACCAACCAAAAGTAGAAATCTGATGTGGCAAACACATCTGTCAGAGAACACAAGGAATAAGGGCTGCTAGAAGGGTTTACTCAGTCCACACTACTTAAAAGCTGATGCTGGAGAGCCACTGCAGGAGGTTGTGGGAAACTGGTTTTATTTTCAACAACGAAGGAGCTCCGTACAGAAAAGATAACATCCTATATTGGTTATGTGTATGTTAGGCAGGATTGTATGTTTGTATGTTGATTTAAGAAAGGCAGGAGCTACTGCTGAAGCTGCAGCATCTTCCCCGCTGCCGAGTTCAGGTTTCTGGCCTGCTTCACCAAATGTTTCTCACTGTTTGAGTGATGTCAAAAAAATCATGATAATGAAAAATGAAAGTGAGAGAGGAGGGAGAAAAACAGGACAATAAGTTTGCAAAAACTTTGAAGATACTTTTAGAATACGCATCACAGCCGTGGAGAAGTGCCCTCACCTGTTCTCCATCTGTTTTACAGTCCCCGTCATCTGGTTTATTTTCTCCTCCAGGCGAGCGATGGCTTCACTCTTCTGTTTGGAGTTGGCATCTGCACTCTGAGGGGGATGGGTCACATTACGTTTCCATTACAAGTATTAACTGGCAGAATGTTTTAGTCTGCACCATTGTTTGGGTTTTATTTCAGTCGCGTTCAGGCTTTAGTTATGACAGAGTTAGTGAGGTTGACGCTGCTGTTTTCCTACAGACAGACAGCTACAGAGCTTTGTCATGAAGCTCTTCTGGTTAAAGCATCAGTGCAAAAATGGAAAATTTATAGAAAATGACGGCGTCTGTGATATGCCAAAAGTCAGTCACATACCGTTTGAGGGAGAGTTGACTTCAACTCCCGCAATTTATTTGTGGCTGAGCTAAGGATTATGGGATTGTGAAGACAGAAAGCAATCTGCATCTTAAAACTAAATTTCCGGGTCAGTATTATTGCCGAGGCTTGTGGGCATTGTAGTGTTTAAAGCTGTCTGCTATGACAAGTTGACTGAAATTACCCGACCTCTCAGAAAAAGAGCAAAAATAATAAAAACTCCATCCTATATACACATTGTTACCTGAAATGAGGATGTTACTAAAAGTCGTATTTGAAACATGAATACAGAGTTTTTATACATTAACTGGGGGAGTTATTTCAGTTTGTTGTGTCATGAAATTGAGCTCAAATTACAAGTAAAATGCAGCAACATCACATCATGCTAAAAAGTAAAGGTTTGAAAACTTGTACGAGCTGTGCATCAGCTCTCCCCTCCACGCCTCTACCTGCAAAGAAGGCTGCTGTGCACGATATCCAGATTAGACAATCTTTCTTTTCCTGTGCTTTTCTTCAATTGTTGGGTTATTTTTGGTGTCTTTGCGGCATATGCTTAAGGAATAGACTGGTTTTTCATTGCTGGTAGTTATTTCTTTATCACTGTGTTTTGAAAACAGCATTAAGAGCAGAGGGTAGGATTAGAGGAACCATCCAAAAATATCTTATATTTTATAGGACAAGTACACTTGACTGTTTAAACACCTGGTTGTTATATGCCTCCGCAAGGCAGATAAGGGAGATAGTGAAAGTAAAGATAGGTCAAGATGGTCTAGGCTGGTTTTTGTGGCAATCCTACTATGCTATGACGTTACATATTGTGAGGTTGCAGTGTAGCAGGACCTTTTACCTCCAAGTTTTAGCCAATTCACCCCCAAATCCAAATGTAAGTTTGTGTCACATTTGACAAAAATCTCTCAATGCATTCTTGAGATATTGTCCTCATAAGATCAGAAGTCACAGTGACCTTGGTCAAGGTCTCCTAATCAAAACCAACTGTCAGTTGTTTTAATCTGAGTCTTCACACATGTGGCAACATGAGGCCGCAGTGACTTTGACCTTTGACCCCCAAAATCTAATCAGTTCATCCTTGAGTCAGAGTAGATATTAGTAAAAACTGTGACGAAAATCCTTCGAAGTGTTCTTGAGATATCGTGCTCGCAATAATGTCCCGTCCAACGTAAGTACAAATGGACGGACAACTCAAAAACATAATGCCTCTGGCCCTGGCTGTCGCCAGCGTGGAGGCACAAAAACCCACAACAAATGCCTTTTATTATCAAAAGCACATCACCAGACTTTAACATACTGTATAAAAATTTTGAAGACGAATAGTAGGTGATGACATTTTGATGTCGTGCACTGTAAAGCGAACAAAGCAGAAATTCAGAAACTGCTCACTCACTGCACAGATGGGAGGGTAGTCTCACCTGTGACTTGTGGCTGAGCTGTTGGTTGATGCCACGAAGGTCTTCAAGCTGCTGTCGGAGCTCCACCAGAGCATCCTGTTTCTCACAGATGTCTTTCTCCAGCATCTTCATGGACAGCTCCATCTCTTGCTTCATCCCGATCTGCACCTCAAGCTCTTTTTCCACGTCCTGCACAGAGACCGGCTTCAACCTCAGACGCACATTTCACTGGCAAAAGGCTGATTGCATTGAATATAGCGCAAGTAACAACCAATTTTTAAATGAATACTTTTGAGAGCATGTAAATAACGTAACAACTGAATTCCATTACGGCATTTTAGCAGAAGAGGAAAAAAAGCCTGAAACGCACCAATCGAAGCAAAGTTTCCTCTTTGAGCTGCTTGCGTGTTTCACCCAGCGCCTGTCCGTCTGATGCGGAGTCGCTTCTTACTGCCTGAAAAAATAAATACACAACATTAAGAAGCAAGACAGCAGTCAACAATATATCAATTTTTGTTGCAAGAGATGCTAGATGTCATGAAATATGTATGGATTATATCAGAGAAAATCTTCTCAAGTGTGTAAAACAAAAACTTACTCTAGTTGACTCTTAAACTACAACTTGCTTGTCAGTAGTTAGTATTTTAATAACAGGGAACTTTTTAAAGGCAAAAATAGTATTGGATTGGGCCACCATCTTATTTTTATACACGTTACAGTCATTTCCACTAATATGTAGGACAGCACATTGTCCCAGTAGATGCCCCCTTTGTGCCCTGAGTCACTTACAATACACTGTTCATACACACTGTGCCTTTGTATTGGTTAAATATTTGGGTTCATGGCAACTACATTACATATTGAAATAACATGATGACATAATTTGCACTGAAATATTTTCATGGTCAAATTTTAGTTTTTAAATACGAGCATCGATTACTAATGTCGATAATGCCAGTTGACTGTATGATCTAACATATTATCAGTGAATGTGACTGATGCTTCAAATGGTTTGTACAATGTAGACAATATTTTTTTTTTTGCATAATGTTTAATTGTACAGATTCCACACTGATTTCAAAAATATTTATATAAATAAATCCGTAGAAATCCAGATTTTTTTATGCCTCACTGTCAAGTTTCAAACTCAGAGGATGAGTTTATACCTAGTGTGTTGAATGGGATTTTTCTTCACGATTATTGTTAAAATATATCATTTAATTAGCACGGTTACCTTCCTGGACTCCAGCTGATATGAGCTTTCCTCCTTTACTCTCTCCACATCCTCTTGTAGAGTGATGATCCTATTATTTGCAACTGCGAGCTGTGGAGACAAAAGTAAATGGCGAAGTCAACAAAGAATACCAGCAGCAGTGCAGAGAAGCCGGAAGGCCAAAAGACATTTTGAAGCTAATGTGAAATGCCTTCTTTGAGGTTCATCTCAGGATAATGCTCACCTCTTCTGTTAGTTTTGTGTTGGACTTCTCCAGGGCGTCAACTTTGGCCTGAAGGTTATTTACCGATGCGCTATCAACAGACAGAAAAATTGTCACAAGTTTATCGCGCAGAAACAAAATGAACAGAGAAGACGAAAGATGGTCATTGTGACAAACCTTAGATGTCTGTTCAGCTCCTCCACATAATTCTTCTGATCGAGAATTGCTGTGATCTGACCGTCGCTGAAGGAGCAGAGAAAGAACCAGACCACATTCATTGAGTTACTTTGGTTTGAATTAATAGACAAAATGACTTTAATAATAAATTGATAATTATCGATTGCAGCCCACATGAGAATGTCTAAAATTTCTATCAATTTCATAAAGGGAGAAATGTTTCTGGAACATCAGAATCTGGATTTTATTTATTATTAATGAATTAATGAATTATTATTATTTTTAATGCCTCAAAAAGCTAGGCTGGAGTTTACAAAGTAATTGGCACTAGTTTGTTAAACTAAGGCTCAGTATTTTTTCATAAAAAAAACAACAGGAAAACCAAAACCCAGTAGAGGCTGCAGAGACATTTAAAGCTGATCAAAATATTTTGTGTATTTAACATTTTTTTCCCCAAATCGCCAGTAAAAGCTTGTCTCATAATAGGAGAACTACAATGATTATCAGTTAAAAAGTTGCTTAGTGTGAGTTTTGATTAAAAATTGGATGTATTTGGGTAAAGTATCAGTCTTATTTTGGGGAACTTTGTATTATCAGTTTTTTGGGTGACAATGAGTTGATAATACGATGCCAAATTGCGATCACCGACTTAATGAGTACAGTATCAACATGCTATCCACTGATAAACACAAAATAAACATAGTAGGGAGGGGGAAAGCGTTTTAACACAACAAATCTTTTCAGAGCCACGGAATGTGAAATCACCTTTGCTCAGTACATCTTAGCATTGCATACTATCAGGAATGCATAAACTGCAGCTTGTGAAATAGTTTTTAAAGTACAAAATGTATGAAATCAGCAGTATCAGTCATGAGAATTGTTTGTCATCGCCAGTAAAAGCTGGATGCTTTCACACTCCAATGAATAATTTAGAAAACAGCACCCATAGTTTCTGTTTCTTACCATTCAAACAAAAAGTGAATCGGACATTTAACTTGGCGGCCTGATCAATAAAACTGAAACATTACATAATGAAAGAAGTAAATCCATAAAAGCAAATGAGAGATCACAAATAGATTAGTAAAATGGCTAAAGTTATTGACTTTACTGTGAATAAACAGGGTGGAAACGAGAGTCCCTGTGGTTTAGGATCAGTATGCAGCACTCACCCCTCTGCACTTTTACTAGTGTGTCCACCATCTTTGAGGTACATTGAAAAATCAATCACCCCAACCTGCAGAAGTAATTTAACAAGAAACAGGAAATCAATTACAACTGAAACCACGCTGCCCCTTGGTTAAAAATAAAGATCCTTATTGATGTGCACATTTGCATTTTAACACAAAAAAAGGTTGGGAGGTTTCACACTAGAAAGGTTTCACTTCACTGTACTTACGACTACACCTATACAACAAATACAGCACGAAGCTTCAGCTTCAGGAAGGTGCAGAGGGGCTCATTCTTTAAACGTAAATGAGCTTAGGATCAAATCTAATCATCAAGTGTACCTCTCAACTTTCCCACAAAAGTATTGGCAAATGTAAGTTTGTTTGTCTTAACAAGTTTTGCTTTTCAGTATGATAAGATGGCACCATGGGTAATTTGCATTGGCCCTAATTTTGCATAAATTATCATGCAGAAAAGAACAAAAAACAAACAAAAAAAAAACCTACATGTTGATCCCATGCATTTTCACAACTGCACTGTTGGGAAACTGCTTTTAGTTTGGTAAAACATAGAAACTGGAACTGAGAATATACTGGTTGCATTTGTGAGTAAGAAAAAATGTTTATGAAAAAAAAAATGTTGTTTCTTAAAACTTTGTGTTGTTCTTTACTTATTAGACTCAACTCTAAAAGAGTTTGAAAATGACCAAAAACTCATTTGCATTGGATGCTATGAAAACTATCGCCTCTAGAGGTAACAAAGGGGTATTACAAGACAGGACAGTCTGGTCTGGTCATGTTGGTCTGTCTTTTGTTTTGTTTCATTTTCTGCTGCTTGTCCGGGTCCGGGTCACATGTCAAAGCAGGTTTACCTGAGAGTCCAGGTCCTCCCCCTTCATACAGAGATTAGCATCAATGACATTTAGTCCAACGAGCAGCCCAGCGATGACGGCGCCCTCCTCCTCCATCATCAATGCGTTCGGCTCGTAGAATTCACTGCAGAGAGAAGATGGGGGTTTGGGGATAACGATTGCACTACAAGACAATGTGCTGCAATCCTTCGATGGGGGAGGGGGGTTAATGAAGACATAATCGCAACACGTGCTTTATTCTTGATGGTTGCAGGTCTGAACAAACGCAGTAAGATTCAATCAAACCTGAGCAGGTCCTTTCTGTTGATGATGGTCTTCATGTAGTCAGAGAGTTTCTTCTGCATCAAGGCCAGTCGTAACCACGCACGGCCTCTTCCTAGAGGAGTTCTGCAATCCAACAAAGGGGCGCAAACTTTACCCGAAAGAGTCACCCACATAAATCTTCTCATGGCACTGTGTTAAGAGCAAATGTAATGAAAACTTATGATCACGTCTAATTTTTGAGACTCACTTGAGGCCAGGTAGGTCTTTCACGCTGGCAGTGATCTCTCCTGCCTCAGGTGTCAGCTTCTCGACGAGCTCCAACGCCCCCCAGAACGACTTGTTCTGCCCCAGGAAGGTCTTCTTGGCTGATCATTGACAGACAGTGCTTACTGGGGCATTTGATTTGGAGGAATTTAGGTCAATAACTTATGTCAGTAGTGGGCACGCTAAACCCTTCAGGAATAATCTTTCAACAGACATGTACACAACCAAAAATAAGTACCCTGACCTTCAGTAAATGCAGAAGAGGTATTTAAATCAGTCATAAATTGTGAATAATCCTCACAACTACACATCCGGTGGGTTTTACATGTACTGTAGAAAACTTAAGACTTGATAGATCCACCAATCATGCAGTTTTGGACAGATGGCAGTGCGACTTGTGCTTTACGTACTTTTCAACCCATGTTTGAGACAGTGCTCCATCACGACAAAGAACTGCTGCAAAGGTGCATAGTCGGAATCGAGCGTGCGTCCAAGGTTGAGGGCAGACTCGATCAGGCCCTTGATGCTTAGTTTGGCCATGTTCATCAAGTTAAGCCTTTCGATGGCGATGGGGTCTTTAGGATCTAGAAAAATAAATGAAGTCAAGGTCCTTAGAGGATGAGGTAGAGCAGAGATGACCCAAGAGCTAAATTTCTTCTGAATAAAGGGAAAAAACCACGTCTGTTCTGTTTTTGCTTCGATATTAAAAGATCCAATTTTTCAGGGAAATGGAAATACAAGAAAAACGAGAAAAAAAAAAGCTCTTGAAGGAAAATAACAAAGCATAACCTGTTCTGCCTGCTTCATATAAACCTTGAACAGGGAAGTAGATAAGGCCTCCAATAGAAAAACCAACATTGGCACTTTTGGTATCATCCATCTTTACAAGGGTTGGGACGGTGTGCTTTTGTCCCGATTTGACTGTATCACAATACTTGGGTCCTGATTCCATTTGTGTTTGTGATGCTGACTTATTGCAATTGTACAAGTATTGCGATTCGATAATATCTACTATTGCGATTTACTTTTCCCTCTTTAAGAAAAAAAAACGTGAAATTGTATGCGTATAAAGACAATGTATCATAAATTGTATTACCAAAAACAACACACATCACATGTCAGCTGTTTCTTCTGGACACGGACATGACATAGTGTCATTGCTCTCTGTGCTACCATTTTTAAAATAGTCCTGTTTAAAAAAAAAGCGATACTTACACAAACTGATTTTTCCTCCCTCTCTAAAACTGTATGTCTAGGCCTCATACATTATTTATATTAGCAGTTAACAGACAGTCAAAGGGCTGAGCCATCTGTTTGCATTATTAATACATAATTAAATAATAAATTAAATAATAAATCTGGTTTGTATTTGCATGGACCTTAGTTATAGAGCATGGAAGCTGAGTTCTAATAGAAAATGGAATTATCAGACAGTTTTTGCTAACAGATGCTTTCCACCTTACAGGAAATTATAACACATGGTTTACACAGCGAAGCAAATAAATACTCGGATAAATGTGGAGCAGCTATATAATGGGGAATATATCATGTTCTTTTAAATCAGCTTTGTAGCCAGAATGCAACAACACAACAGCTTTACATTCGACGAATTAAAAAAAAAAAATTCAAATTAAAAAAAAAAAGATTTATATGCATATGCAAACAAACTATATGGAATGATTAAAAAAAGTCAGAAGTGCTTTATAAAAGGACAGAATTAATTAAATTCTGTTCTACCCAGCCTGATTAAAACAATACTACCTTTGTTCAGGTTTCGACATATCTAAAAAACCCACTAAAGGAAGTGTTTCTAACGAGGAAGAACTAATTAATTCCCCTGCTACAGAAACACTACATCACAAAAACCAACATGTGTGTGAGAAGAGAATTGTGAAAAACAATTTCAAGTTCATTTCAAATTAGAGTTTAGAAACTTGCATCAAACCTTAGAGGTAACGTTAAACAAATAAACAAGACAGATGCTAATATGAGCCGTTAATAACAAGCATCCATGAAATAATAATAAACAGCAATCTAACAACATGAAAGGCTGGTGGAGAGACACAGGATCTTAAAGTACTACGACAAAACAGCTCTGTCATTGGCTGCGTGATGTTGTTACAGTACATGAGTACTTGTGAAGAGCTGGAAGTTGAAGAGCTTTAATTTTTTGCAGTTTGGCTGGAGAAAAGCCAGAGCTGCAGGCCTTTCTCAGGAAAACTGTGCACCAGCCAGTCTGTTTGCTTTGTACGGAGTGAGAGAAGGCGTGGCAAGAGATGAGAAGGGGGGGATGGAGCCCTGCAGGACAGTAAATATCTACTTTTACATTACATTTAAAACGAGAAAAATGCAACAAAACAAACACCTGTTCACTGTCAAGTAGAAACACCTGAATTGACACATCCTGTCAGTTTTCTTCTCTGTGAGACTAAAAAAACAACATGTAAAACATCAAGTTACAAGATTAAGTAAAAATGAACAGAAATGTTTTCCATCATAGTCCTCTCTCTACTTCTGGTCAAGAATTCCTCACAACACACCGATCGGCACTTCCTGGTTGTTCTGATGCTCAGGCCTGTCTTATTGACAAGCAGCGTCATCCTGCTGTCAGACAACAAACCGTCTCCCCTGATCATGACACAGCTCAAAACCACAGATCACTGGCTGATGATCAAACCCTCTGAGTCACCACGCCCTAACAGGGATCACAGCGTGCCCGCCAGTGCCCTCGGACGCTGATCTAATCGCCCACGTTACCTTCATGGGCCGGCTCCGGGTCCGGGGTGAGCGAGATGTCATTGAGCTCGCGCAGGCACAGCCACTCTCCATCCACAGACACGCGAAAGTTGCAGAGATAAATGGTGTCCCGGGCGGCCTGCGTTATCTTGTCGGTGGTGGGAGTCGGGGTTTCGCTCTGAGGCATCAGATCAGACATGATGACTCAGCTGATGTGAGGCAAAAAACCAACACCACCGAGGGAGGGAGGGACAAAAGCTATTGCTTTTGTTCCAGGAGGTAAAAAAAAAAGCTCCCAAAATCACAGAGTGAGCGAGAAGAGGGAATCAGAGAGGATATGGCATCAAAACGAGGAGAAGAGGCCGAGATGGGGAAGGCCCACGGCAGCTTCCAGCAGGTGTTTGAAAGGGAGCTGCTCTTCCTCCTCTTTACGCCTGCATCCCCCCCTCCTTCCTGTTTCAACTGAGGGCAATACGCTCCCGAGCAAGGCTTCCCTGCTCTCTCCTCCTACACCACCACCACCTCCTCCTCCTCCTCTTCAACCCCTCGTTACTCCTTTTGTGCAGACTGGGGATTTAAAATGCAGGAGAGCGCCGTCGTGAAAGTCACAGCTCGGCACCGGCTCACTTGGATTGGACTGCCTGCGTGCCGCAGTGAATGCACTGGGTGGGTGTTGACCAAGATGGCTGACAGCAGTGCTGGGCACAGCCGTACGCTGTCACGTGAGCACATGGTGCATGCGTAGAAACAAAAAAATTTTTTTTATCCGAGTCTAATGATGCAGCACAGGACTCATCTGTCTCCGAAGCATCAACGGAGGGCAGCAGCATAGAAGGAGCAACGGCGGGAACAAAGCCAAAGATGGCATTTAAAGATCACATTATTTGCCATAGTGGTTAAAGTGACCCAGAGAACAGGGTGTCTATTGTTCATTTCAACAGTCAGATTTATGGAGACGTTAAGTAGCCGTGATGGCTGAGCAGTTTTTAACCTTGGTGCTGTTTCGTGCGTCCACATGCTTGCAGACAAACTGTGAAAAAAGATCTTATTAAGGTTCCCATAGTAACAGAACTACGGTATTTCATCATGTGAATCGTTAGCTGGTTAAATTTAAGGACTATGTAAAGGTGAAACTGTTGCTTCTGTGGCCAACACAGTAAGATGTCACTGCACTGACCCTGGTTCAGGTGAGGAGCACCTTGTTTCCACACGATTCCTGTTCATCTCAAACATCATCTTTACTTTATTTTCGATAATCTCAGCTATATTAACACACTGGCCAAGCGTACGTAATGCTCAATATTATCCAACTTCCTCTTATTATACATATCAGTAATGCAGCACAGTTCAGTGTCGTTCGACAGACGACATTCGACCGTTTCTAAGATACAAAGAATAAGATAATATTAAGAATATTTACATAATAATTTTGACACCCATTCATGACTAATACACGTTATACTGAGTGTAAACTTGAAATAAATCTGGTTTATAATTTTTATTTTATTTATTTATTTTGCAGCCATACCTTTTGTCTATGACAAGGACTCACAACTTCAGACTACTACTACTACTACAACAAAGTGTTAAAGTGGATTTTTTTAATGAACATGTTGGTTATTTAAAGTGGAATTGCAGATTTTTGCCAAGTCAGATTTCCGTGTCCAGTAAAGCTCACTGTTTCAGTGCAGAGCTGTCCTTTAAGAATATAGAAATTCATTGTTAATCTGTAAAAAACTCAACTTTCGTTTGTTCGATGAACTCGTTTGAGAGATCATCAGCTTAATATACCGATACTGGAACTTTTTGACTCCTTAATCAGTGTCCGTATCAGCCCCCAAAGTCAGTCAGCTCTATGACCTACATCACGTCATTACAGCTCTCCAGAAACAAACAAACAAACAAACAAATACAACCCGGGTCTTCTACGTAGAACACCTGAGTAACATATCCAGACTCATTTCCAGGGTGGGCCTCAACTTTGCAAGTTAATTTGATTTCTTTATTTCCTTGACACAGAACGGTATCAGCAATGGACAAATCGTTATTTTAAATGTCAGAATCGGCATCGATTCTACTTTGGAAGCTGCATTCTGAGAAAAATTGACAGCAAAAAAAGCGACAAATATAACTGACAAAACTGTCGATTTCGTTGTCGTGGATGATCAGCCAGTCAGTCGTCGAAAACGCAGGATTTCGCCACTTAATGGAGCCAAGTTACCGTGTGTCGGGTCCCCAAATACATCTCTGAAACTTTTCTTCCAAAACTTTACAAGAAAGTAAGGGAACATGTCTCATGTCTCATGGGTGATGGATACAGACACACTGGTGCTGGATCATTACGTGGTATCGGCCGATACCCAAAGGCCACGTATCGGAAACTGTATCGGGCCTGGAAAAACGGGGCATCAATGCATTTCACAGAGGAAATACGGTGCGTGAGGGCAAATCACATGGCTCACGAGTCTGAATGCGTGTGTCAAATGTCACAGTTATCACGAGACACAAGTTTGCGTTTACAGTTAACGAAGGCTGCCAAAACGCCACATGACAGACACACTGCAGGAGGTCCAAGAAGGGCTGCTGACAAGCTAGTAGCCACAAAGTGAGCGTTCAGCGGGTTTTCTGTGACGGAGAGAAACTTCAGGCAAACAGCCACATGACTCGACACTTCGTTGGCACTTACTTCTGCGCCTCGGGTCGATTCTTTCGATCGTGAAGTCATACTGTCGAAGCGGGGTCGGTGACAGCGAGCCAGCGTTGCCGAACCTGAAGTTGGACGAGTTCAGCGCTTCCTTGAAATAAATCACTGACGTGGGGGAGAGTGTCTCGTCTGGGCTGTCAACGCGTCCGTTTTCGTCCGAGGAATTCTGTCTCCCAGAACTTAAGAGCTCTGACCGCAGAGGTAGATCTCCGGGTGGAATATCCGGCTCAGCCATCCTCCTCGCCCCGATCAAATTCGCTTCATGTGACCGGGCTGGCTAGCGGGTCGCTCAGCTAACCTGAACTCGCTGCGGCCGTGCAACACCGCGACCAGCGAAACGACCGATAAGACAAGCAGTTGACTCCAAAATATCCCCGGAGATCACTCCACCGTTCGCACTGTCCTCCACACCCTCTTCATAACCCGGAAACAGCTACGCATCGCAATTTTGGTAAAAATCTGTGACTACTTTCGCGAGAGTTTGCGCGCTGTGTCAGCTCTCCTATGAACAGAGATGATACAAACGAAGGGAGATGAGCCGCTAATAGTAGCTCCATGACGCCCAACCTATGGTCATGGGTTACGGCCGTGATTCTCCTTCTTCTTTGGTGATCGACTTCGTCGTTTGAGAACGCTTTACCGCCTCCTCCTGGTTCCAGCCATTAACGACAAGTGCGTCTTAAAAAAAACGAGGACATCGTGATTTTCCTGCTATTTCAGGAAGTATTCATTAAAAACATTCCGCACTCATTATACGTAAACGAAAATGTTTAAAAGCGAGTTATTATTTTCATTTGGAGAAGTATGGCCTCAGGCTCAAAACATGCCCAAACACATCTCCAAATAATATTTCTGTTTTATTTGTACTACTTTGTTTAACGCTCAGCAGTTCCATATCCACATGGGGCCTCCGCTGCATCCAGTCTGGTCCTGCAGGCCACAACACAGTCGGTGCACTAGTGATAATACGCTACAGAGTTTCTTAATAATGCCTAGTATGATTGGGAAATTAATGTATGATGTTGTGTTAAGTAGGGCATCACATTGGAAGTAGCACATAATTAAAGATGAACAGTGGACTCAGTTGGACGTATCTCTCAGCTGTATCCTCGTCAGTGATGCCGATAGTTTGCTTGAACAAAAGGAGGCTTTATAAAACCAAAGCTGCCAATTCACAGGACGGGGAATATTAGGAATGTACAAACACATTAAAAATCCATATCCTGTTAACCTTAACGTGGCAAATCTTTGTGTCGCAATGAAGAGAAGCGAAAGAACATTAAAGGAACAATTTCAAACCCTGACACCCAGTGTTCGAAACAGGTACTGCAGCGGTCCTGTGGGAGGGCCTTAAAACTGCGAAAAATAAACAGACAATTCCGCACCGAAATCGCAAGTTGAGGAGGAAATCCTGGCTCGTATTTCAACATAGCATGATTCCTTAACGTCTGACGATATATTAACGTCGCTTTATGATTTAATACATTAAATATCTTACACATTGATCCTTTAAAGCTGAAATGTTAACGCCAATGTACCCAATTAGACCCAAAACAAACCCAGTGAATCGTAGATTTAAAGTTTTCGATGATTTCTAAGTGAAGCTCCAGGGGACCGGATGAGTATGGTTGTCACTTTTAATATCCCAACAGAGAGACGCACATGTGGTACACAGAATAAACAGGAGGCGCTTCAGTATTGAGTCTCACATCATTTAGCCATTTATTCCTTTTTTTTTTTTTTTTCTCCCTTCACCGTTTTTCTGGTCACTTTGAGACTGTTGTCTTCTCCGAATTTTACTTCATACAACAGGCTCGAACACAAAACTGCTCTGAAGCGCTGCAACGCTCACAAAGCAGCAGAACCTTCAAACTGATGTGTTCATTCAACCGCTTATTTATGAAGCCGCCCCGGTTCTTCCTCCTCCCGGAGCGTCACGCAACCCGCCGCCCAGACTCCGCGTTGTCCCCGACTTGCCGCGCTGCTGTTGGCCTTGAAAATATTTTGTGTTATGGATAAAAACACCGATCGCTGTTTTGAGGACACATCTCCGCCTGTGGAAAATGCGAGGCGGTAATCTTCTGCTTGTGCTGACGCCGTGTTTGTCCCGAGTCAGCGACCAAAGCGGCGACAGAAGACAAGAACACGGTGTGACGGAGAGAAAACGCTGCAGGTTGAGGCTTCTTGCAGGCCAAAAAACAAACAAAAAAAACCCAACACAGACGCATCAGTGAAACGAGACAGAATTTAACATTTGATAACTAATATTGGCTTATCATTCTCCCGATCATCTTCTCTTTACTACATAAATGAGGATAATCTTTGATTTCTGCTCATTTTCTGAATGATACAGCTGATATTTATGTGTAAAAAAACGACTTCCTGAATTTTTTTTCCAGCATTCATAAGCATCTTTACAACCATCCACATTTTCCAGGACCTGCAGCATATTTACAGATTTCTTTTGTTCATTTCTTCCATGAAGGACTCGGAGACTACGGAGCCATCTGACAGCAGAAGACCTTCTCCTGGCTCTGTTCTGGCAATGGCCCCCGACTTTCCAAAAAGTATCAGGTGTCGCAGTAAATAACAGCTGACACTCTGAACATCCTGAGCGAGTGAGGCTCAAACTCAACGTTTTCCTCCCAGTTAAACGTGGTATATGACGTCCAGCCCACGTTTGAGGGATGTGAGCTCAGCTGGACGTGACACAAGGCCCTCCGGACCCCGGCATGTTGACCATCTAAGGTCATCAAGAGCATTTCGAAACCATCAGGCGTGTCCATGCTGAGAATCTGTCGGTACAGCATCTACAAACAACACGTAAAAAGGGCCGCTCATGGTGAGAAATCAGAGCCGTTACCCCCCCCAAGGCTCCGTGGGCCTTCGTGGGGCTTCGTGGCCTCCCGTTGTTTTGGCTTTGTGGCTCATTTACTGCACGTTCAACGTTGGTAGCTGTTTCTTCAGCAAACAAGCTTCCACAAACCTGTTTTGCGTCGGGTTCATCGGGTTTATCGCAGCTGAAGTGAAGCACCGGTTGGCGCAGAGACATAAACAGCAAAGAATTAGCCTGTGTGCGGAGTTGATGGAGACCAAGTCAGCTGGATATTGGACTTTGGTGGCAGAAAACAGTCATAAATGCTCTTTGTGCTCTGCCATTAAAAAAACAAAAAACAAACATTAACTAAGAGAACATATATATTTACCCGTATCAAGCACATTCAAGCATTGCTACCATAACTACAGCCAATTTATGCAAACTGCCAGTAAATCTGCATTTCAGCCCATCGTTAACAGCATAAAGAGGGCGAATTACATTTTACTAACAAGATAGATAGATAGAATAGAATCATTTTATGTGCAGATATGTAGGAGGTAAGTTTATATATCAGGAATATTGAAAGCTGCTGTGCTGTAGCTCGTTTGTGATACGTTGGTGGATTTGATAGTCAAAGCAGATAGTAAACGTGAAGGTTTAAATCATCTCTGGTGCAAAACATTTTTTTTCAGTCCCTCAGTAGATAAAAATAGTCATACCATAGCTTTGCTTCTTTTGCATTGTGCAGAGGGTGAAGGGTCATTCAGCGCCAGACGGGCTTTGTTTCCTCCAGCAGATGGCGCTGTAGATCAAAAATGGCTAATTCCCAGCACTTGCCGCACGTTACAGAGATGCTGCACACATGTCCCCGAGGAAGGGTGATTCATTTGTAGGCCTGTAATGTCGGGTTTTAAAACACAATAACATAAATAGGTCTCAGTTAACGCATTAATTAGATAGTGTGTGTTTTAGTATATATATATATACATTTATTGATGCAAGTGTCAGTTTAAGGAGTTTAAGAGGCTGTGACCTGCACCGCGGGACGTGTGTTCCTCCGGGCTTGTTGGACGGTACCATCCCGCTTGTTTTCAGAATTTAACCTTAAAATAAAGCTGTAAGTATCCCCCTCGCCTCGGCTCTGCCTGCCGCACGGCGACAGAGGCTGATCCAGATGAGCGACGATGGCGAGTCTGACCTCCCACCGGAGGAGTGGCGCCGGCAGGAGGATGGTCCAGCGGCAGACACAGGCGAGCAGCGCCAGTCTTTACCTTCATGCCACACCACAGGAGCCGCGGATCCAACACGCAGCGGTGAGTTCTTCCCCGGAGCTGGGAACTCTGTCCTTCAGGCGCCTTGTGTGCGTGCGTAAAGGCGCCTCTGCGCGTAATTCATATTTAACATTTGCCTTCCTGCAGCGTGCCTGTGCCTGTTTCAGTAAAACAACAAAAAAAGTTCTACTGAAACGGTTTACACGGCAGAACGCAAGATTTAAAGGGCAGCTGCAGCGGGGTTTGTTTTTGCTGTTTGAGCCAGTGATGTATAATACTACAGCTTGGGTTTCTGTATCCAGAGCGGCTGCATCGCATGATAAAGTTTGCAGCCGTTCTGTGAAGTCCTCTGAAATCATCACAGGGACACTAACATTGGTAGCCTCGGAGCACAAAGACAGTGTCCAACTTGTTCAAATTCAAACCTGCGTTTTGAAGAACTCCACAGGTGGTCCATGAAACGCATCACTGCTCTCACATGCTGTGTTCTGAGAGGCTGACTGTCCCGTCAGTGGGACACCTGGGTTGGGAAAGACTCGTGAGTGTTTGACCGTCTGAGTCCACGGAAAGCAGAGAACTGAACTCCCGCTTGTATGTGCTCCGCTGGCAGGTCGGACGTCAGCAGCCGCTCCACTCAGCACGTTCAGGAGGGAAATTTATCACACGCAGCCTGAAGAGATGAGCGGCGGCAAGAAGTAAGTGACTGCATGGACTAGAGACCCCCCTGCGTGGGCAGGAGCCTATGAACACCCACCGGTGTGCGCTTGATATAAAGAGGAACGCTTGCACATCAGGTGCGAGTGGTTCAGTGATGAGAAAACTGCAGACAGTGCTGATGGGATTTAAATCATATGTGTACTCATCTGATACATGTATATAGGCAATCTGTGCACGCTGTTCACTGACTGTTCCTCAAAGGTCATTCTAAGTTTGAACGCGGTCAACTTCATGCGTTCAGACCCAAACGGCCATGTGATTGCTTTGCAGGGATGTTGGCCGTGCAGAAATACACCCCTCGAACACAATGTTGTGGCTCTGCTGTTAGGCAGAAGCGCCACCTTTGGATCCTTTCTTTGATTCTTGCGTTTGAGATATTTATGCACCTTTAAAAGCAAATTACTACTAAAACCTTTTGTTTTCTTTAAAAAAACATGTGGGCACTCTTGATTTGCCAGGACCAAACCTTTGATGAAAAGCAGCAGTAATTCATTCATGTAGAAAAACAGGCTTTTTTTGGGAAGATTCCGTATGATGCCAGCTGAATTCTGCTTTATATTTCCTTTCAATATATTTTCGTTTCAAGTAAGTGAGTGCAAATTTGTGTGATAGTTACCAACGAACAAAGCTGCCGTCAGTCCTCAGCGTCTATCATTTGACAAAAAAAGTGTATGTAACCCTTTCCACTGTGCGCATAAACCCTTCAGACGTTCGGGGTAATCTGATATCTTCTGACATTTGGCCTTCGTCGCATGAGGGTTTTGAAACTTGATTGCAAACTTGATTAAAAAACAGGCTCTTTGATGTTTCCAGGATTTGGACGCTCAGTCGACCTTTGCTTCCACTCAGGTACAGAAAACACACTCGCCCCTGCAAACAGTGAATGTAGGCTACACGCAGACAACTGGAGGTCCTGCAGGGAGAGGAAGACTGATATGATATCTGTGAGGGGAAGAGAGCGGCGAATATGCAAACTGGAGTGCAAAGTAACAGCTTGCTCACTTTTTGATTGCTTGCACTGCCTATAAGGTTGTTGGAAGGTTTAGCTATTGATCACCAATACAGACGTGGATTCAAATACGGACTAAAGGAAAGCCCACCTTGCAATACTTTTACAGTATATCATTTTCATTTCTGGCCTTTGTTCTATTATTCCATTTTAAATGGACAAATGTCACAATATTTCACAGGTCCTGCAATTTTGGCGTCGCATGTCAAAGGAATCTTCTCGTATTTTGTGTCTAGACTGTCAAAAATGCAGTTTTGCCTCAAGGAGAAGAGCATTAATTTCCCAAAGAAGGTCGAACCCAAAACGTGAAGTTACTCCGCGTGGATGTCTTGTGTTTTGTTTTGTGGGTTTAACAGAGTGCACCTTGTTGTTAACATGGCTCCAAATGTGTCAGAGTTAGCCAGCAGGACATATTTCACTGGAGCCCCCTGGGCCGATGTGACAGTGTCATCCTAAAAGAGATTTAAAGGAAAACAATAAAACCAAAAAAATGATTGAGCTCCTTTATAAGAAGGTGCAACACTACAAAGAAAAAAAAAAAATCAGTACAATAAAAAGAGTATTAATGAATGATTAAAAAAAGCTTTTGATTTTAATTTTTTTCTGTTTGTTGATTACAGTATAATCTTAAAAGGCTAATTTTATCGTTTCTATCGTATCTCAAAACCACAAAAAACAAAAGCAGAATCCCATGAAACCAATGTCAGCCAACCACTTGTTGCTTTGAGAGAGTGAAAGTCAGGAAAAGGGACCCTTGATCATTAGCAAAATACAACAACCTGCAGGTAAAACTAAATTTAAGAACGTCTCCTGTGCAGCGTTTTGGTAAAGGAGTGAACGGCATTCTGGGAAATGTAGGAAATTACTTTCCAAATTTTATTCATTCGCTTATTTTTCAAATCTCAAAATGACTCTGGCATGATGCGTAACACCACGCACAAAATCTAATTAGATTCTAAACGTTCTCCTTCTAGTGCCACCTCATGTGTGGGGGAGGTTGGCCTGTTATGTCCACGATCGTTCCATAGGTGGCAATGGAGGAAACAGGAAGGCTGGAATCAGTAGGAGAAGCTGGTTGAGGTCCAGGGATGAAAGAGACGCCTTGTTTTGAAAAGTCAGCAGACTGACCAAGAGCAGACGAGGAAACACATCAAGGCTGAAGCTTGGTGATAAATGTGGTTCTTTTCTAACATGCTTTGGAGTAGTCGATTAGTCAAGTTGACGTGTGAATTTTAGGACTCAACACCTTCTGCAGCATCAGGTAGCACTTTATTAGCATGTTTTTTCCTTAAGGAGGAATTGAAACAAATATATAACTTAGTTAAATAGAGATATGTACAATCAAGCACAATAATAAAGGATTAAAACACACTTAAATAGTAGGTTGGCTCTGGAAATAACACAATACTTGAGAACTCAATATTCAACTCAATATTCATTTTTTTTTTTATTTACATTTTGGAAGCGTGATTGGAGAGTTGATCTATACAAACAACGGAGTGACTGCACAGAAAGTGGTAAATACTTATTTTTTGTCAGTTACAGTTAAAATAGTTGAAATGCCACAAGTTGTTTTTCAAAATAAGACACCGGTGAGCTGAATCTGTTTTTACGTGGGGTGACGATGCAGTGAGCCGAGCCTTCTCACGGTGAGGCTCAGCTCTGTACGCCGAATCCAAACCAGCTGGATGAACACTGTTCTGCATCTGACCTTTGACCCCTGAGACTGCTGCGTCCCTTCTCACCATTCTGTCCAGTCAACTTTGACCTAGAAAAGGACAAAGCATTAATGGCATATAGCATGTATACTTCCACAGCACTAGAGGTGGGCACAAGGCGAAACCACAGCGTAATTACATTGTTATCACAATGTGTCGACAAGAGATTCTCCAGTTGACATTTCACGCCCTACCACTCTTATAAAATCAATGATAATTATTGATAATATTATTGTTGAACTTTTTCTTTAGTTTAAACTGAGCACTGAGGCTCATCCTACCAATGCAAAGTATCACTATATGACAACCAGGGAATGAAATTCAACACCTTGCATGTTGCACCTTTAAGGACAGTTTTGAAGCCTTCAACCAAATTTTTTCCAAATTAGTGAAAACTGTGAAGAATTTTTGCATAAAAATGGATAGTATATTTTTGCCTTTTCTGTGTTTTATGCTTTTGCTGACAATGGACAGAAGGGGTTATCCTGTTTTTCTTATTTACATGTGTAATGCCTGTGAAAATGACTCCACTGACTGCAGCTCTCAAGTGGCAGAATTGGAATCAATATTGCATCCGCTACAAAAACAAACAAACAGAAACTTCCTAGCAGCCGGAATGAAACATTTTAGAATCCTCTTCTGCGTCGGCGTTTGTTGGAAAACTCTCTAAGTCGTCATCTTGGAGAGCAGTGGAGGCTCTGGCACGCCCGCCTGTCATGGACTGTGTGTGTGTGTGTATCTTGTCACTTAAGTAAAGCCAGCGTAATCTTGTAAAGTAGGATGAGTAGACAGACATGTAATGCCCCACTTGTTTCTTAGGTAGACGGCGGCGGTGGGGGGTAGTTGGCAGGATTTACTGAGCAGATGGAGAGGCTTTGTAGTGTGTGTGTGGGTGTGTGACTGATTAGAAACAACACTCAGTGATACTTTCCTGAGGTTTGTTTTTTTTTTGTCTCTCATTAATAAAATGCAACACCTGGATTGAGTGGCTAATGGGTGCAGCACATTCAGATATCCCCGGGTTCAAGACGCCGTCACTCGGACGTTTTCCAACGTGGGCGGCACCTCTCTGGCCATCACAGTCAATTAGCACAGACTTCCTGTCCTCTGCCTCACCCCCCTCCGACTAGATTAAATCCACAACATCGTCCATATCGACTGCGCAACTTGTCCTCCTGAAGAACGACACACATTCCCACACTTAGGGGTGCGGTTTGCTCACCGAGTAGAGCAGATAGTTTTTGGAGGTGCTGTCTTAGAGCTCTGAGGTAATCTATCAATGAGTGTTTAATGGGTGGAGATGAGCGCCACCAGCAGCACCAGACTGAGCCCCAGTCCCAATTTACTGCAGGTGAACGAGCCGAAGCGCTATGGCTCCACGCTGTCTCTGGAAGAGAAGTGTGAGCAGTCTTTCTTCCTCTTTTACTACTACAGGATGGAGGACGAGGCGGTGCTGGACCGGGGGGCGTCCTTGCTCAAGCACATCTGTGATGAGGAGGAGGTAGAGGGTAAGTTTGCCTCTTCCCATACACTTTAATATCTTTAATATTTTATTTTGCTTTTCATGTTACAATAGCTACAGAACAATAGAGACAGATTAAGCTTGATATGCTTTATATATATATAAATATGCTTTTATGCATTAAAAGTAATCACAAAATTCTTTCTTTTGAGAGGCTTCTCTCTGAAACCTATGCTACCTAAAACCATAAAAATGACTGGTGTCTTGGACTTTTTAAAAAAGAAAATTAGAGATATGGTTTATTTCTAAACAACTTTGTCCTCCTGTTCAGTCTGTTCAGTCAAAGCAAGGGCACTCGTTGACAGAAACAGGAAGGGCGACAATTATCCTTTTAGCGGTTGCCAAATTTCGCACACTTCCAGCTTGTACGCTGCGATGCTCACCTGTTCAGCGAGCTGGCACGATGAAGATGTAGAACAGGGAGCATGTGATCCAGTGTTTACCTCACTAATCCCCCGCAAAGACCTACAGGTCACCAAACGGAAAGGAAAGAAAACCTCCCATCAGGTCTTTAGCGAGGCCTGCTGAGCATTTGTAAGGACTAAAAACAACACTTTCATAGTAATCGTTTCTATCAGCTCGTTTTGACTTGCGTAAACACCATCAAGGATTGTTTGAACGTGTTATCACAGCGAGCCGTAACGTGTGTTTTTGTTTGTTTGAATTACGGGAACTTGTTTTTGAGGCAGGTTAAATCGACCTCGAGCAGACGATTTAAAAATTCCTCCCTCCTTTTGACGCTATCAGATAAGGCAGGTGGAGTGATCTTTTTAAATATTTCTTGTGTTGTACTGCGCTGTCACTTCAGCTTTTTCTCGTACATTGTAATAAACATAATTTAGTGCAATAATAATCATTTACTAATAGGAAATTAATGTATCATGTAATCAATTACTAAACAGTTAACAGATAACAAAGGTACTTATTCAATAGTTTATACCCATAATATTAACATTACTTAACACAGTAATGGCCATTAACTAACAGTCAAATAATATGAATAATACAAAAACGTCAGGTGACCCGCTTATAATAAAGCAATAGCTGGGTTACAAAACCGCTGGTGTGATCTGGAAACACAAGCAACGTTTTGTCAGGTGTCACCTCAGCTTGAAACCTGTTTCGATCTCGTCAACTTCCTGTGAGTAACTGGCTTCCCAGCTGTGGCTGCGTGTGTCCTTGATCAATCTCAATTTTTGGAGTCTTCACTGGGTTCCTCCCTGCTGCTCCCGTAAAGCCGGCTGACTGATTAAAAGAAGAGCGAGAGATAAGATGGCCTGACATTTGTTGCACCGTGCAAGATAAAAGTGTGGAGGAGTAGCTTTGGCCCGATGGCCTAATTATGTTTATCTGACACCGTTTGGTGCGCAGTGTCAAGAGAGGACATTTGGTATCTGAACTCTATGACGCCGTCAGACTGACGCTGAAGCCTAAAACCTTCATGCAATCTCTCCTAGCGTGATCTCATGTTAACATGATGCGTGTTCGGATTCCTGTGACGCAAGGTCAAGATAAGAAAAGGACGCGTTTAATCACTTCTGTGCAAGTGCACAGCCGACAGCATCTATTTTATGTCTTAAAGCTGTTTTATATTAGAATGATGTTGCTGCTTTGTGGCATGCTGCCATCATCCCCGTTGCTCTGGGCAGGTCCCAGCGGCGCGGTTACTGGGGGAACTGGCGGTGGCGTTGCCTCTCCTCAGAAATCTAGTGGGTTTAACAAACATCCCAGAATACACAGGGATTTTTATTGTCATTCAGTGCGTGCTTATGGGCAGTTCTAGAGGAAGTTTTTCTTCCCTGCCAAAAGAGAGGAGGAAGTTGTTACACAATGCTGCTGTGGCAGTGTTCAAATCTTCCTTTGCTGCTTCTTGACTCGGCCACTTTTTATTCCCTCTCCTCCATCACGCTCCTTGTATTCACTCACCTGTACAGCCTGTGCGAACGCCTTCAAGTTCTGCTTTACTGCTCATCTATCACGCCTAACAGCACTGCGGTCTTGATTTCTTTCTCCCTTCTCTTTTCTTGTGTTGACTTGGGTTGGCTCTACTCTTGCTTAATAGACCAGTGTGATTGTTAACACTATCTATGTAAAGCTCTTTTATTTTATAAGGTCTAAGTGTGCTTATTGTAATTTGGCCTTTCCAGTGCAAGGGAGGGAGAGATAAAATCAGGAAAAATCTTGACAGACACCTTCCTTTTTCAATTTTCACTTTTATCACTGCTCCATTTCAGGTTGATATAAAAACGAGCCATGCCCCAAGTGCCCATTTGGCATGTTAACCAACTATCACCTGTAAGACATCATTGCAAGCATTACAGACAGATAAAATCACATGTATTTTGCATGGTTGTTGTCAGCATGCTCTGGCTGGCATCACATCTACAATCTTATAGGCCAAATGCTCACCATGTAGGTAAGAGGCAGGACGTCACCACAGCCATTAACTGCATTAACTCTGTACCAAATCCTTAACAGGGTTCAAGTAGGAGCGCTTTCACTGAGAACACAATTAATGTACTCCAAAAGACTTCCAAAATGTAAAACACACAGGAAATGGAGGAGCTGCTTACGGTCAGAAAGAAAAAAAGCTGAATGGGGGTGAAATACATTTCTCTTCACAAACTTCTCAGATTGTCTCGGATAATTTCCCTGGTGACCGTGAGGTTTGGATTGTTTGAATATTGAATATTGAATACTGAAACCATAGTCGACTATTTAAACATATGAAAACAATAAACCTAGACTACATAGACTACAGTTACAGCATAGTATTCATCTACCAGTCTACCAGTCCATTTTAATCTGCTGTTGTCTTCAGATTGAATTTTCAATATCTTTTTCCTAGAGTCAGCCAATTTTGTTTTATCTTTTTTTTTTTGCCAAGGATTCCGGTAGGCTTTTAGCCTGATTGATCTACTGTTTTTATGTTATCCTATAAACACGGGGCCGGTGCCACCTTTGTTGAACCAAATGCAGCTCAGGTGTGGGTGATCCAGGTCCGTGTCCAAACGCTATCTTCTGAGAAATGCTCCTTACATTACAAAGTTCCTGTGACACATGAGCAGAAAGCGTTTTATGAAGCTCTTGGGCCCCACTGATAAACGCAATGTACAGGCTGATATCAAATATCCAGATATCTGCTTAGTTCCATATCCACTCACCTGAACACCTAAGTGAAAAATTGACTGGATCGACTCTAACTCTGTCCGACAGTATTCCTTCAAATTTTGGGGAAGACAGCTCAAGTCATTTTAGATTGTCCTCATTTCTGATACGCTGATACTTCCATTAGCATGGTAAACTGAACCGTCGGTGTCAGTGAATTTAGATGAACCCCAGAAAAACAAGGCATTGTGGTATGAGTGAATAATGAGTTTCGTTGTCCTTCAAGAGAGATCATTGTTGTGTTAACGGGGCTCAGTCACTTCCTGTTTGGGCCATGTGTAGTGCTTGGCTCAGAGTTACCCAGCATGCTCCAAAGAGCAACTTTATACGCTGATTACATAGAGCCTTTTGTTTCAGGGAGACTTTTGGTTTTTGCTCTGAAAGGTTGCTTTCCAAAGTCTGTCTCTGCTCAAGGAAAATAGTTGTGGTACCAAATATTTCGCAAAGGATGAAAGTTTCAATTGAATTAACTTTTACTGCCGTTAGCCAGTTCCTCCCAAAGTATTGATGATCGTATCAACCAAAGCCATTTTACTTGATGGGGAAAGTCTACATTGATACATACAATCCTGTATGGCTCTAACAAGCATTTGAATGATACTCTACCAAAAATCAAACGTTCTAACACAGTATAATAAAACACTTATTAAAACTTATTAAGTTTTTCGATACACTGACAAGAAAACAAATGCTAATTAGTAGTCCCATTCAACTCTTTTCCAAGGACCCAGAAACTGTTTTTGGAACCATATCTCTGTTTCTGTAGACCAGGGTCTCTAATTGCTGTTCATTCTACTTCTCTACCTGTATGACACCATCTGGTGATTAAATTTGACATTTAATTAAAGTGTTATTATATCGAGGGGAGGTTAAAATTGGGTTTATACATTTGTTGATGCATCCTGGAGTATAAATCAGACATGGACCCCATTTGCATAGTTCGAAACTTATTTCGTTAATTCAAAAGGACCAAAGCAATTTAATCATAGCAGCAGGTTCTCATAGGTTGTGCCATGTGCAGCAAGACATCGTCTGTGTAAAGGGGCGTTTTTTTGTTAGCCTCCACCAGCATTTATACTCGTTTCTTTGAACAGATTTAATGGTTAAAAAATTTAACTGTTCATAGAAATAAGTCAATTTCAATACAGTATTTTCGACAGTCATAGATACCTACCCGACAGAAATGATCATTTATTTTCTCACTTATTGCTAAATCATCAATTTCTAGTGAAGCTTCACATTTTTATGGAAAATTAAATTGTGTTTCGTCTTATTATCCAAGTATGTCTGTGAAATTTAATTTAGAAACTCATTTTGAATTAAATAAAATTCAAAGATCAGCCAAATCACTGGAATCTCAGTAGGGATTCATTCATTCATTATCTACCGCTTATCCTGTTAGGGGTCGGGGGGGTGGGGTTACACCCTGGATAAGTCGTCAGTTCATCGCAGGGCTGACATATAGAGACAAACAACCATCCACACTCACATTCACACCTACGGGCAATTTAGAGTGACCAATTAACCTAACCCCCAGTTTGCATGTTTTTGGACTGTGGGAGGGAGTCAGAGTACCCAGAGGGAACCCACGCAGACACAGGGAGAACATGCAAACTCCACACAGAAACTCCCTGACCTGGGAATCGAACCCAGAACCTTCTTGCTGTAAGGCGACAGCGCTAACCACTGCACCTGTAACTGTGTAGGCAATTGGCACAAAATCCACATCATGTTATTGTGAAACAGACTCGCCCGCTTGTCAGCACAAATCTTCAAGTAAAACTGCACGTTGTGTTGGTATTGTGGCAATATGGATGTACTGTAGTTGTGCTAGCAGGGCATTTTCTATGGTCCCAGTTATTTTCCTTTCCAAATATTCATTTTGACAGTTTACTGCAGCACCTATAACTCTGCTCTGCTGTGCGGTCCTGAATATGTGAGAATGTTCCTTCTTAAAATAAAATGAAAAGTTGATTGCATGAGACTAATGTTGTATGTTACTTATTTTACAGAACTGTACTGGTGATAAAGCTTTACATTTTTTTGCTGCAATCTGAATTTGTTGGTATGTGTATTGTCAGAGCATTCATCTGCTGTGTTGCCTTTTGCAGGTCACCACACCATTTACATCGGTGTGCACGTGCCCAAGAGCTATCGGCGTCGGAGGCGTCACCGTCGGAGAACGAGCCACAAGGACAGAAAGGAGAAGTTGACAGAGAACGCCTCTGACAAGTCGGACACAGAAAACAACGATGAATCCAGCAACAGCATCCTCAAACCTCTCAGTAAGTTCTGATGGACGCCGTGTCAAAGCTGGTTAGGGCCCATGTCTGTCTTTGCTGAAGGCTGCTCTCTTTTGCAGAAAAAAAGCCCCTGTAACTCCCCGTGACCCCACAGAAGCTGCTGAGTCCAGTTAGTGGACAGAAATAGCCATGCGTGTCGTGCTGAGTGAAAAGTCTGTTTTGAAAGAGCAGAGCGGATTCTCATTGGAAGTAATGGCTACTCAGATAACTGTACAAGTGCTGATGTGGGTCTCTTGAGTACAGTGTGTAAGTGCCTGCCTGCCTGTGCTTTTGTCCTTGGTTGCAGACATAAGTGTATCTGTCTTTGTGTGCGTGTAGTTGCGTTAGTATCTATATGTGTTAGGGCTGGCAGTTCTTGGTTGACTGGAGTGTAAAGTACGATGTGCCCTCAGGCGCAGCTGCTGCGATGTGCGGATGTTCGGACAAAGAGCTCCAGCCAGTTTGAGGGCAAAGGAGGAGGGAGAGGTTACACTGGGTGACTGTGATCTAAGATGCGAGTTTAAGTGTAAGCCCAACTCCTACTGACGTCAGCCTTTTTTCTCTGCCATGTTCAAGTCAAACCAATCAAGGCAAATCATGTCGAATCAAGTTAAATATAGTTAAATATAGAGGAATGTGTAAGAAGGGACACCTATTTGCATTATTAAACCTGTATACGTGCAGTGGTTTATAATGACATGGCATTATATGGCGGTTACCGTGCGAGCCAGCAATTTCAAGATAATTCACTGTATGCCTTTAATTTGAAGAGGTGGCAAGATAACTAAAAACTGAATGTTGTTGTTCTCCATCAAATCCTTTAATGAAGCGGGTCACTCTCGTCTCTGCTGAATGATGCAATTTTACACATGCTTGCTTTCACACGAAGTGCCAAGAGGACCAAAATATGCCAGGATGGGATTTTACAATGTGTGCCCATCTCTGGATGTGGGGGATTTTCCTCAGGACACATATCCAATCAAAGAATTCAAAGATTACAGCCAGCCCATCTGCTTGTTGCTACTAGACTGTGATGATGCATGTTTCGTAAAAATGGTAAGTATTGTGTATTTCTGGGGTTTCGATCACATTCAGAAATTTCCAGTTCCATGTTCCCAACGTGGCTAACGATTATGGATCCACGTACATTATTTGGCGGAGAAAAAGTCGATTTGCAAAATGTTTTTTGTTTTTTGTGAACATTTTAAAAATCTTTTATACTTGGGAAGAAAGAGCGTGTCAAATTGTGACATTGTGCTCATGTGACAGAAAGAAATTTAAAAATGAAGGGGAGAGAAAGAAAACCAGTTCAGCAAAGAAACAATATTCAGATGTCACATCATTTGAGTTTGGGTGTCAACGCTCAAAATGGTTGAGAGATTTAAAAGAATTCAGATGAGGTAGTCTTTCACAGGGTCTCTTAGTTCAAGATAATCATGTTGGGAGATGTTCATCTGACTGATCCTCCGAAACGTTATTTTGCAGCTACTAGTTTGCGGCTGGGTGGCCTTTTTTTTAAAATTTCCTTTTGTGTCAACGGTTCTAAAGTCTTTTGTCCTTGTTTTCCTAAACAAAGCTATAACCCTGAGCCAAAGGGTCTGGTTATTAAGCATTTGCTGACCTGGCAGGGCTGCAGATTTACTTACTACAGCTAATGGATGTCCATCGGGCAATGTACTATAGGTTGCATTTTGGGTGTGGTAAATGTTCCAACCTGCTGTGAGTAAACAGTTCTGCAGTTACTCTTTGGCCTTGCAGGTTCATTTACTCACACTTGGTTTAACAAGATTGAAACTGCTGCCTGTATTTGGAAAAGCGATGGATCAGTGACTGGACAACGTTGTCGAGGAGTGTTTGGATTTTACGATTTTCTTATTGTGGTGGCGGTCATATCATAGCAAATTCTGAACTTTCATGTGTATATTGCTGAGCTTTATATTTGAATTTGTAAGATTCATTTGTAAATAAAAGCTTGATTTTTTTCCCTTTATTCCTTAACATAAGTAGACTGAGGATAGATTAAAGCATGAAGTTCTTCATCCATTTTTCCCATCTTTCTTGTTGCATGAAGCCTTTACTTTAACCTGCAAAATACTTGCTGCTTAGACTTTATTACCCAATACAAAAGAAAATGCACTGCACGTGTCAAAGGGAGCTTAAGACCGTCTCTGAAGTCAGGTTGAGAGGACGAAAGGAGTAAAACGCTTCACATCTTTTGTTTACAGCAACAGTGGTCATGCTCCATTCATGGAAAGTGCGACAGGTGAATCTGAGCATTGACGTTTTGTTAACAGTCAACACTTTGGTGTTCTGCTGGTTCATATGGGTAAAATAGCATATATGTGTTTATATGTTGATGTTTTGTAAAAAACGGTCATGGTATTAATGAAATGATATGACACAAATAGAGAGCTAACAGTACAACTCGTCCTCTACAGTCAGTGATTTGTACAATTTACTGTATACACTATGTAATATGAACCATTATTGTCGTCACTAATACCTTTATATGGTTATTTATTAAAGTATTTTATAATAATAAAAGACTTTTTATCATTTAGGTTATATCAGAAGAATAGCAGTGTCTCTTTTAGTGAGTCAAAATTTTTCAGTACAGTCTGTATTAAAGACTCAAGGCACGGATAGATAGATAAATAGATAGACAGATAGATAGATAGATATTTTTTAATCCCAAAGGAGATTGTAGTTACCACTAGCAGCATCAGTGAGAGTGTCAATACTTATACATGCAAGGAACACAGCAGGCACAGCAGTGAGTAAATGTATGAATAAATGACCAAAGACCTTGATTCTGACTATATGCAAATAACAGCCTTATGGTCATGTGCCCTTTTTTAGCAGACAAAAGATTCCAATGCTTTATTTTTTATATTTTTATGATATGCAAGTGTAGATATTATTATATATGAAAGTTTTCAATGATGAATTTATTTACCTATCAGGGTAGGTAAAGTAGGTACATGAGGAGATTGAATAGGTACAGTTTGAGCAAACTTTAATAAAACCGGTTGTAAATATCTTTGGAGTGAACCTCACAAACAAAAAGTTAAGGTTAATTGTGTGAATATCCAGTGGTTTAAAAGTGATCACAGAGATGAACTGATTACTGTTGGAGCACCAGAAAACTTTCAGTGCCCCCTGTCCTGAATGATCCAGAACTCTACTGCTCCGCTTTTCTTCCAAAAATGATTCCTGCGCATGTTGGTTTGATCATGCTGGAGACAGCCTGCAAATGCATATTGTAGGTGTTCAAAATTTGGTTATATTAAAAACTAGAGCAGACTGTATGACTTCATTAAAAGCTTCATGTACTGACCCATTGGCATTTTGTTGAGCTTACTGTCCATCCTGACCTCTGAGTGTCAAACTAGCCAGAGTAGCCTGTAGCTGGTCCTCTGACAAAGCTAATCTGACCTTCCCACATCACGAATCCTAGTAATTAAAATTGCATGCTCTATAGGAGTACTGCTTTCGAGATTTCCTTCTAAATCACTGGAGAAATATCAGGCAAAAACTGACAGACATGCAGTGTACATAATGTCCTATTGTTAGTCCCTGCCCTCCCCTGTGTTACTCTTTTTGGGAAACGTGGCCAGCCCCAGGGAAAGGCCTTTGTCTGAAATGCTCTTGTTTGGTCAGATGGACGCTGCAGGGACTGCAGCGCATCCTCGTGGTTACATGTGTGTCCACCGCTGGACCATTTGACCTCTGCTCTTTTTACTGAGAACATGTTTTTTCATGGCACGATCCCTCCTCTTTTCAGTACAATTACATGTTTTCTCAAAGTGGATTATGAAAATTACTTTGAAACTCATACAAACGGGTTCAATTTCACGAAGTCAGAGTTGAGTGGGTCTCAAATGGAGCGTTCTCGCTTTGGTGGAAGGATTTTGGCTTTTCTCTGAACGGAAAGTACAATCCTGAGATTTGTGAAAACTTTCAGACTTGATAAGTTAAATGCAAAGTTCACGGTGACAATCTGACTGTTTTCTTCTGCTTCCTGATAAGTTGACATTTTGGAGCTTCCCACATCACAAACGTTTAAAGCTATCACATTACAGAGTTGTCACTGAAAAATTACATTTTTAATGATCATGTCTCTGGTTAGCGGACAGAAGGGTGAGAAAAGAAATACATTTGTTTTCCCGATTAGGCTAAGTGTCCCTTTTTTGATGCATCTGGTTGAGTGTTGAGTGATAAAGAAGTTTCTGCAAGACCTTCTCCAGCATTCACAGTGCAAAGAGGGGCCAAAAAGGCCTGGACTAGGCTGTGTTCAGAACACCAGACTGTTGCACGATATAATATTCACTGTCACAGGAGAAAATGAATTGTATCAGTTGAAAAGGTCTTTGGATATTGATTGGATAAACTAGTTAAACCCTTTTAAAACCATCACTGTGTTTGTCTTTCTGGACAAGGGTTGTTGTTTTGAGTTAATCTTCATTGATTGACACTTAGATCAGTGACGCCCCCTGACATCCCTTTCTTTAACCCCATTGGTGTGTCTGCAAGTCTAGTTTTATTTTCTAGTGCAGACAGCAAGAGGCATTTGTGATGCATTTAGATTATTACTTTTAGCGTGAAAACTGTAATATCTGTTGCTCAGGTGGATTTTGCTTCCTGCTCCTCATGCAGTATGAATGTCTACAATGGTACTTTTTCTTTGCTGTTTTTGCAGAACTGTCACTAAATTGGGATGATTTTTTTCCTAGATTTCCTAGTCTTGAAATCTTCTCATCTTCTTGTCACACAGCCTTCATCTATAACAAGAGTCACTTTTGCAAGTTAGCAAATGCTTCAGTTCTATCATTAATCATAAAAAAACAAAAAAAATCCAACATTCAATTGACACTGCCTATAGGGTTGAATGGGCTTTTGGTTTTACCGGTTTGTTCTGGTGGAGACAGGTAGTGTGCGTCTAGTTAGCAGTACCCCATAGAAAGCAGATATGCTCAGTGTTATGTATCACTTTATCACTTTTGCGTTTTTGTTTTACTGGAGCTAGAATTTATGCATAAAGTGCTACTTAACTATCATAATACATAATATTCATACACTTCTACTTCCATGGAACCTTTAATTTCTTAACAAAGATTTCACTGTAAAACATTTACAGGAACATGGTTTGGAAAATTCACTGACTTGAAGGCTACTAAAACAAGTTACATACATACATGATTAGCAATCTTAATTATTCACAAACAGATATGACCTCATTGCTACATCTGTAGCAAACAGCAATCATTTTAAAAATACTACAGTTTTTTTTTTAATCTCTTAGAACAAGTGCGTGTTGTACCTAGATAAAGACGGGTGATGGGAAGGTTACTGGGCTAACGCCCCCAGAATCACATTTGAACCACAACAGTGATACATATTTGAGATCTGTAGCTACTCTTGGCTAACGTTTTGCTAATGTCAGACTATGTGACATTATGCTGTGTCAGTTGTTGACTCCTCCGTGCTTTTACTACTATTGTGCTTTTTTTTTTTTGTCTTTTCAGGGGCAAACATCAGATAAACAGACTAAAATAAGAAGTAATCCCAGGTGATTCATGACAATGCTGAGAAGTAGGCATTGATTAAGCCCTTACAAACTCATTCCTGTTTGGTAAAAATGATATATTTCGAGATTTGTTTCAGTGAAAAATATTCCTTTGTGACGTGAAAATGGCTTGGTTATAATTCTACGCCCTTGTCTCATGTGGTTGAGGGATCTGCGAATGTGCTATCTTAGTCCTGCCCCGTATTTGCTCACCCTTCTGCTTACTGGAGCTGGAGCCTACCTGCTCTGTCATAATCCACCTTTTAACCTATCTACGATACACTGCTTAGTGGCAGGTTCTAACAATGGAGTAATGCTGAATGAAAACGTAAATCCTCTACCATGACACTGACATTATTTTGTGTCGTAGTAAATAAAAATGTTAACAAGGTCAAAAACTTGATTTTCATCAGAGGGGGTTCTCTTAAGCGAACGCACAGAGAACATATGTTTGCATATTTTGTTTACCTGCATAGTCATTTCATTTCAGGTTCTCTCACTCCTGTTGGTATTTGCTACATTAGAACCTGCCTACCTCAACTGTCACAACAAAATGCTAGTTTTTGTTGGTCTGGGTATAAATACTGTGCTTTCAATGAATCACCCCCTGGGTGTTACTCTGCATTCAGCCCAGTCCCTGTTCTGCTGCCTGTGTGCTGGCTGCCCTGCATACTGAACGTAGACTTCATGGCATGAAAAACTTTTCCTCTGCTCTCAGTGACCCTACCTTTGTTCAGAAGAAGGTGAAACAGAATTGTGTTACATTTGCATGTACAGTCAGGAATAATGATCATGCTATATTAGATCCCATGTGGCCATTTGCTGTGCTGAGTTTTTCAAAAGGACAGAGGAGATGGAAAGTATTTGTGTAGGATGCATGTCAAGAGTGGGACTTAACAGGCCTTTAGTTGCAGCCACACTAAGCTTTCTGCCGGGCAGTGGGCATTCTTCCTCCGTCCCCTATCCCATGAGCCTCTGCTGCTGGGACAAAGTGTCCTTTGTATGCCCACGGCTCTTGGCTAGAGCACACAGAGCTTAGAAATTGCGTTTGAACGATGGGGTTTTCATTTCCATCCCTCTTTTTCGTGCTCGGTCTTACCCCTTTGCTTTCACGCTGTATTGAGCCTCACCCCCTAGCCCTTCTCAGCCAGCCTCTCTCTTAGCAACAACTCAAGTGGGACAGCATAGCATTGACACCAACACTGTGCTTGTTACCAACTTCCGTTTACGCTGGATAGGCAGCATCAGGTCACACACGATAATTAAAAAAATCTGTAGGTGGCAACTTGACATTTGAAATGTAGTCATGTTTTTTTTAATTTCCATTCCAAATGTACAAATATTTTAGCCATGAAGACTTGTTTGATTTTACTTTCTTTCCACATCTATTCCATTTTTAATAACAAACATTATAATATCATTTGCAAAGAAAGTGTTGTGTGTAGTTGGTGGATGTTTTTTGGAAAACATATTTATTGGCCTAAGTTTTATCTAACCATAAATTTAAACAATACAGCAGGGCATTATATATAGTTGCGAGTCCAAATTTCTGAGGCTTTGACCATCACTTTGCTCTGCTTAATATTGTTTGCATTGTTGGTTATAGATGTATTTAAAGCTTGTTTTAACTGTGTACTGTAATCAGTGTAAATCGCTGTGGTTATAACTGTCAGCTAACTGTGTGAAATGCACACGTAAATTATTCCACTGAAGGTGTTATTTAACAAGTTGTGTTGACTTGAGCTAGTTTGCAGCTTGTCAGCGTGTGCCTGTGTGTGCGCCTGTGTTTATGTGTGTGTTCTCCAGTAGACAGTTTATCCCGCCACCTAGTAATCTTACAGGTGCTTGTCTGGCTCGCTCCTCCTGCTTTTGTTGTTGTTATTGTTCTACCAAGTGCAAATTAGAAGAAACCTTAAAAGCTTCACTTTATTTACTGTATAGCCATTTACTGATGGATGAATGAATGAATGTGGAGATGAAATGTTAGGTGTTGTAGGATTATAAACATCTACATTTTACCAGCAAAGTAAAGTCTTAAGGACTTTTCACTTAAATTTCCTTGGGTTCTTGTCCTTCATCTGTGATGCAGAGCTTTTATTGAATTTAAGAGCAGGATACTACAGGCAGTATGAATATAGTACTGTATGTTACAGCAGGCTATATTCCCACCAGGTGGGCGGTCAGTGTACCAGAGCATAATAGTTCTAATTTTTACATGGCACGTTGTTCCCATTATGGTTGATTAACTGAAAATCTAATATATTTGCCTTCTATGGTCAACACACTAATGCAAAAGTATTAGAAAAAATATTATGCAATCAGACCAGACAGCTTTGTAATTACCCGATTGACACCCTCAAGGACACAATACATTCCTTACAGGCTCATACCCATAACCTAAACCAAATTCAACCCTTATACCAGGTCTTAACCCCCAAAAGGGCTATAACAAAACTTTAAAGTCATCAAAAAAGACCCTTTGCATCTGAGGCAGTTGTTGCAGTTGGTGAAAATTGCATCTGATGATTCCTGTTAGAACACAGAGTTCGGTGACATTATTCCCAGCATAGGATCACCCAACTTTAACCCAATCACCAGATTTGAAACTTACAGTCTTCTAAGTTAATGCCAGTTCCCAAACAAGTACTCCATATGGCTTGGTGGGCAGAGAGTGGACTCTTAAGCTTAGGTACAGATTAGTGATTTAATACTTCAACCCACGGTCAAGTGTAGCTGGCTAATGATAACGCTAATGAGCTTGCTAACGTATCACTCATTCAGACTGAAGAGTAAGAAATCTGTAAAATAAGGTAATATGGACTATGGTCAATCATATCTGACTTGAAACTATAGCTACATTACAAATACACCCATTGCATCTCATTTGCTGGTAATTTTGGACACTATGCGACTGTAGTTTGTGACTTCCTGTTTTCATTGGTCTTTATTAGACAGTACAATACATGTTTGATCCAACTGCTAATACATTTGTATACCACCCTTCAAACATGATATGTAGCTCAAAGAGAACAATATAAAAAAAAAATAGGTAATAAATAAAAGTTAAAAAAGGTAAAAAAAAAAATCATACAGATGGAACTTAAGACAGACATTAAATTTGAATCTATTTGATTCACAATAGCTGGTAGAATTGAGTTTAGAACTTTTAAATGGAGATGAGTTTTATTGTTGCCCAAATCTAGATATGTGCTATAAAATGTCTTGTGACAGTGTGCACAGGACTGACATGAAAAGTAATTTAATTAATTTGCAGCTTTTATACAGTCTTACTTCATAATCAGATATGTTTATGAAGTTTTTTTTCCAGGAGTTGCACTTTGAATGATGAGACATGCACTGTTTGCTGATGACAATAATCTTTATGTACAGTTTTGAACATACATGAGCCTGTTTTCATGGATAAGGGCAGTGGCTTGGTGGGCACTCGCACTGAAAGCCCAAATATTGCTTCCACTTGTTTAAACAAGCTATGAGGGTGTTGACCACTCACAACATGTTTGAAAAAGCACCGAAAAGTGTCACTGCTGTTGAGATTCTGTTTGTGTCCCTCTCTAAATATTCAAATGAGTAGACAAGGGAAAGAAAGCCAAGCTCCTGCCAAAGAATAGGCCTGTTGGTGAACCATTTCCTAATTGTTAATGAGGGGCTCCAGGGCAGCTTGCCAAGGCCGGAGGGCCAATGGCAAAGGCCCGCCTGAGCAGAGGGGGCAGAGAGGGAGAAGGGGCAAGCTGTGGGGGACACTGTCACTGAGGGGACCCTAAACCCCATCATCCCCCCCCCTACCTGGTTCACTAAGTACTGAATCAGGCAGCTGAGAGTTACTGTCACTTCCACCAGAGTCCTCAATGAGGGTCTAGCTGTGGCGGTGGTCTCGGTAAGCCTGTGTCGCTGCTATCTGCGGAACAAACCGTGGGTCAGCTGATTCGGAGACTACAGGGGGGTCGGAGATTTTTTAAAGATGTCCAACAATAACGATAACCAAGAAGAAAAAGAGGAAAAGGAAGAGGACATGGAGGAGGAGAACAAGGAGGAGGTCATGGTGAAAATCCCACCACCTCCACTTCCTCCTGCAGTCTACAGGAAGGGTCTAGCTGAGGAAGGGAACCCGGCACCCAAACCTCTGCCCAACGGGCACCACTGCCAACCTATGAACCGCAGTATCTTTCCTCTCTCTGCAGTTTCACCGGCAGCTGAGAGGATCCGTTTCATCCTCGGCGAGGAGGATGACGGCCCAGCACCCCCACAGCTCTTCACGGAGTTGGATGAGCTCCTGTCAGTGGATGGACAGGAGATGGAGTGGAAGGAGACGGCCAGGTAAGGACTCCAGACTCAAGCATTCCTGGATGTCGACTTTTTCGATTCGATATTTAGAAAACATTTCCATTTTTTTACATTTTTGGGAAGGAGTTTACACATCTGCTTTTCTTCACCTCAAGAACAATCAGTTTTTGTGCTTCAAATAATTTTAGACCAGAAGTAAATAACTGAACAGATTCATAAACCCCAGCTGGTTGTCCAAAATTAGTTGTTCTCTCATTAGGCGAGTCTCTGTGTGCATTTGGAGCAGCCTAAACAGTGAGCACTGACAGGGTTTCTCCGGTTCCTCCTGTGTGGCCCACTCGCGGGATGGGATTGGAAGGGAGAGAGATGGGTTGATTGTTTATACATCATTAGTGTTGGAAGAGTTGAAGCTCTCCCAGGGGAGAAACTAGATCCCTGGGCTGCTGTTTGAGGCTCCCGATGAGTTGATTTGTTATCCTAAACCCTGAATGATTGTACCACAGATAGATGTTACTTTTTCAGAAGGATTTTTGGAGGAGCTCTAATAAAGGAATCAGCTGTCAAAGTCTGTCAGTATGCTTCAAAAGTGTTTTTACTCTAACTCAAGGAAGCTTGTTAAAAATATGTTCTGTAGTCTTCTTTAGAATCAATATTGACTGATGATAAGTCAGTCCATCTTCAGCACAGTATATCAATATTATCATGGTCAAGGATTAGCTCATATGGGCTTTAACACAATCGGTCATGCAGAAACGGATCCATCGGTGATGACGGAGCTTGGGTTCTACCTGAATTGGGCTTGATGAGAGTCAAAATGCGAATGAAATATGAGTGCATATCCAGTACGCAGAGGAATACAGTTGCCGCAGTTTAGATGTACAGTGTGTTGGAGAACTACTCCTGTTTGTTCTCACATAGGTGAAACTGGTTAAAAAAGTCACAAGAGAGCAGGGTTGAATAGTAAACCCTAAACTCATATATTGCCTACAGAAAGTTAAATAAATCAGTCATGCATCCTTTAATGTGAAATGAAATTATTTTGCAGATCACTGCAGAGATTAAGACCTAATGTCTCACCAAGTGCACTCTTGGGACTAAAACTCAATAAAGGGTCTCACAAGTGTCTGGCTGGTCCTGGCAGTCCACCAGCTGCAATGTTGGCAGCCACACTGGCCAAATAAAACCCTGGTATAGAAACAAACTCAGTTTCTCATCTTTCTTCTCTGAGGGGGAGGTGGGCTGATAAAAAAAAAAAAAAAAAAAAAGCACATGAAGAAAACAGAAATAACTGCTTAAGAACAGATCATGTTACCATAGCTGTAAACAAAAGAAGAAAATGAATTCCCATAGTGTCTGCACAAAAGGTATATTGTTAAACTGTACCAGTTGTGTATTAGATATTCCATAATGTGACGTTAAACATACAGCACTGACTTAAACAAACATTTTATCAGCCATTTCCCATTGAGTTCACATCACTTTGCAAATTTAGCCTTAAGCCACATCACAATAATAACTTTTCAGGGTATTTTAAGTGATGACATTATTTGTCATCACTTAACCATTGGATGGTTGTGTACAGATGCAAACCTCGGGACATACAGTATATGATACATGTATGCTTTGCTGTTGGGCAATCAGTATAGCATCAGTTACATTGATCCCGCTCCAAATCCAGGAATTATTTTCATTTTATTGTAGTATTATGTGTATATTGGTCATTTGGAATGTTGATAATCTTGTTTACTTCTCTAAAGTTTGGCTTCCCACAAAGTCACCATTTGTTAGGGTTGTCTAACGTCCATATATCAAGTGCTGTGTGCATCTTTGGTTATTTCCTGTGGTTCTGAATGCCTCCAGGTGGATCAAGTTTGAGGAGAAGGTAGAGAAAGGTGGCGAACGCTGGAGTAAACCCCATGTGGCCACGCTGTCCTTACATAGCCTGTTTGAACTGCGGACATGCATAGAGAAAGGCACCATCATGCTGGACATGGAAGCTTCCACTCTGTCTCAGGTGGTTGGTAAGTTGTCTGCAGGTCACTACTCAACATCTAGGAACATCAAGGAAAAGTGAATTAAATTTTGTTGGCAGCTAATTTGCATTGTTTTCTTATGGCAGTAAACCTACATCAGTACCACTGAGATCGTTTTTTGTGCCATCCAAGAAGTGCTTTATTTTGTATGCAATAAAAAGTAATTACAGTTATCGTGTTTCTATGTCACAATGGATCGCATCAAGAACAGACTCATTTAAAGAGCGCATGAGTTGGAGGACTTAAACAGACATTAAAAGCCCAACCAAGATACCAGGATCCTGCAGTTTACATTTTCTAATTCCTACCATGGTCATGTTTCCTGCATCCAAACCAAGTGCTTTGAGGCGGCTCACCATCATGAAAATACTTCTAATGTAAACGTTTTTTTAGGTTATTGTTAAAAACACTCCTCAACATGTTTTATCCAGTGTTAATATGTTGCAATGTTACTTGCAAGTAAAGGGTTTGTTGCTGATTGCAAAAGTAGGTTTTTTGTATTTATTGTTAGTGAATTACTTAATTTCAACTCAATGTTAGTTTTTTTTTGGTTTAGGTGCCTTTAATGTGTATTTAAAGTTACAATACATTGATAGGGATGAAATTCAGCTCTAGAAGCTGATGAAAAGGGGAACGCATGGAATTTGTGATATATAATGTCATAATGATTATAATAACAACATAGAATATTTGGCCATGAAAAAACGGAAATCAACAATATCCTTCTTCATTAGAAATTAATAAAAAACTACCAACTTAAACATGTAAGACCAAGCAATATAGGTGTTTTAAAAAACAAAAGCTGTAATTTATCAGTCATCATAAAAATGTAGAATGGAAGTGATTTTTATTTTTTGAGCTATTGAGCTATATTGCCATGGGTTTTTCAAAGCACGGCCACCTTCACAGTCCACTGATACTGATCGTATCCACTCTTCGACTTCTAGTCAGTTTGATCTGATCTGCTCTGTGACAATCCGGATATTTAGTGATGGTCTTTATTGTTGCATGCAGCTTTATGGATTAATGGATCACTCGTCGGACTCACTTCCCCTCGTTCGCTTTAAGCATATTAAAAAGTCACTGCTCCGTCAGCTCCACTCAATACACCAACTTGACTGAATATTAGAATGCTGAGGGATGAAAATAGTTTGTAAATAGTCGCACAAAAACTTCCTAATTAGATAACAGCCAGGCCTCTTCATTTTTGTCCGCACGGGGAAGTGGTAGGAAAAGTTACCACTCGGAGTGATTAATGTGAAGTAATTGAGTGTGCTGCATTGAGAGGACCGGCCGAGTGGAGAAGGGCCTCTTGCTTTGAGGCCAGCCGACTTGACTGATAGGCCATTAAGGGCACTACCCTTACACAAGTGGAGAAACTCCCCGAGGCTGCTATCTGACAGGATTCATGCCTCTGACCCTCTTTGTAAAAATAGACTAGACCTTTTGATTGAGCTATTTCATGACGCCACAAAGACTTTCATGCAGGAGCGTTCCAATCTGGGAGCCACTAATTGAGCCCTTACGAGTATTATGGTGCTCTGAGTATCTAGGTTGAGTGATGTTACTAAGTTAAGGTATGCTGCATGAAAAAATAGACTCAATAAAGGAAACACACTTTAAAAAGAATAAGCTTAATTTTTCAGCAAAACATGCATGTTTCACAAAAGAGATTTCTGTGTTAATTTTAAGTTTTCTTGCCACGGATGTAGTACTTAAAAACATACACTACAATAAAAACCTTATTAAAAGTTTAAACATACAATAATGAACAAAAATAAAACTGTAGTTTAAAATTTTGTATAAATGCTTTACACCATCATTTTATGTTTTAAAGAAGTGCTTCGTTTTATTTTTTTAGTTGATTTTTTTCTGTTCTGTTTTAAGGATTCATGTGTATAATATATACAGCATATAACGTTTTTCTCATGGAGGTAAGAAAGATAAGTTTAATAAGCTTTAGCTATCACCTTCACCCTTTCGGTGCATTATGAGGTTTTGTCTGTTGAGTTTACTTAGTTTGTCAAAAAATTACAGAAATATACTTCAACTTCATAATTGTATTGGAAAGCATGATGACAGTACCATTTTGAAAAGTTACAAAAAACCCCCAAAAAACCTTCGAAGCAGAGGTAGGCTACAAAAAGTGAACACAGACCTCAAGTAGAATAAGTTTTTAAAGTGTGACTCTTACCACGCTGCATCTTTGACGCCTGACAACAACTACAGAGTGAAGGCCTTAAAACTTCCCTATTCTGCCCTCCACCCTCCCCTTTGTGCGACTTCAGAGCTGATCACGAACAACCAGATAGAGATCGGCCAGCTGAAGGCGGACCTGAAGGACAAAGTGATGTACACGTTGCTACGGAAACACCGTCACCAGACCAAGAAGTCAAACCTGCGCTCTCTGGCTGACATCGGCAAGACGGTCTCCAGTGCAAGTAGGCTGTTTTCCAACCAGGAGAACGGTAATACTGATGCCAGTTTGGTGCAGTCTCTTATTTTGTTTAGTGATGTGAAGAAAAAAATTGAAAAATGAGAAATACTGAGATTTAAAAAAAA
>KV751322.1:3877676-3906719 GCA_001698575.1 Mola mola | reverse complement strand
TTATCGATTCTAAAAAAAAAATAGAAAATAAAGAATTATTGGAGACAACTGCAGAAACATTGTCCCTTACATATTGAATATTTGACATTAGTGTGTCCAGCGTGACTGCTTCCTCACTAAATCTGTCTTTCAAGTGGTGAGACTAAACTTTATGGATGTCTTGTTCTAATTCATCAGAAATATTTGTCACTCTAACAACACTAACTCACAAACAGGATTCAGGGGAGCACATACAAAGTGCATCTGAAAAGGGCAGAGCTAATTTATCAAATTGACTTCAGTTGTAAATTCTTTGCTTGTTTATAGTTTTTCTTGAATTTAGAACATTAGTAAGACAAGTCCAGAGCTATGGGAAATCATTAAACCTGACTCAGCGTTTTGGCTGGATATAATGCATAGAGAGCTTAGGGATATATATGTTCATAGGATTTACACTTCATCACTCTTAATTTTGCTCAAATTTGTGAATTTTTAATTATTTTCAGTAGAAAGTAACACTTTTTTTTTTAACTCTAAACTGCGGGCTGTCACTCTGCTTTATTGAAAGTAATCCCACGTGGTTTTTTAAAAAGAGTCCGACTTCAGATTCATGCAAGAATCATCAAGTTCTGAAGTAAAATGAACTAAAATGGGCCTAATTAGCCTTTTTTAATAGGATTGTAGCAGCTGTGTGAAATTAATTTGAAATTTGGTGTGTTCTGTGTGATCTCATTTGAATTTATCCTTTTACAAAAAGTCTTTGACAAATGTAATTGAAGCAAACATCAGACATGTAGTGAGTGTTAAAGTGTTTCAAACATGAGCAAAGTGACAGCTCTGTTGTCGAACTGACACCAACACGTGAGTGAACGCTTTGATCATAACAAACTGAGTAACCCGCCGTTTCTTTCTGTTGACAGTGTAATTAATGTGTTACCAGCCATGGGTATCAAGAAAGTGGAGTTATTTATTACCTTTTATTATTGTGTGAAACTGGTTTGTGAGTCTGTTCATTCAAATGGAACTCCATCACATGAAAGCCTCTCATCCAGATAGCAGGAGTGAGATAAGGAGTTTATGATGAATCAGTTTAAAGACTCCTGTCGAAGGATTCCAGGGACCGATGGCTGATCTCAACCTATTGTTTCTATATGTAGTCTGTGATTTTTTTTTCTTTTATTTAAGACATTCTAACCTCTTGCTTTGGCTCAGTGGGCTTTTCTCTCAACTCTTCCTTCCATGTGTCTTTCCTCCTCTGTTGCTTCCCCGGACCGGGTTTGATAACCTGCTGCTGCCACTAAAAGCTCGCAGTCCTCTTGAGAACTCTGTGACTTGCCTGTCGGGTCGCATTTCAATGGAGGACTTGCAGTCCCAAACAAGCACAAGCATGGACTGGCTTAGTAAGTTTGCTGGACCCAGTCTACGTTCACACTGCAGGCCCCTGATAGGTGTTGCCTCCTCCCAAGTCATGTTTGCTCCTTTTAGCGTTGGCTAAAGTCTGCACATTTCCAACCCACATGACTAATTGCAAAATGTTACCGTGCAGCTTTTCACTGTTGACGGATTCGCAGAGATAACGTTTGTGTCACACATGAGCAAACTGACAAACTTTTCAGCTGCAGTTTGAACGTAGTCATGAACAAACTGTAGTGCAAAATGTGTCAACCCCTGTCATTCAGTGTATTACTAATTTTTATGTGACCGATTTAGTCGTGGTTTAATAGTTTTCCCCAAACCTTTACAGCTGAGATTTGATATTTGATCCAATTTCTTCATTATTGCTGTACGCAATACAAGTAATACAGTTTCTACAGATATCTATACTGGCTGCATCATACTGACAAGCATGTTATTACCTACAGTCTTCAGGGGGGCAAATGTGCAGCATTGAAAAGCCCACAGTGGCGTCGGCATGTGCGCTCAATGAGATTTGTGCCTCTCTGGATACTGTCTTTTATGTCCGCCAGCTCCGGGACCAGTGAAAGGTCACGTTCTGCCGTCAGGTATCCGACCGCAACATCTTGGGTGGTTTCACCAAAAAGCGGGAAAAACAGGGGAAAAAATTTGATTGAAGAATAAAACAGTATGAATAATGAATGTAATTATTTTAAACTCGCGACATTGAGAATAGCACTAGTCTTGCTCATTCAAGAGTTCCCCTTTCGGGCTGTGAACGTCTGACATATTTTCTGCCTTATTTATAAACCACAAACGATGAACGTAAGGTTCTGATGAAGTTTTTGTCCTCTAGTGTGCTCCAAGCTTTTCATTTATTTATTTATTTTTTATAAGTAGAAGAGAGATAAAGGTCACTGAAATCTCTTAAACCTTTCCGTCTATCGTTTGCATGAAAATCGCTGTTGCTTTATTATTCTTTTCGGTGCTGCATGTGGAGCAAACAGTCTGGGCTGCTGCTGTCTTTTCTTGTGTTTTTGGTTTTATTTTTTATTTAAAGAAATGTTTTCTCAGTTCTTAGATCCCGATGAATGTGAGGCTGCTCTAACTGTTCAGGGTTTGATGTGTTTACACAGATAGTCCCACCACGACTCACCGGAACCTGACCTCCAGCAGCCTGAATGACATTTCAGACAAACCAGAGAAAGACCAGGTGACTAAAAGGGATGATTGAATGCTCTTAAATCAAAGCATTTTTTTGTTTTTATCGGAATTCCATCTTTAAATGCAATCACTAAAGGTTACCTACCAATCGAATGCCACAATATTTTTATTTCCTCAAATAGGCACTTGATGAGTTATTTTACTTGACTCTCTACTTGTGAAAATTTTAGAAATTCTGTCAAGTTCAGGTTTCTCTGTTACCTTTAAGTCTGACTTATTTAAGTTGTCTCACTATTTGCATGGAAGTATGGTTAAAAAAACAGTGTTGCACATGTGCAGTGCCAACTGTGACATATATATTTAGTTAATATAGAATACATATTTTTTTAAACTAAAATAAAATTTTCATTAATAAAGTTCAGCTCTGCTACAAGGACAGAATTAAATGTAAATTAAATGAATCCACATCAGAGCTGGAGAAAGCATTCAGAGCAGGGATAACCATCTACACAACATCTTTACTGCCTGCTGCAGCTGTTGTGGATGTGCTGCAAGGCCGCAAAACAAACAGCACTCAGCCAGGACAACTCGGCAGAGTCACTCACTCTCGTCAGGGCTCGCTTACATTTACTTCATATAAATACCAAAGTGAAATCAGACTTACAACTTACATTGAACCGCGGCTTCCTGACTTTTAGCTGTGAAAACCACGTAAGGACGTATGAAATGAGCCAGTTCTGCAGGGATGTAAGCACAAACTTGAGAATAGACTTATTCACCAATACATTTCTTGATTCTTGTTTCATTTTCCAATATGGGTTGATTTTCGACTTTTTAAAAATTGGATTAGGAGCAAATGAATTTAATATCTGTGTCAGTTAGCAAGTTGTTGTTGCATGGTGACCACAAACTAGCCTGTTTCCCCTCAGTGTTTATCAGACAGGTTACATCACACTGTAAACTCCATTGATTCCAAGAGTAGACAGGGACCAGTTAGATTATCTCAGTTCACAGCAGTCATTTGTTCATATGCTGCCCCATATTGGGCTGCTATGAGATGAAAATTAGGTCAGAGCGATCCAGTAAGTTCTCCTATGGGACAGTAGGAGGGAGACAACTGGACGGGAGGTACAGCTCCTAAGCTGACACTCCTGTACACCCACTAATGTTTATAAGTACCGTTCACTCTCCTCTACGTGCATTATTTCGACAAGTCAGATAACTTGGTTTTAAATATATGATGTGCAGATAGAGATGCTTATCGCTCCACAGATTGGACTGCCCATAAAACCAGCACTTTTAAAAAAGTTCCTCTTTTATCCATTATACTTTTAGCCTAAAGTATGTTGTAGGGGACACATTGATGAAGTTTAGGGGGGCAGTGTGCTGTGGATAAGCAGGGACCGAATGCTGGACAAGGTGTGTGGTTATACAGATTTAACTTCTCTACTCAATCATTTACAGACAAAACCCAGTGCCAAGAAGCTCAACAGCCTATGATTGGATCTGTTTGTATCTCACCAGTGGAAGGTCACTGGTTTATGGGGTTTCAGTCCTCAAAGGTTGACGGCCCAGATCCTGCCAGTACATGATCTGGGTATTGGTAGGAACCTTGAAACTCAGAAAACATACAAGGGTGAAGTGGACTGCAATCCTAGCTGAAATACATGTATTGGCAACTTATGATCACAAGATCTAACCAAATTTTCCTGTAACATTATTTGCTGTTCATTCTGATAAATTAGCTCAAGTGCTGATTTTATTTTTTACTGTATTAGTCTTGAAAGGATGCAGTAAAACACAAATCGAAGGGATGCTTTAGACCACCTCCGATGAAAATCACGTTTTTACCTCATTCACATGTCCATGTGGTGTTATAAGTACTACGACATACATCATGACCAAAACAGACAGTCAACGTCATGGCTGAGGATTTCTGCCTTTGTTCTGAAATCCACCAGTGACGGTCTCCAAAAAGAATTCTGACAGCCCGGGTCGCCTTCATAGAAAATGTAGGAACCAATCTAGCACATTTATGATCCCCACAACCTGAATGAGACTAACGTGTAGAAGGCTCAGTGGTTTAAGATTTCACATCCTTCTGCAGTGTCTTTGGGATGACTCATAAGCCTCAATCAATGATGATTTTTATGAAAATGATTAGCCATCAAAGCCATAGGAAATTTTCACACCAAAAACAGAAACTGATGAATTGGGGCGGCTGAGGCTCAGAGCGGATGTCCAGTGATTGGAAGGTTCCTGGTTCGATCACAGACCTTGCAGCTCACATGTTGAGGCACCCTTGAGCAAGACAATGAACCCCAAATTGTTCCTGATGCTGTGCCACCAGTGCATGAATGTGTGTATGAATGCAAAATCTGTAGTTTAAAAGTGCTTTGAGTGGTCAAAAATGACTAGAAAAGCACTTTACGAATAAAGGACATTTAAAACAATCAACTCAGACATATATATTATGGATTGCTCTGCCTTGGCGGTATCAAAGAGCTGGATGTTCCTCAGTCACTAACAAAAAGGATTTATGGCAGATTAAAAGAACATGACAATAACAAAAAGTTCTGCAGAAACGTAGGAATCTCAGGACTTAAATGTCCTTTGGTGAAATGTTGAACAAGAGCTCAGCAGGTGTCTGACCTCCGTCTTCATGCATCTCAACAGCTCCGTGAGGGAAAAGAAATACAGCCTTATTTATACGGGAGCTTCCTGGTTTGGTATTTAACTTGAATAGTCTTGTCCTGTTTGAAATAGGTTGTTTCATTCAGTACGCTCTTTACTAGCTACCTTGCTGGTGTGAACGTAACATTTAATGTCTCCTCCTTTTCTTTTGTCTGTTTTTTTTTTGTTTTTTTTTTAAGCTGAGGAACAAGTTCATGAAGAAGTTACCGAGAGACGCCGAGGCTTCCAATGTGCTGGTGGGGGAGGTAGACTTCCTGGATGCGCCATTTGTAGCCTTTGTTCGTCTGCAGCAAGCTGTGATGCTGGGAGCTTTAACAGAAGTTCCTGTTCCCACAAGGTGACTGACACTCATTTCTGGATCCTGTTTATGCATTTTTGGAGTTGAAGGTGGAATGTAGGAAGATGTAAAAGGCCAAATACTGAAAAACTAAACCAAACGACACAATACTGTTAAATTTCATTGTGTTTATGTCCAATAGTAAAATATCTAGTACAGCACTGTAATTTAAAGGAAAAAATACCACAGACTGTTAATTCTTTGTCCTTGTAAGGGGTCCCTAAGGAATTTCTCTTCTATGGTGATGTGTTTAATGTTCACCTTTTTAGCCACGCTCATAATAAATGCCCTTTTAAACAGACACCTAAAAGTAAACACATTTTTTCCCATTCTATGTATCATTGTTTACCCACCTTGAATGTTTTGGTTTGAGTTCCTCAGTTTTGGAGATATTGGCTGAAATGTCTGCCATAACGGAACTTCATGGCACTTCACATGTGGTGTTAAAAATGGCCAAATAAAAATTAAAAAAGAAAGGGAACTGTATCTTTCGATCATGTCCTGGTTGTTCAAGGTAATCCAAAGACCTTGTTAGCAGTTTCACGTTGGTGGTATTTTCTTTTAGTATCCCAACAGAGAAGGAAGTGTGCAAGGTGAGTTAACATTCCATCCAAGTTGAGGATTATTTTAATTTCCATAAGCTCCATGAATGCATGCTGTGCTTTGATACATTGCAATTTGCACAACAAACTGCTCACAACGAGGTCTGCGTGTTATATTGAGAAATTGGGTCAGCATTTCAATGTATCAACTGTATTTCTTGTGGTATGAGCACAACATGTAAAATGACATCTTGTTCCAATTTGTTGGAGAGACATCTCTGAAACAAAACAATTTGGTGAATAAAAAACATTACAAGTAAGAATATCCATGTGCCTTTTTTGATTTTTGGGCAAATAACTCCCTATTATGAGACTGTGAGCTTAGAAACATTTGTACTTAAGTAAATACGGTATGTTTACAACACTGAAAACTCTGAATGGCACAGGTGCTTTCTTATGAGATAATGTGGAGTTGTTGGAAAAGTACCAAACATGGTTATTAATTCAAACGCATTGCTCCATTTGCAGATTTTTATTCATCTTGCTTGGACCGAAAGGCAAAGCCAAGTCATACCACGAGATTGGCAGAGCGATCGCCACGCTGATGTCAGATGAGGTGGGGCTGCCAGCATATGCCTGACAACTTAAAGCTATCTTGCTAAACCATTTCAATGCAGTTTGTGAACCCATTATTGTTTCACTGATATTTCTCGACATTTTAATTCTTTGCTTATTATGGATTTAATTTTTTATTCAGTTGATCTTATAATTTTGTCCAATCACATAAGATTCCAATCACTTTGACAAAGTTTAAGATGCCTGCTACACACTGCTTTTGTGTTCAAGTTTGTGTGATAACTCATGATTAATAGTAGTGAAATACTTATGAAGTATTGATTAGGCATTTAAGTGGACATTAATTGGGATTATTTCTTCCAATTCTGCAATCAAAAGAGATTATTACATCAATTTTCTTAATTTGTATTTGAAATTACATGTGACTATATGGGTATTTTGACTAGTTATTATAGGCCAGCAGTGCAACCCCCCCAAAATGTTTCAATGAGCAGTAACACATGAGAAAATTCTAAATCTAGTTTGCAGATACAAACTACACATGCATAAACAGTATGTAAACTGCTGCTGCACTGCATTTTTAAAATAGAAATACACCTCTGTTCATTAGAGTTTTTGCAGTGGTGGTGATCTGATTTACATTGCTTCATTGACTACAGGTATACCTGAATAATTTGTGCCTTTGCCGCATCTAAAACATAAATCTCAGATCTGACATCACAGTTCACTGCCTGGTGACACGCTGCAGGCTTTGACAGGTGTTTTTCACACTTCAGTGACTTGTCTCTCTCCATCTCTGCCCAGGTCTTTCATGACATTGCGTATAAAGCTAAGGACAGGCAAGACCTGCTGGCTGGTATCGATGAGTTCCTGGACGAGGTGATTGTGCTTCCCCCGGGAGAGTGGGACCCAGCTATCAGGATAGAGCCTCCGAAATCCCTGCCGTCCTCTGACAAAAGGTGTAGTCCAGGTTTCTCTCTAGTCACCCTCCCCCTAAGCACTGATTTTTGAAACAGGATTATAAAAATAGAAACAGTAGCCCAGAGGTGTAATCCACAGAGAGATTTATCTTCTAATCTTATCTGAAACTACAAATGTTAACCGATTCTTCAGGGACCTCAGGGTTTACTTTAGTCCACTAGCCATTTATTAAACCTTACACACACAAAAACGTGAAGAGTGAAGAATACAACAACCTGCTGCATTTGACATAAGTTTTGATTGAATTTTGCAATTCATGTATGTATGATATGAGTCATTTTTATTCTATTATTGGAGTGAGTACTTTGAATCTGTAAGAGGTCTCAAAAAAGGAGACATGCATATGATCAACAATCATTTAGTGAGAAAATGATTGCATTAAAACTTGCATTAAACATGTAAGAACCCACAGATCTGCACATGTTCTAGATGCCGTATGTGCAGTAACTGTATTGTCGTAGAAGAGCAGTAAGTGTGCAGCACAGTGTTTAATTATATCGGAGCTGCAGTGGCTTTATTTAAGACTACAGTTTTGCTCAGCAAAGCAAGCACATTTTAACTGTGTATGTATCGGGTTCGGGAAACCGAGGTCCCAATTGTACAGAGTCACACAGTGGGATTTCTTGTTGTTTAACTATATGTTATGTGCATGTAATCACTATTTGCATGTGAAATTGTTAATCTGTGATAAAGAGTCTGTCAGACTGAACACTGCTGTATACACTGTGTATTTTAGGAAAAATATGTATGCAGGAGGGGACTCTCAGATGAATGGAGACATGCCTCATGATGGAGGCCATGGAGGAGGGGGACATGCAGTAGGGGAGGAGCTGAAGAAGACTGGAAGGTATGAAACCATCATAACATCAACAGCTAAAAAGCTTTTTTCATTCATTGGTCGAGATTGTGATATAGAACACTTCATATAGTATATTAAAGTTCTCAGGATCTGCACAAAAATATTCTTTATTGTTGCATATTTTGTTAAAGAGAATGTCTTTTGTGTATGTCTGTGTTTAGGTTTTGTGGGGGTCTGTTACTTGACATCAAAAGAAAAGCGCCTTTCTTCATCAGTGACTTCACCGATGCGTTTCACATTCAGGCCTTGTCGGCCATTTTGTTTATTTACCTGGGAACCGTGACAAATGCCATCACTTTCGGTGGTCTGTTGGGGGACGCTACAGACAACATGCAGGTCAGAGCGGAATTTGAATTGTAGCTTTAGTTTTGCATTCATTTTCTATATTGTGTTATGTTTTAGAAACACTGAAACAGGGTTTGGGGCTCAAATGCAGACCAGAACAGAACACCTCAGTCAATGTTAACACACACAGCGTGATGGAAAAGAATCCAAACAACAGGGTTAAAAGGAGGAAAACACTTGACTGAGGACACAGGCGATACATACAAGAATCCTACATGGATTTAAATACACAAGGAGGGTGCAGATAATTGGACACATTGGGGCAGATTGGATACAGGTGAAAACCATTAGGGTAATCACAGAGGAGGGAAACAACAAAGGGAGGAAATGCATATCAAGATATGGGGGAATCAGAATCTTCCACATAAAACAGAAACCTCTAGAAACACAGGAGTGAAAACTGGGAAACCTTTCAAGGTGGAACTTGAAATGACGTAGACATTTGAAACCACCAAGAAATAACTTTAACACAAACGTCCATAACCATGACAAATTGTTTACTGTTTCCCTCCGTGTGTGTAGGGTGTGTTGGAGAGTTTTCTGGGCACGGCGATCACAGGTGGGGTCTTCTGTCTGCTGGCTGGCCAGCCTCTCACCATCCTCAGCAGCACTGGTCCTGTTCTGGTCTTTGAACGGTTGCTCTTCAACTTTAGCAGGTGCTAAATTCTAGTTACTACCCAAAACACATTAATATTACACTAGAAATTATACTCCTATATAGAACATCAAACAGATATTAGAGTATTTGTTTATTTGTGTAGAGATAATCAGTTTGACTACATGGAGTTCCGCCTGTGGATCGGCCTGTGGTCGGCGTTCTTCTGCCTGGTGCTCGTGGCTACTGACGCCAGCTTCTTGGTTCAGTACTTCACTCGCTTCACTGAGGAGGGCTTCTCCTGTCTCATAAGCTTCATCTTCATCTACGATGCCTTCAAAAAGATGCTTAAATTAGCTCACCACTATCCCATCGACACTGACTATAAGATGGACTATGTCACACAGTACGACTGCCTCTGTATGGCCCCCGCTGTTCTAGGTGAGACCTTAACCTTGCAAAAGTTTTGACCTGACTAATCCATTGACATCGTGTTCATGGAAAGGTCACATTTAGGTACTTTTATCTATGCAGTGTAGCTACAGTAGCACTGAAGTTAGAAAGTGGATAAACGCAGTGGAAACTTTGAGTTATCTTGTTGAGATGAGTCAACGGGAGTGTTAATACACTGGCATTAAGTCATTGTTTACTGTTTTTGTTTTGCTTCATTTCTGTGTCTTTTATTGCACTGATCATGAGAATTGCTTCAAATTTCTTGCCTATTTCATGCCCCCTTTTGTCAAACTGACACATCATTCAAACAGGCTGGCGCTACACAGCAAATAAATCAGAGAGGCTGACACCAAAGACGAGTTTAACGAACCTTCAATAACTTGGAGGAGGTTTTCTGCAACAAAATGCAACAGACAGGAATGTTGGGTCAGAGCCAGCAAGTTGACTGGCAAAATTCACAGGGTGTTCTTTGAAATCTCGTAACAGAAGTTGGTGGAATACATTTGAGCATGTTAGCATGATGTAAGCTCGGTGAACTTGAGAACTTTTCAATACATTTAATTCAAAACGAGCTTGAATACAGCTGAGCTTAGCGACATCAAAGACTTTGACTAACGCAAATACAGCAGAGTATGTCAACAAAGTCAGTCAATAGTGTATACGGAGCACTTCAGCCTATAGTTATGGTTTTAGACATGATGCTTTAGGAAACTTCATGTTATGCATGATAAGACATTTTAAGGATGAACTGTGCTATGGGCTTTTCTTTGACAGAGAACACTACAGAAATCATTGGTGATCCTATGGAAGGCACCTCTGTTTGGCTCTGGAACAACACTGATCTGGTAGGTTTCTCCTGAGTGGAAAATGACAGCACTTGACTTTCCTTTCATTTTTACCACTTTCCTTTTGGTATTTTTCTTGAATGGAAATCTGTTCTTTATGGGATATGTCATCTGTGCTTATCTATACTCTCTCAAGCTCTAATATACTGTTGTCTACTATATATTGTAAATTTCACTGATTTACTTCATAGTGTTTTGACACTAAAGGACTTTGGTCGGATAATCTTGTGAAGGCAACTCGCATACCAGCCACATGTCAGATAAGATAAAAGTGAAGCCAAGTTGTGTTGTATGTGTCACTTCAGCATCGTTTAAAGGAAAAAAGAACAGTTTGATAAGCAAACGATTTACAATTTGGGGTTACTGTGACAGTGTGAGTTATTGTTATCTCTTTTTTCTCCAAAACAGGGAAAGTCAGAGGTGTATTTCAGCTCTACTCAGCCTCTTTATTACAAATTACCGTAGTTCAAGTGTAAAGCCCATTATTGTATCCATCAAAACTTTAATGGGTCACTGCATGCATTAATAGATGTTTAGTTACACTCACGGCGCTCCTTGTTGCCTCCATGCAGTCAATGAACGCCACGTGGTCGTCGCTCACAAAGACGGAGTGCTTAAAGTACAAAGGCGAACTGGTGGGGAAGGCCTGCGAGTTTGTCCCGGACATCACTCTCATGTCCTTCATCCTGTTCTTTGGCACTTACACCTGCTCCATGTTTCTTAAAAAGTTCAAGACCAGCCCATTCTTCCCCACCACCGTAAGATTATTCATCTGTCAACCAAATGAATTACTGTAGATGTCCTGAATGTTTGAACAGCAGCTTACAGAGAGGTGTTTGTGCTTACTTCCACCCAGGTGAGGAAGCTAATCAGTGACTTTGCCATTGTCCTGGCCATCCTCATCTTCTGTGGAGTTGACATGCTCGTAGGAGTCGATACTCCAAAACTCATTGTGCCAAGTGAATTCAAGGTCTGTTCCTTCCTAGTGATACAACATAAGATGTTTTTCCCTGTGCCAGAAAAAAAAGAGAATGAGTATAGAATAACAAACACTGCTCTGTGGTCTGATTTTACAACAGCTGACACTACTGTATCTGTGCCTCGAGTGGGTGTCCTTTAGTGTCCTTTTGGCCCTGTGCAGAGACCTCAGCTCACTGAAGTCACTGATTCTCGGTACCAATGATGTTCTGGATGACTTCAGTCGCCTCATGCACAGCCTTCCTGTCTTAGGCTTGCATGAACCATGTCTGCGATGTTTCTAGTCAGAACGCATTCTGTTGCTCCTCTGTAAGGGTTGACAAGGACTTTGCCCTCTTGAATTTCTTTAAGTAGTTCAGTCATTTCAGTGCTTTCATTGTCAGGGTGTATACATGTGATGATCATTGACTGTGATGGTTGTTCCTTATCTGTACTAAACCTCAGCCCATTGACGTAGACAGGGGCATAGATCTTTGCCTCAGCTCCTTGGCGTTGTTGATGTTGAGCAGCAGATTTCCTCTAAATATGATACCATAATGATGGTGGTGCTGCTGGCATTAATGAGTGTACATGGTAAACTGGAGGGGGCTAAGCACACAGCCCTGGTCTCTTTCCTAGTGTCCATTTGCAGAATGTTTTCTTTTACATCCAATCCAAGCGCATTTTGTGTGAAATCAGCTTTATACATCTAGCTGATTTCATTGTACTCTTGTTGGTTTGGAATCTTACTCTGCCTATATACATGACTAAAACTGAAGTCAAAGGTGAGACACTCAACACTGAATGTGCCCTGTTCAGGAATAAACTTCAAGCCACTGCAGACAGAGACATTTACTAATTAAATATATCATTAAATGTACCCTTAGAGGCTGCTGGGGAAAAAAAAGTCTGATCTTAATTGTTTTCCCTTTGTTCTTTCAACTTGATAACAAACTTGATAATAAAACACAGGACAGAAAATCCAAATAGATCAAAGTCATTTTTTCTCACTTAAAGTAGGTTTGGAGATGTAAAAAGATTAACAATTAAGTACAAGAATGGAAGCTTTACCACGCTGACCTAAATATGAAACATTTAACTGAAGTCCTTAAAGAGGACCATCCTCCATGTGTTGAACAAGTCACTTTGCACACTGACATATTCTGTCTTCCTTAAACAGCCAACAAGTCCAAAAAGGGGCTGGTTTGTGCCCCCCTTTGGAGGAAACCCCTGGTGGGTTTACCTGGCCGCGGCTCTTCCTGCCCTGCTGGTCACCATTCTGATCTTCATGGACCAACAGATTACTGCTGTGATTGTCAACCGGAAGGAGCACAAGCTGAAGGTTCGTTTGACCCTCAGTGCCAGGATAAGGGCCCGCCGCTTGTGATCCATTTCAGGCAGCAGTCTCCTGTTGTCATCAATCAATTTGTTCTCTCTGAAAATCCCTGTTGCTACGGGTAACGACAACCAGTGAGCCAACGAACCACATTCAAACTTTTCCCTGTATAAACCCAAACTATAAATATGTATAAACCTTTTTTTCAGTGTTTTTCTCTCAGTCTGTTATCTGATTTATGTCAAGTGAGGATGTGTATGCGTTTCCTACAACAAACTGCAGTTTGTACAGACTACCTTCACACTGTAGTTAAATATTGTTGTCATTCTTCTCATGGGAGTGAGAAAAGTTTCACGGGAGAGTGAACACAGTTCAGAGAGCATGCAGTACAGCTGAGGAATGGGCTCTTGAAATCCAGCTGTATGATTCCTTCCTGAAAAAATAGCTAGATAATTTCAGAGAAATGAATAATAAGCATATTGTATAATTAAAAATGTAAAAGTTTTGCTTGTGTCTGCAGCCTGAATATGCACATGCACGACCTTTGACCTCGTGTTTGTTGTTGGCACCAGAAAGGGGCAGGTTACCATTTGGATCTGTTCTGGGTGGCCGTTCTCATGGTTGTGTGCTCCTTCATGGGTCTGCCGTGGTACGTGGCCGCCACCGTTATCTCTATCGCTCACATCGACAGTCTGAAGATGGAAACTGAAACGTCAGCTCCTGGAGAGCAGCCGAAGTTCCTGGGTGTGAGGTACAATTCAATACTTTATTGATGGCTAAATGCTTCATCTGCATCTGGGTCTCCATGGAAGATGACATAATGACATGGTCAGCCTGTTGCTGTAGCACCATCTATAGGTCACATGCTTACAAATGTTACAGAATAGCTCTGCCTGTTCAATTGACTGTTTTTAATAGCGTATCAAAAATGGAAGAAAATTGTTGTATTGTTAAAAAATGTTACAATGAAACAATATATATATATATACAAATATATAAATGCAATGAAATTAAAATGGTGCTCTGTTTTTATAGTAGATAGGTATGTGTGTGATTTAGTGTTCTCAAGCCAGTACATGTGGTGCTCCATGGATGGGGTGCCCTGAAAATCAACCAACTGTGTTTCCCAAAATTCCATCGTCCTTTAGTGACTCTTTGTACTCAGTGTTGAATCACCAATATTTTCTAACAAATCAGGGCTTTGCTTTTTGTATTTATTGATGCAGGTGACCCCTAGGTGCTCAACACACTGCAACGTCAAGAACATTTTTCACCAATTTCTCACCACATGCAGTCCATGTAGAAAACAAGAGACACCTTGCAATTTCCTTCCTGTTTTTGAAGTGTTTTTGTTTTGTTTTCATGTCTTTTTGGTGACATCCTACAGGGGAGCTTGATGTGTCAGCTGTAAGCTGAACTAACAAACTTTGGCCTTTCCAGACACACTGAAACGTCTACACTAGTTTTGAGCGTGCTACAAATGTCGGGATCGTCTTTGATTTGAATAAACTGAACATTATCAGCGCTATTTTTCAGACTTGCCTTCACTGTTTAAGGTGAAGGAACCAAAATCGTCCCAGTCATGAAATTATACAAAACAGATGTTGGAGATGTTGTTTGTCTAATAACTGTATTTGTTTCCCTCTTGTTTTCTCAGAGAGCAGAGGGTCACTGGTGTGTTTGTGTTCATCCTGACAGGACTGTCTGTATTCATGTCTCCTATTTTGAAGGTAATTCATCAGATGTTGCCTAATTTGTAGGAAACATTGTGACACACCAGGGGCCTATTGCATAAAGCAAGTTCAACCAAAAAGATAGGAAAGGGATCATTTCAGTGACTCATTTTCAGGATGATTAGGTTCCACAAAGCAACTTCATCGTTATTGAAGCTCATCATAATGATAATTATTCTTTTTATGAGAAAATTGTTCATTAGAATTAGGTAATTACCACATTGTAGCTTTTAATCGAACGCTCAATGGCTGATTGCTGTTTTGTGCCAACCTGAAATATTCTTTTTCTGTCACTTTTTGAAAGTTGCCCTTTTTAGAAAAAATGCCTAAAGCAGTTTGAGTTATTTTTCTTAAAGATGATGTTCAACAAAATGCTTATTTTTTGCATTTATTGTTTCTGTTGTCTTTTACCCAGTTTATCCCCATGCCTGTGCTGTATGGAGTCTTCCTTTACATGGGAGTCGCCTCTCTAAATGGAGTGCAGGTAAATTGTCCTAGTTTGTTTGTTTGTTTTTTTTATCTTAAAATGAACACTTCGATGCGTAGAGCAAACAAAACTAATCTTAACTATTATTATCCTTTAACTTTCCTCACATTTGAGTTGGGAAATTTAGATTTTGAGTCACCTGCGAGTGAGTAACACTGGAGCGACCAGCTGTTTTGCTGTTATGCTCATACATGCACGTGTTTGTGACTTTATCTATCTGTAGTTTATGGATCGTCTCAAGCTGCTTCTGATGCCGCCAAAGCATCAGCCTGACCTGATTTACCTGCGACACGTTCCCCTCAGGAAAGTCCATCTCTTTACCTTCATCCAGATCCTCTGCTTGGCTCTGCTCTGGATCCTCAAGTCCACTGTGGCTGCTATTATATTCCCTGTCATGGTAAGACGGAGATGAGAACAGCTCAATCCAAACAGCTTGACCTGATTAGTCTGAACCACTCTGACATGTAAAATAATCTTATCTATTAATGATTATTTCATTTTTCACTCATACGTTATTATTGTAATTCTCTTGATAAGACTAAGAGGTCTGTGTTTGTATGAGTGATTGTGATGGTGTTTTACATATTTAGGGTTCCGAGTTATGATATGTACAGTACATGGTGATGCTTGAAAACGGTGGTTTTGGGCAAAATTGGCTGTCACAAACTGTATTTCATTCATGAACAGGTTACAAATATTTAAAAATCATTTAATAGCGTTACATTATTGTACTTAATTTGTTACATTTTATATTAAATATCACTTGTGTAGGTAGCTAAAAGTAATTTCTACTTAATTTTGTGTATAAAATTAAATTTTGAATAATTTGTCTGCATTGGTCCAATCTTTGACGTTCAGAATAATCAGTGTATGATAATTTAATATATTTAATGGGCTTTGCAAATGAGAGTGATTGTTCACTTCATTACACAAATTCAACAAATGTCAAAAGTTGTGAGCTGTGACGCGTCCGACCCTGCTGCACTTCTGCTTTCAGATCCTCGCTCTAGTGGCCGTCAGAAAAGCCATGGACTACATGTTCTCCCAGCACGACCTCAGTTTCCTGGATGATGTCATCCCAGAGAAGGACAAGAAGAAGAAGGAGGACGAGAAGAAGAAAAAGAAGAAGCGAGGCAGCATAGACAGCGACGCTGAAGATGTAAGGGTTTGGAGTGAACTGATTTTCATTTGTTCTATGTGACAGGTGTCCGCCTCACCAGTTACCTCCTCCCAGTTTTCTTTGCAGCAGCATGCACACTTTTTAGGTTTGCAATATCCAAGTCTACAGATATCTTTCAATGCACCTCCTTTTCCTGTTGTGGCCTTGTCCCTGCCTCGTTTTCAGTTGATAGCGCTCACAGTGAGTTATGAAGGTCTGTAGATATTTGACAGTCATAAAGGTGCCACTCTCTTATTTTCAGTGATTATTGACCCTATTCCTCCTCAACAGCCTGCTGATTCTATTTCATGAAGTCTTTAATCAGATTTGGCAGTTTAAACTTTGGCATTTCTACCATTTCCTGTTCGTGTCATATTCACATATTTAGTGTGGTGTTTGAAGTTGAGTATTTAAGACACTAAGCCTGGAAGATGAAAGCAGGGGTCATTGTGGGTCAAACTATGAACTGGCATCTTTTAAAAGTGCTTGAGATGATGATAAACTGACTCACCAGGGCTTGAAACCAACTCATATCTATCTACAGTAGCGAAATTAATTACAAAATCATCTGTATAAGACCTGACTTGCTTTTCTTTTTCACGTCAATTGTAAAATAGTCTTTTATAGTGTTTTTTTTTTTTCCTCGTGAAATGCTGATTAATAAGTGCGTGCCGACGTTAACTTGACTGAGGTTCCGTCTCAGGATGTGTCTCCTCTCTTCAACAGTCTGACTATCCTTACAATGAGAAGGTTCCCAGCATTAAAATCCCCATGGACATGATGGAGCAGGAGCCCTTCTTAGGTGATAAGACCTTGGACAGTGAGTAGACTGAGCACCGGACTCTTTCCGATTCCGTCCGGCTCTCCTGCTCCGCTCGTATCTCTGACGACAGGATGTTGTGCTTTCTTTCATCGATCGCATGATTTTCTTTTCCATTTCTCTCTCTGGTGTTCTGAGAAATGCATGAATTAACTCACGCTCTTCTCCTTTTGCACTTTTGTCTTGTCTGCTTTGATAACGTCTCGAAGAAACGCTGATTTTAACTTCTCTGTCCTAACCCTTTTCTTCTTCAGTCCTTCTTCAGCCTGTGATGCTGTGAGCTTTTTTACTCTATGTGACAGTGGATGACAGACTCGAACAGCTAACTCCATCCGTGAAAAAATAGTTGTCACGTCCATTTTCTTTTGATTCAACATTTGTTTTTTTTTCTTAAGATTGAGAGCTATTAAAAAAAAAAAACCCAACTGGTTGCTTTCTTTGTGTTTCTCAGGAGAGAAGTCCGCATCGTTCCTTGAACGACACACGACGTGCTGAGCAGCTTCGCTACTACCAGGCTAACTACCTGTCCAGGTGAAGTGTGTGTGTGCGCACATGAGGGAGTGAGGAACGTGACAGCCAATGCCTCTAATTAACCTTAAAACCTGAGTTAAATGTTAAAGGGGAAGAAAACTGATGTTTTTTTTGGAATTAATTCATGACTGAAGCTCCAAAGGTTGCAGAAGGTCAAAATGAACAAAGCTATAGCTAACAGTTAATGCAGGTCTGACCTTTAAAGGTCATCTAGGTTAATTGACTTACCTGGCTGGAGACATATTTCACATTTTGCTTCTCTTGCAGGACACACTGAACCTGCCAATGGAATTTTACCTATATAGCTTTATATAAGATACATATCACCTGTTTAATTACAAAACACAACTGCTGAGTTATGAATATGTTCTGTGCAATGTAAATGAAAATTTAAGATACTACATGACAGAAGTTCCACACTGCACATAGAGAGACATATTTCATGTTTCAGTTATTACATGTAATTTATACCATCTTGCTCATTTGTACATTTGTATTTGTACTGGCAAGATTTGCCTGTGAGGGTGTTTAGTCTGTGCGCAACCGCTATTTGACTTTATTTCTGATATCGACCTAAATTGTCCTATGGACAAAAAGATAAACAGCGAGACACATTTAAAGTGGCAGTGGCCTTAAACTCACCAGATGAAGGTGCGTGATGAATACAAACTGTGCTTCGTAAATCTGAGATTTAGGGAAACATTCAGTGTCCCAGAAGCTAAAGAGGCCATGTTTTTTTATTTGCAAATGTTTACAGCGATGATTATGACGGTGGAAGGAGAGATTATGTCTCTGCATCACGCCCGTCACCTCTCCTGATGGCCCGGCTCACCGGTTGTGTGCGCAGGGTCACATTTTGCTCCCGTATCGCCCGGTCCGCCTGACAATGATGGAACAGTGCTGCCGGAGGAGGATTAGTGTTGGAGACAATGTGTCAAAAGCTACTGTGATCGCAGCACATCCGTGACGTCGACAAAGAATGATCGAGATTGATTTCTCTAACTGCTCTTCGCAATGGCTTGGCTTTCGTCCACATAGCCGAAAAAATTACAAATCTAATCACTATTTGAGAGCTTTTATTTGGAGTAAAAAGACAAAAAAACCTTTTACAAACCTGCATTCAATATATTACTACAAAATTGTCAGGCATGCAGCAGAATGACTATGCTACACTAGTTGGTTATTAGAAAACCAATTGGCTAGCCAGCCAGGTTGGAGCTAATTTTAACCACAACACGTTTTGGCATCATTGAATCCTTCCAGGAGAACGCCAGCATTTTTCAACCTAAACATTATTTTCCAGTCTGTTAGGCTTTGAAATTTCTCAAAATACATCTCTAAAAAAAAGGAAAAAATACCCCATCCACCCCAAAGTTTAACCCATGTTTACAAGAGACATACAGATTTGTATGGATTTATTTCATGATGTGGCAGCCTGCTAAATGATCAGTCACTACTTTCAGCATCTTGACAGTTACTGAGGCAAAAAAATTGGGTGATTTGGACACTTGCCATAACAATTTGAGCATAGTGTCCTTTAGAGTCGATGACATCAGAGGGGACCTGATCTGCACAGTCGGTCTGCTAGTAATGACTTTACGCTGCCCCCGCCCCCTCTAAAACTAATCCTGTTCTCACTAAGAGTGAAGCTAAATTGCTTTGAGCTCAGATGACCTCAGGACCCATCAAACCATGATCACTGGTTGGATCTCTGCGGTGTGAGCCCAAAGCGCAGCATTTTTAATGCGTAATGAGCGTCCCACTGATTTTACAGATGATATCTTTGGACAGAGACAGGCCAGGTGTTTCCTGTCTTTATGCTAAGCTAATCAGCTACTTTACTATAAAGACATGACAGCACTGACCTTCCCATGTCACCCTCAGCAAGAGTGGATAAGTGTATTTCCTGTGTGTCGAAATATTCCTTTAAATTCAGATTACGCTGCACCATAGTGCACGTCCTAACGACGCGTGTTTGTGCGTTTCAGCCCCGAGATGAGCCCGCTGAAGTCTGTGCCTCAGATTAGAATAGACATGGACCCGGACGATGATGATTCATTCTACTGGAAGAGCAGAGGATCTGAAACGTCACTGTAGAGCACCGAACCGCCAGCAGCAAGGATCTCTACTTTTATCTCTCTTCGTTGAAAAAAAGGGAAAAGGACAGCCTAACACCAGAATACATTTCTAATAATGAAGCTGTATTAAGAGCAGATTTTTCCTCACCGCATCGTCTTGGCGTTCATCTTCAGCTCCGCAGCCAACATTCTTTGTTTTCTGGCGCGAACACTGTGAAATGTAACTCCTCTCTACTCTTCTATGCAACTTATCCCGCCTAACGCCGAATCAACAGTACATGCAGCAGCTCTCTCTCACCATGCATGGAACCTGCTCTGCATATATGAGTTACTCTAATGACATTTTCCTGTAGCAGGAAAATCATGTGTTATAGCTCTACCTCTTGTCTTAGATCAATTGCTTATTTTGAACAAATGCGACATGTTGATTTTTGATGCAGCACGGGGTTTTGATATTTCCTCTCTGTCCTCTTCTAGAGTTGAAATGATTCAAGAGATTCACTGTATTATAGCGTGAGAGAAATGTGTACAAATAGCTCTTTTAAGTTAATTAACAGTTAATTTTTTTGCACATATTTGTATGTGCAGCTGAGGTGAATATTTTTTATCATCGCTTTTTGATGCAGTTTTGATTCCTCCACCTTCCTCTTTCTTATTTTCAGGAACGTTCATGGTTTCACTTCCAAGGTTTTGTTATCTGTTTAAATTAAATCATACATTTCTTTAACTTTATATTTTCTTTTCTTTATTTTTTAATGACTTTGTTGTGTGTATGCTGTGTAACCGTTCCTTTCGTAAGTCCTTTATTTTTGTTTGTTGGCTAGAAAGCAGTTCAGCAGTTCATAACCACCTGATTTCTCTCAGCCGGAATTAAACTCTAACTAGGAGCGCATATCATAATTACTTGTTCTGCACAAACTACTATACCTAAGTGGCTTACAAGAGATCGATCCAAACTGGATGGTAGCAATGGTAGCAATATGACAAAATAAGTCCTTGTGAACTCCGTGTAATAGGACAACTTACATACACAGCAGGTGTTATATTTCTTTTTCAATAGCTGTTGAAAAAGTCTGATGTATAAAATGTTTTATTTTTATGTTTATTGTCTCTATCAACACATTACTCACATATCACACTGCACGTGTGCACTGAAGGAGTTACTGGTTGCCCCTTAATGTCAGTACAGATAAACAGGAGGTACAAAACTGTCATGGGTTCAATCAGTGTGCTTCAGATGATGTGAGGCTCCTGTCAGGCGAGAGCACGTTCTTAAAAGGCCGCAGCTCGTTTTAGCCCTTAATCAAATTATTATTGTTGTTATTATTAGCTAATGCTGAAGTAGTTAACCACTCATGTGTTGGTTCAAACTACAAACAGCTGCCAGGACACAAAACATGATTTTGATTGTCCCACATCTTTTACAACGTTGCGATGGTATTGGGTTGATTTTTACTAACAACCATCAACTCTTTCAAATTCGGCCACATGTATGAGAAACATCCACAGTTGTCTTTTTTTTTTTTTTTTTAATCTAATCTGCTAAAATCAGACAGACAATGCCCAAAGTGTCACGGCAATTATTCTTCTCGACAAGCGTGAAGTCACCACTTTGGCAACGTGACTTTTATTGGCCGTTCATTACAGGATTCCGTCTCCCTCTTCCAGCAAAGGCGTGTTGGATGGAACCAAAACACAAGAAGTTGCTCTGCTCGGTCTTGGTTGTTAACGTGCTTCTGTCAGTTTGTTTCAGTTCGTCAGGTGAAGTTATGATGTCACATCAGTGTTTGTGGTCAACAGCAGAGAGAGGGACACGAGTGTGATTTCATGTCTGAGACGTTCGATGAGTGGACTTGTTAGTTTGTCTCACCGTTTCAGCAGGTCAGACAAAGAAAAAACAAGAAAGGACAAACCTGCTAATTTAAGTGTATACAATACTTTTTTTTTTTTTCCCCCGATTAACTTTCTGTGACTTTTTAGAACAGGTGAAATGGTTTATTTTAGACTTTATATTTTTGAAATGAAATGTATATTGGAATTAAACAGAATGATTGAACGTTAACTGTGTGCTGCTTTTCAGTCTGGAGACTCATTCAAGAAAATTTAACGATATATGAAGGAAAAGCTGACAACTGTAATCTATGCTACAAATTATGAAAAACAAAAAAGAAATGTCAAACTCTGCATTGCAATATTTTGCTATATTTTGAAAAGACAAGACAAGAAAAATATCATTCGATGCCTCCATTTAGTTATAACAAATAATGAAGTAGGATATCTTAACAGTTTAAAATCATTTTCTAAATGAAACTAAATCATGAATAGTTCCAATTGTACAATTGTATGGGCAGTTGCTCTTTTTCTTTGATTTTGAAGATAGTAAAATTAATTTGGAGTTGTTTGGATGGTTGATGGGGCAAAACTTGAAACTGGTATTCACTATTTTCTAATGGACCAAATAATAAATTCATACTAGCAGACATATAATCATGATAATACGTAATATTCTCAGAACCAGTGGTGGGAAGTATACAGTTCATTCACTAAGTCACTGGACAAATATTACCCTGCAAAATTAAGGGAGGTTTTAATGCTTTTGTACTGAAATTAATGATAGTTTTCGCTATTGCTTAGTCAGTTTATTTTTATATTTGTTCACTATTTTATACGTTTGTCAAACCAATGGTGCATACCTCAATATTACTACAAATAAATTGAAATACTTTTAAAATTAAGGACAAGCTACAAATCTTGGCATTAGTGTAACCGCAACTAAATGCATTTAATTAGATGTTTTATATCGAAATGACTGAAAGTTCTGAAAATAAAAACACATCAATTTAATGTCTATGGATTGAGCAGTAGCCATTATGGCTAAAGATGTTAAATTCCTTTCCCATGATTTGTTTGCAAAATCTTACTTCGTAAAGTGACAATAACGAATAGCGTTTAGGTACACGTTTTAGCGTTAAGGCTACTGCATTTGTACATTACATTACATTTGTAATGAAGTTGGAATAAACGCAACATGATGGCAAAAACAATGACATAAAGATGATAAAACAGAGCAAGGCATAAACAACGTGACAATGAGCTGGCTTAGAGGTGGCAGGAAAAGGAGAAACTGAAACACACACACACATTTTCCAGTATACTATTAATAATCAATCACTCCCCCTGATAACCTGAGGGGCCTGATCGGGCATATGCAGCGAGTGAATCATACTGGAACTGAGGAGCCAAACCTCTAACAGCATTTTGAAGGAGTTGCATTGATTTCAGCAGTAATATGTTGAAATGTTCATGTCCTCATTAGCACTCTGAATGAGTTGCAGCTGTCCTATTGCTGGGTGACTGCAATATTTCATTACCAAACCCCCTTTTTCTTGCCAGAGTTCTATAATCACCTCATCAGCAGACCAAGCCCTTCTAAAATTAACGATTCAGTAGCTCCCTCTAGTGTTTCCTCAACTGCATTACAATACATAGAGTCGGGGTCATGACACTGGCAGGTCTTTCCCAGGATGCAAATCACCTTCAAGCTTCGTGACTGTACGAATTACATTTCACATATTAAGACAAAAACGGGTTTTTTTGGCCACCTTCGACTGTATGCAAGAAAATTCAGCTGCATTCACTCCCGTGAAGGTGTTTTAAATTGGCTGAACCCTGCTCTCTTTCAAACACACAGAGGTCAGTCAGCCAGTCAGTGTGTGCTAAGAGTCAAAACATTTAAAATCATTACAGCCCAGGTGCTCCATTTCACAACTCTGTAAATCTTGTAATTTAAAAAAATAGAAAAGGCGGCACGGTGGTGCAGTGGTTAGCACTGTCGCCTCACAGCAAGAAGGTCCTGGGTTCGCTTCTGGGTCAGGACGTTTCTGTGTGGAGTTTGCATGTTCTCCCTGTGTCTGCGTGGGTTCTCTCCAGGTTCTCCGGCTTCCTCCCACATTCCAAAAACATGCAAAACTGGGGGAAGGTTAATTGGTCACTCTAAAATTGTCTGTAGATGTGAGTATGGATGGTTGTTTGTCTCTATATGTCAACCCTGTGATGAACTGGTGACTCATCCAGGGTGTACCCCGCCTTCGCCCCAAGATGCTGAGATAGGCTCCAACCCCCCGCGGCCCCTAACGGGATAAGCGGTAGAAGATGGATGGAAAGAAAAACAATCATCTAATGATTGTCCTGTCTGTCCATTTAAGGCACTTTCAAAGCCTCCATCCTATCCTATTCGCGCATGCAAGGCGGAGGTGCAGAAAATACTCCACCTCTCTCAAGCATAATTAAAACCGTAATTCAGGGGAAAGAAAACAGACGACTCAAATAAGTGACAGTGGATTAGTTCATAATAATTCCTGTCCCCCCTCTGTTCAGTCGGGAGCAACCCAGCTAATTAGGAGACAAACACAAGATTCGCAAACTTTCGTTTCGTTTTCTGCTGCTTATCCGGGTCCGGGTCGCGGGGGCAACAGTCTAAGCAGGGATATCCAGACGCTGGAGAGATATAATCTTGTGCACCCTGCCTGGAGGGGTACCGGGACCCCGCCCTGGAGCCAGGCCTGGGGAAGGGGTCCGTAGGCGAGCGCCTGGTCCTTCATCACGTGGGCTCACCACCCTCAGGAGGAGCCATAGAGGTCCGACGCTATGTGGCTCGGATGGCAGTCAAAGGCAGGGGCCTTGGCGGTCCGATCCCCGGTTGCTGAAGCTGGCTATTGGATTCGCAAACTTTCAAAAACCAATTCAAAGCTCGTTCTTTCCACTAGAGGGCAAACAAGAGCTGTAGAAACGTGAGAGCGCTTCTGAGTTTTATCTTAAAAAGGGGACTGTTTGACCTTAATGAGGCCATTTCTTTAGTCCTCGCTTCAGGGTTGTGGATGGTTAGACTAACATTTCAAAGGGGTCAAAAGTACATTTTGCTTCATTTTAAGAATGTGCAAAGTGCAGGTTTGGGGGAACCACAGTTTTTATTATTTCATAATAAGCTCACATACTAGTACAGGTGCTGCGGTGGTATTTAACAGGGACAAAGTAACTGATTATTTTTAGTTTTACCTTTGCAGAGTTAAAAAAACAAAAAAAAAACAAAACAAAAAACAAAACACAAACAAAGATTCAGTGCAGGAAGAGGCAGGAAACTTAAAAGGCTTATTCGAAACCTTCACCATAAAAATGTTAAAACATCACAGAACAAAAGCACGTTCAGAAAATAATGTGAGTGCCAAAAATTTAGGTTGACTAATAATTATTAATATATACAGCAACAACACTAATAAAAGAACTAAAAGTAGAAGACAGAAATGTGTAAGTTTTGTGAATACCAAGTATTTCTGCATGCAAATCTCATTTCTTCTTAAATTAACTCATTTTGTGCTGTAGTACTAAATTTAAGGTTTATGGAGTAGAAGCAAAATGCTCGTGTAAACTATCAAAATCAGCAGTTAGTGAGGAGTACAAATTGGAATGAACAGGACGACCTCATTATAGCTCAAGGTTATCATTATTGTGAGTCTAGTTAAATACATATTGTATCTAAATAACTTCCTCAAGGCACCAGCCAGCAAGCAAGTGAACCAAATCAAACACATCCTCAATTTTTTGTGACCTTTAGATACAAACTGGGTCTGAAAATATGAAAATGCTAAAATGCCCATAGTGGAGGCTACAGCAATGATTTTACAGTGGGAAAGAGATGCTGGGAGGACTGGTTACTGAAAAACAGAGAGGCTGGGAGGACTGGACTTGAAAGTTTTTCACGCTTTTTCTATATCTGCAGCCACACACCCCCTTTCCCCAGGCACGACAGGGACATATCCAAGAACATTGTGATGTTTGAACCCAACAGCTTCTGTACAAAAAGCTGTGGTGTGGAAGCCACTTTGGGAAGAGATTGATTTTCCAGACATCTCTTTCCGATAGCTGTAAGTCAGTTGCGGCACAGTGGTGCAGTGGTTAGCGCTGTTGCCTCACAGCAAGAAGGTCCTGGTAAACCTTGACGATTACCACCTAACAGAGAGAAAAAACATGACTGGATACCATTGGTATAAATACAGGCTTGTGGAAAAGTATAAAGGAGTCGTATCCATGAAATGAATACCTCTCCCATTCCAAATCTTTACGATACCTTGAAAAAATAATTCTATTCAACTCTATCAAATGCTTTTTCACTGTCAGCAGAGATAACTATTTCTGGGGTTATAGTGGAGGACTTGGAGTAAATAACATTTAAGTCGTCCTTTAATGAATCCAGTTTGTTCATCTGAAGTCGTTGCGAATTGCCGTGTCCATTAGCATGTTAGCCTTTGTGGAGTGCGGAGGGACTCTCACTATGGGGTCAGGCTGCAGCTTGTGATGTAGGCCGTGATGAATGTGTGCGGGGGTAGCTGACTTGTGCCTCCCTTGTTTTTGATGCTTCCTATTTATGGTAAGCCGAAAATCAAAGTTGGGCTTATTAGAGCATAAAATAGTACCAGACTAATTCAAAAGGTGCGCTTGTTTTAGCGTTAATTGGTAACACAGCGAGAGCTTAGAAAGCTGCATCTTACTCCATCGATAACTTCAAGTTGGATACCCGAATTTCTTTTCCTTGTAAACAAGCCCCGTGACACCAACAGTCATCAGCTTACAATACTGTGTTTAAAAGAACTTCTCGGAGCTTTATGGACAAAGCAACTTACTTCACATTACAATATACATTAAATAGGAGAGTCTTTTTGTGCAAAGTCTGTGCGTAAATCTGAGAGGGGAGATTGTTCACTTATCAATCGTATATGGTTTCACTGACTGAAGGGATAATAACAATAATAATAATAATAATAATAATAATAATAATAATAATAATAATAATAATAACATGCCGGAAGTGGAAAGTAGCAAGACTGACTTGCAGACCCATACTTGGTGTAAATTAATGAATGAAACCACGTGCCAGTAAGCCACCACCCAACCCTTGATATATGGAGAAGAGATAAACAAAAGACTGTATCGTAATGTGAAATACACAAACAAACAGAAAACCATGTATTAATACAGGTGACTTGAGAAAAAAAGAAAATGGTTTTACGTGCATTGCGGTTCCACTGCAGATGATCATTTGAATAGGCAATCGACAAAATATGTGTGCCTCTGTGCTATCATCGTCCTCTCAAGATCAATGAATGGGAACTCTGTCCATAGAATGTGCGAAACTCATTTGTATTTGTGTGACCAAGTCATTAGGCAGCAGAAACATACATCCTCACCTGTCTGTCTCCTGTTCAACCCTTCAACTGGGCCTAATAAGAAGAAAACAACTTGCTACCGATAGCTTTTGTGCGCCAGAAATAAAAAAAAATTACATGCATTTGATCAAATGCTATGATATTTAATGGAAAAGGAGAGCTGCTGCCCACCTCCAACAGATGGATGCACGTGCACATCTATGCACAGAACACAGAGGCTTTAATCTCCTAATATGCCGACTGGATCCTTCATATCTAAAGTTCTGTGTTCTTCTCGACATCCAAACATCACACATACAGTACAGGATCATATAGTCAACTTATGTAGGCGTATATAACTACCTGAATAATTAGCTTCGTAAACAATGGTAAATACTGCAGCATTTACTTTAGATCAGGCTTTAGTTGGTCAGTTGCTATATTTAAGTCATATTTGTTTATGGAAGTTTACACAAAAAGCAACCCGAAGATTCTGATGGTTGGTAGTCATAGTACTCTCTTTTTGGTCATTAATTCTCACGCTTAAAGTCCTAACACTTTCGCATAATTTTGCCATGTTAAAACCCGGAAACTCCAAGATTTTTTTTATATTACCCACTCTGCCAGTTAATTTATTTATTTATATTCTTAAGTGGCTCTAACATGCCGGCTGTTCCATGATTCTTCAGAACATCTTGATCGCCAGTCTGCCACCCGAGCCTCATTTAAATCCGCCCCGAGCCCTTTTGTGAGTAAGACTTTCGCACGCTAAAAAATGGTGAAAGATATGTCAGCATTTGTGGCCTATGAACATTTCCCCACAGTCTCTTTAAAATTGCAGAGTTGAGAATTGTTGAGTGAAGAAAACATTTAAAATCCTGTGAAACTGTCGAAAACAAAACCTTATTCCTTTTCCCCTTGTGTGAATTTGGCATAAATGATATATTAAGTTAGTTGTCTGTTTGTGTTAAAAAAAAGTTATGTCTCTCAGCTGACTGTGCTGCAAACCATCTCTGACAGTTACATCAGTAATATGCCATTCCTATTTCTGTCATTTTTCACACACTACTGTTTAATAATTCAACATTTGTCACTTTCATGGTAATGGCTGAGCTACAGTGGTGACAACAGTATTCCAGCTTCATGGTCACTTCTTGGTCACTTTATCCGTCCACCTCCTAGTGGACAGACAAAGCATTGCAACATGTGTCCCACACGCTGAGGGGTGTTACCATTTGTCTCTGATTTCACCACATCACTGCAGGGGATCTCTGTCCTGCCCAGGACCACCCCAGGGCCTGCCAACAACCAGTCAGCAGTCATCTGTATCTATCCTTCAAACTCTGTCTGCTTGGTGGTCGTTTGGATGCTTTGCAGCTTCTTGAAAGTAAACTTCCTATGGCATCATTATTAGCCAAATCTAAAAAAAAAAAGGATTTTTGTGCTTCATGGAAACAGCACCTTTCCAGTGGGTTAATAGATAAGGTGAAAAAGATTGACGCAAGATAAATCTGCATATATAAGTTTTTCCTCAGCCGGTTCGAGGGTCTAAGGGCAGAGGGTGTCACATCTGTAGAGTTTGTCAAAGCCCAGTGAGATAATGTGTAAATTGTGATTTTGGGCTATACAAATAAAATTTGATTTGATTTGATATGATATATATGTACAGTATATAGATATATGTGAGGCCAAAATCATAACCTTTAAGCGCACCATGTGGCAGCAGTGCTTGCTAAGAGCTCATAAAAGGCTTTATATGTACATTACAGTCAAGGAGCAAAAATCATTTTTATATAACAGTGATTTCTCTCTAATTGCAAAATGCATTTTGTGTGGTCCGCGGATTATATAAAAAGACAATATTTCGCTCCAAACGTTGGCTTTTAAGGACATGTACAAGTGCTGGATATGGCGTTGATATAAAATCCTCAGGCAATAAAGCTTTTGAAAATCAGTGTCCTCTTGTATATGCCCTATC
>KV751322.1:3824209-3877244 GCA_001698575.1 Mola mola | reverse complement strand
TTGGATTACACTCTTATTTCTGTGCGCCGTTTGTAGGATAAAAAATCCATTTCATTGTAATTTTACCTTGAAATGCCTTTCTGTCCGACACATTCTAGCGTGCATTTCTACCATCGCTGGCAATCTTGTCGAATTTAGAATAAATACTTTTGATTAAGAAAAGCATCTATCCATACTATGGGTTCATCATCCTTTTCAGAGAGTTATTGAAATTGTTGCTGCTCGGACATGTCTCACCGCTGATGAGAAAGAAAAATGACATTTTGCCCAGCTTGAAGTCAAAGCTTGTGTTTGTCTGTGATAAATATCTGGTATCAGTTTTCTTTGTAGAATGAATTAGAATTAATATTGTGCAACACGGAAAGATAATAGTCAGACCTGCCAAGACAACAGGGGGCATTAATAGAGTTTATTTGGTACTGTGACTACTCTACTATGAAAGAAAAATAAATTATAACAGCCTCGCACATCAGATACAGTAATCTGCCGTAATTAATGGGTGACAATGAATGCCTGAGCAAAAACTTTGTCTTGGAAAATTTGATATCCCTTACTTCAGCCAGTTCATCAAGCTGGATGTGACAAAGCCAATCTGTCCCCTCACCGCTCTCTTGTGTCAAACATCAGCACTCATTTATTTGAATGTTGAGCAGAAACGAAATGATTGTCAAAAAGTAGAGTGATTATCACTGCAAGTTTACCAAACTGAAATGAATTCTTTCATTTCCTTTTAAAGCAATGAAGTGTTGAAAATGAATGGAGCTCTAGCGAAGGTTCGGTCAGGAAGACTATTTGCATGGCCACCATATTAAATTCTGTTAATTTCCTATAGTCACTCTTCCCGTTTCACATCACCCATATCACCTCTGTTATGGGCTGGGCTGTCACTTCATGATCAGCTGTTCACATCAGCTTATCTCATTATCCAATAGACCAGCGCCACTCTTGCTTCGTTAGCCTATCATCTTCTTTTGGTCCTTTCAAATATGTCTCTCTCTCCTGCCTATTTCCTTTGTGCTGCTGCTGTGCGTGTCCCTCCACCTCCCCTTCTCCCACTCATGGGAGTTCCACCAACTCCATCATTTCTACTCTCAGCAGAGTCATCAGTTGCCGCCACCACCACCACCAGTGTCTGGACTCTACGGTGGATCTATAGTGCTGTCGCTTAGGAAGACACCTGTCATTTACAATCTCTCTGTAGAGTCCAAGCGCCAAAGACTTTACTCATATTCTTAATCACGTATCGTGTTCAATAAACATTCTTCTCTTCTTCATACTTGTCTCTCCTGATTGAATTACAATTAGATTAAAATTTAAATAGTTTTTGTGCAGTATATTTTCTATAATGGCACTATGTGTTATTGTATTGTTTTGCTGCAGTGTTTGTTTTTCAAATTCCTAGGAACCAAAGGATCACAAACAATGTTAATCGCTTGCATTACTTTATTCACAAAAACGTTTGGTCCATCCACTTGTTTTTTCTGAAGCACATTTTCAGTTTGTGCATTAGAATAGTGAACCCTGGAAATCAAACACCCTGCCTGAAACAAGCCAACCCAAGCACAAGGCTCAATGTTATGTTAAGCCTGTTAAAACATTTTCTTTATGCCTTAGTTTTAAATTATAGAATGGGAAAGCACTGTGTTTAATGTCTGGTTATGCTTAAATGATAAAAGATCATAGTTTTGTAGCACAGGAGCCAGGCTGGGGGCATTAGTATGTCATGATATCCTCATGACTTACAGTTGCAGTTTGGCTAAGTTTAGGTATAAAATTGAAGGTTAGATTTAAATGTTAAAACAACATGGTTATTTTTAAAAAAATCTATTGAAATATTTTTAGTTATGTGACATAACATTACAGAACTCAAGAATAAGAATTAACCAGCATCAATTTTTGGATTTACTCCAGACAACAAACACTGACCCCCCTGCTTGTTTGACCACCCAAACCTCAGACGTTCTCACTATTTATGACTGCATCATCTTACATAATTCTCATAGTCACATTTGCAGCTAAAAGTACATTAGGAAAGCCTAATGTGGACAGCATTCAAAAGTATTTTTTGATGTCACGTGAAACTGGAAAGAAAACACTCACAAAACACAAACCTCTGCCTACGTAGCTAAATACCCTAAAACATATGTTCCCAAGCGATGAATGTTTAACTTTCAAAGTCAAATTTATTTTCTGAACTCACATTTCAGGTCTCTACCGGACATTTGATGAAGAAAACATCATATATATGGGCGCCACCTGATGGGCTTAACTTTCAAAGTCAAATTTATTTTCTGAACTCACATTTCACCTGATGGGTGATGCATGAACCACAGAGCCAGCTGGCTCTGGATATGTCTTGTGCATTAGTTCAAAAAATTACCCGTCTTTGTCATTTCTTTCTGGACATACTGTATGTTTGTTGCTGTGACCTTGAGTTAAAAGTTAATCATCTGCACCCAGTGCCAAATTACACCAGTTTGACCTCCTTATAGCAATTCATCCAGGAGAACTGCACAAAAAACTTTTCAGTAACCTTGACCGTTGACCTTGAAAGCCCAAAGTTAATCACGTGTAGCTGCAAAATAACACCAGCTAGACCTCTCTATTTCAATTCTCTCTGGAGTTATGGCCTAAGAACAGGCCTTTTGACCTTTGGGTGACCTTGACGTTTGAGCCTCAGCAACTAAAGCTGATCAGCTGTAGGTTGGGCCAAGATACACCATTGATGAATATTTCATTAAAAGTGGTCAAGTAGTTTTTGTGTAATCTTGGTAACAGACAGTCAAACAAACAAAAAAACAAATGCCAGCAAGAATTCATAGGTGGAGGTAATGAAGACACTCTTTGGTGAGACCAGAGCAGCTCGCCTCCAGTCAGTGGAGAGGTTCTATTTGTGGTGTGAAAGCAAATGATTTGACCAAGTGATTTTGTAATTGCTAATGAGTTATTTTAGCATTATTTCAAAAGCTGAACTGCTAAGACATCCATCCACTGATCCTGAAATCTGTGGAGGAAGCAAACTATAATCTATATCAACCTATAAGCTATGTATGTATGCAGATCATCTGGTATCAATCAAAACTGCTCTGCTTATACTTCATGTACTTTGTGAATTCGCTGAAGTCCATTATACAGTGTGTTACAGCTATACAACTAATTTTCTCTCCTCTCAGTCAGTCAGTTATTATTCTTAACAAGCAGTTGATTTGCAGTGTAAGAATATTAATAATGCTTTGAATCATTGTTTCTTTGCGATACAAAAGGTGCTAACTGTATGGATCAGAGGCATTAAAGCTGAATAAACTTCTGCTTGATTTCCATGTGGGTCGTGATGAGGTGCTGGACCTGATGCTGGATGATAAAACAGCAAAGCTGTGCAGCCAACCAATGGGATACTTGTCAGCTTGGATAACTTCATGCCTCCTCCTGGTTTGTTCATTAAAAAAACGAGAATGTGTGCTGGAACCAGACTGGTACAAGATGCAACCATGTGTCATTTTCCACCTGTTTGGGAACACGTTAATGAAATACAGGCATGAACACATAATTGCATATTTGTCCTTGTTGGTTTTATTTATTCATATGATTTGGTTTAGGACTGATATCTTTCAGGTTATGGTGTCCCTTGTCTTTTCACTTCTGATGGTGCTACGGAGGCACGTGTTCATCATCGACTGACAGTGGATTTTTAAAGACAGATTTAACAGCGACAGTTCGGAGCAGGAAAAAGCTGGTAGCAGATTAACTGGCTGGCGCCAGTCTGGGAAGATCCTGGGTGCTGTTTATAGAAAACTAATCCACAATGCTAATTCTTTAACAATACGTCAACCTTATAAAGACTGCTTATATGAATATTTTATCATGCGTGAATAAAACACTAAGCACATAAAATTGCTGTGTTCATGTTTAGAATCAAAAGAATAAAAATAGATATTTATTTACAGATATTTCTATTTTGCTATCCATTTTGTTGCAGAGAAATTATACAGCCTCTATGAAACATGATGACGTAATTTGGCTTTGTGATGCATTTTCACAAACAGCATTCTCCCGCTGGTCCATCGATGGGTGTCTGAAACACCTTTTGTCCACTCCCCTTCTTTAATTTCTCTCTTTTTTTTTGTAAACAAATATCATGCTACATGATGCAGTCATTAACTAATGATTGAATGTGCTGAACCTCCTGGACCATCTCATTATTTTTGAATAACAGTCGTGCATCGTGTGGTGCAGTGTTTCATTGTTTTCAGCTGATTCTTTTTTATGAAATCTTTTACACCTGACTATAGTATAGAAAAACTCCACTGAGTGCACAATGTGATAGACTTCATATCTTCATTTGTCATCTTCTAAGGCCTTTAGCGGCATAAATGAACCTTTGTAATGCAGAAAGTCAGTGGACATAAAAGGCTGCTGAGCTAGACTTGCATGACGGGAGAAAGTGAAATAGCTATTTTCGTTATCTGTATTATGCTTCTACTCTCTTTTAAGCAAAGAAAATACAACAACCATTTAATCTATACATAGCTGCTGAAAGCTTTCACACCTGACACTTTCAACAGACATGCTGAGGGTTTTATTGCGTTACTGTTAAAGATTTTTTTTTTTTTCCATTAGAACAGCCACTGGCTCTAAGTAACTGATAATGGTTGGAAAAGAGACACAAACATGTCTCTCAGCAGCACCGTAGCAGCTATATGAAATATATGTACAGAGTTTTATAACAGGATACTACTCTCCTCAACACTCAGTGGCATAAAAGCCCTATGGCTGTGAAGAGTCATTCAGACTGTGCTCTGAAATAATGGTAGAATCTTTATTTGCTTTTGAATATGCACAAACACGCATCAAAATACTAATTGCCTGCAAACAGTTAAGTTCATTTGTTGTTTAGCTCTAGAAGTACTAGAGTAGGTGCTTTTATTTTGTAGGACTCTGGGCACAGTCATAGAAAATCTAAAATGATCACCTGGTTCTATTTTGAAGGGCTTATTTGCCTGATCAAAACACAATGACCCCGATATACTGTATTGAAAACAACAACAACAAAACACACTTTTTGATTGTTTCTGTAATAGTCTGTTCATGAATAGTTCCTGAATCTGCGCTGTAAAATTGCACTGAAGCGCTCTATCATTCTAGCCGAGTTCAGAGGAAGGGAGCAGAGACTACTATATAGAGCAGGAACATGTACAAATCAATTCAGCTCAATTCAAATTTTAGTCCAGGATCACAAGAAGGTACTTAGCAAATCAGCTCACTTTGTGGATGACTAGGATCAGGCCTATATTTTATTAGTTGGTAATCAACAGCTAGATTCCTGAAAAAACAAAAAACAAAAGCAAAAAAACCCCAAAGACAAACCACTTCATCTAAAGACAGGCTGATGCCATATAGCAATTTATTGAGTTTACATTTTTTGTGGTTTTTTTTTTTACAGTTTGCACAGAATTTTCAGTTGCCTCATCTAGGTTTATGGGATCTAAATGTACTACTTTAGTCCTGCCTTGGCTCCTTCCCTCACCTGCAACCGCGGCCTGCCTGCTGTGGTTTCTTCTAAACTAGTCTACTACACACTGCACAGTGGCAATTTCTAACAATCAATTAATTCTGCTATACATGTGTTTGAACCAGACACAGATTCCCATGAAAAAGAGGGGAAGCTACTTGCACAAGGTCACCTACAAGCTGAATCATCAGAATGGTAAGTTGTGTTTCCACAGCATCACGCCAGTGTTTCCAGGTCATTAGGATACGGCTCCTTAAACGAAAGTAGAAATCCTTATTTTGTTGACTGCTTATTTCAGTCATGTTGTGTGTCATAGTATGTTACAAAGCCCCTATGGACATGATAACATGGTCAAATGTGATTTTCATCTGGGGCAGTCCTTAACATGTCAAATATGGCAGCTCGGCCAGTGGCTTAACACTCCAAACAACACTATAGGTGCCCATCATCGCTTGTGGAAGTGCTTCTCTTACATAGCTTAGTTTAGCCCTGATCTTCTTCCATATGAATTATTTCAAACCGTAGGACAATATTTTCTTAAACCTAACCAAGTTGTATTGGTGTTGAATTCAATAAGACTGCTACTACTTCAAAGTGTTAATGGTCTAAACTCGTTCCACAGTATGTCAAATGTTTCTTAATAAGCCTAATCTGGGAAATCTGCATAGATCTTGCTTATTAATTATTGCTAACTTGACAGCAGAGCCCTGATGTGCCAAACTGATGCTATAGAGGTAAGAGATCATCAGTGTTTTAAGCGAATGATCATACTTGTTACATTTAACAAGTTGCAGTAAAAATATCTTTAGTATATTCTGATGCAAAGAGAGTGACTTTTAGACATGTTTCTTCTATTAACTATCATGAATTAAAAGAGCTTTTTTTTGGGTAAACCTAAAGCTGGACATATGCGGTTTGTGCTTGTTTCAGACGTACTTTTGGAGCCGCACGATCATTTAGAGCAAGTTTCAGCTTTGCCGGGCATTGCTTATCGTGTAGTGTTCAGGGGGAAGTGAGAAGCAGTACTGGCCCTACCAGCTGCTCCCTACCAGACGATCAACATCTGGCCATCTGGACGGCTTGATGTTGTCAGGCACCTGCACAGCCGAAGCAGAGCCACAAGCCATTTCCCCCAAGATCAAATGTTTTTTCCTTGACTCTATCTGCATGAGGGGGCTAAACATAGTTGCTGACAGTGCCATGGCCAGTTCAGTAGAACTATGCCAAAAGCATATACGCCTCCTTCTCCTGCTATCACGACTGACACAAAGAAGCTGCACAGTCATATTTTTTTTCCTGATTCGGCTTAGTATGTTGTCAATTTGTTGGTGATGCTGACTTGTAAACAGGGATGTATGTGTGTGGAAGGGAATCAAAAACTGGACTTTTAAGGGTGCATTTCTGTGTCTGTGGGAGTGTGTCTGTGTGTAAGAGAGAGAGATGGGCAGAGACACATAATCTAAGCATTGCAAATAAGGTTCTACAGCTGAATCTAATATTGAGAAAATATGACATTAGGACCCCTTTATTTTGTTTGTGGTAGTGGCTTGATGATTGGATTGCCCACGCTGATCACAGCTTAACCACCGAATGGAGACAGCGCTTTGTATTCTCCGTACTCCCGCAAGGTATTTTTATTGCTTCATTCACTCAGAAACATCTCGGATCATAAGTGAAGCATTATATTTTACTACATAATGAGATCATTTTGATAGATTTTTTTATGGAAATTCTCAGATGGGTCTGTACTTGTTATTGTTTGTTTCATTTAGCAAAGTTCTAAATGAGCTTTACTAGTGACATATTGATTGCAATTCTTTCCCAGCTGGCACTGCAACATTTAGTTACAGGTAAATCAATGTCACTGATGAAGGTTGAGTCACTGTTGGGTTTAGTTTCGAATTTGGCAAGCAAATAATGTTGATTTTGTGATATTATTTTCAGTGTCTTACGAAACAAATATATATTTTATCTTTTCAAATAGTTTTGATAGCAAAATATGATAAAATGCTGATAATAATTTTAAAAGCCGAAGATCTTAAATAATGATAAAGATTGTTTAAAATTTCAATGTTGATTTACGAGATTTTTGAAAACCTTTTTACATCCTCTGGGCGCATGTTTGACCACTAAAACATTGCCGGTCACACTGTCAAACAGCTTTTTTTCTACAGTGACTGTTGTGTGTTGCCCACTGAATATGTGACATTCTGTACGGATGTAGTCGCCGCTCGGCATTACAAAATCATACAGGGTGGAATATAGACTGATCATTAATCATTGAACCTCCTTTTTTTCTTTTTCTGATTAACAGTCAATGGATCTGACTAAAGATGTCTGGTGTTGGTTTTGTGGGTCAAACATCTTCAGCACTGCACATCACAGTCTTCTGTGACTGGATGCCCCAGCAATAATCCTATATTTACACAACCTGAGGGCATGGTCCCTGTCCAAGAACACATAATCCGAGAACACACATCCAGGAAAACTAAGCTGTCTCCTGGCTTTTAAATCTTCAAACAAAATCCTTCACTTATCCCAAAAGACAGAAAATCAAGAAGTAAATGTCTTATCTATCAGGACTTCATGAATATGAAACAATGTGCTTGTCATCTTCCAATTTCTTTTTTTTTTTAATGTTTTCAAATGACAGCTGCATATTTTTACTTTTGTTTCAACTCATTGTTATAACTCATTGAATAACGCCTATTACATAGGCGTTATTCAAGGCTGACATATTTCAAAAATTACTTAGTTTGTGTGGCAGCAATTTCAGAGAAATGTTTGAAAACTGACTAAATAAGCTTTTTCTTACTATTTGTGCACATGTGTTTGTCTAATGTGAGCTGCACTTACAAGAAAATGCTGATGAATAACCCTCCTTTGGGGATTAGAAGTGACAGCTTATATCTGAGAAATGGTGGCAGGGGGGGCTTGCAGTGGGATTCATGTGCCTCGTACGAAACACCTCTTAGTTACTAATTGGCCTCCTGGCTTTTTATATTGACATATCCATTTCAAAGGTTCCCAGTAGCTCAATGCTGCCAAATAAGATCTGATCACCTGGGTTACAGGTGGCCAGTCATTAAACCCAACTTCTGCTGCTGCTACTTCCCACTTTAGCTCTTCCGGCTTGATTTTGGCTTAAAAAAAAAAAAAAAGAGCTAGTTTTTGGAGTTGCAGAAGCAGAAACTGTACTTAAAAACAACCAATAAGTTACTTAATAGTAACACAATTTACCTCTACTTTCAAAGAAGCTTAAGGCTTGACTCCATGGGGATCAGCTCGGTCGGATAAAATTGGCCTGCTGGAGATGAGTCTGCAATGCAGGTAGCATTAATTAACCACAGTGCAGATAAATCGCCAAACCCAACAAAAGCCGAGCAAAAGTTAAGAGGAAAAGAATACGATGAGAGAAAGGATTGTTATGCAGAGATGCAAGTCCAAGTCATGTCTCAAGGATGGTTGCCTAAAGATGCTGCATGTCTTCTGGTCTGCTTATGACGATTTCAATGCTCTTCTTTTTTTTTTTTTCAAATACTGTTCAAGCCCCTTTAAATAGACTATTGACAAAATAATGAATTATATCCAGCCAGCCACAGCCACTATGTATGCGTGATGGCATCACACAACCTCATATGTGGCCTAGTTGCGCAGCACAGTGGAATATTTACCATTATCCATCCAGGTATGAAGGCAGAGAAGTGGGGACAAATAAAGTCTACTGCTGTTAGAAAGAGGAGATAAAGTTTCTGCACTGTTGCAGATTGGTGAGGAGCGGAGTAGAAATAAAGGCAGTTCTCAATGCGCTGAATCACTTGATATTAATCGATCAATACACAGCGAGTCATAGAAAAGTAAGTAAATACACAATAAAAAAGAAAAAAAGGAACTCAAACCACCATTGGTGATCGATCGGTGCTAACTTTTACTTTTCCAAGTCTACTCTTCCAATCCCTTTTCCTTTCATGTGCCTAATAGCATTTGATTCAGTTGATCCAGTGTCCATACTGCAGATGCTTAAACATCATGACGAAGAGCACAGCACGTGCAGCTACACTTACTGGGCTGTTGTATATACAGTTAAATTCAGAAGTATTTGGACAATGACACAGGTTTTTATTTTTTTTTGCTTCTATTCACCCCCCAAATGGATTTTAAATAAAACATCAAGATGTGGTCGAAGAGGTTTTGAAGAGGTTTCACAAAAATATAGCATTTACTTTTTAGGAATTGCAGCCATGTTATGCAGAGTATCTCCATTTTCAGGGGCTCAACAGTATTTGCAAAATTGACTGAAAGGCAGTTTCATGGCCACTTGTGTTCCATCCATTGTTAATATGAAGTCAAATGAAGTATATCAAATGTCTGGAGCTGATTCCAGGTGTTAAATTTCCAGTTGTTGGCAGCTGTTTGACTGGATCTATCAGTTTGAAGTCCAAGGAGATATGAATGCAAGTTAAGGAGGCCATAATTAGGCTGAAAATGACATAAATCTATCAGAGAGATGGCAAAATCTTTAGGAGTGGCCAAAATAACAATTAGGTACAGATGAAACAGAGATAAACTCGTACCAGAATGATGTAAAGAGAAAATTATGGATAAAGGAAAGGAACAGTTCCAAAGCTCATAATGTTTCACACATCATGTGTGAAACATGGTGGAGGCAGTGTTATGGCATGGACATGTATGGCTGTCAAAGGAACGGAAGGACTCAATGCTGCTTATTCATGATGTGACTGCTGACAGAAGTAGCGAGATGAATTCTTGTGTATAGGGCTAACATTCAGTCAAATGCTGGAAAAAAGGACAATGTTTCATAGTGCAGATAGATAATGACTCAAAACATGCTGCAAACCCAACCCAAGAGTTTTTGAAGGGAAAGAAATGGAATGTACTTCGGTGGCCAGGTGAGCCACCTGATCTTATCCCAATAGAACAGCTTTTCAGTTACTGAGGACAAAACTGGAGACAGAAATACCAAAAACAAGCATCAACTGAAGATGGCTGCAGTGAAGGTCTGGCAAAGCATCTCCAGAGAGGAAACGTAGACTTTGGTGATGTCCATGGGCTTCAGACTACAGGCAGTGTTAAAAACTGTGGTTTTATTTACAGTTATGTTGGTTTGTCAAAACAGTTTTGAGCCCCTGAAAATGTAATTACTCAGTATAAAATGGCTGGAGATCCTAAATGGTAAATGGCATATTTTTGTGAAACACCTTATATTAAAGCTGAAAGTCTGCACTTTTATTTTAAATCCATTGTGGTGATGTATAAAGGAAAAATGATTAAAAAAAAAAAAAAAAAAAAAAAAAGTGTCACTGTCCAAATACATCTGTGGCTGATGTTATAGAACAAAACAACAATAAAATCCTGATCATCATCGGCAGCACCTTTCCTTAATGTTACTGTTCCTTGAAATTAAGATTGTCATGTCTGGATGTGTGTAACGTCGGTGCACCTTGAGTCCAAGTTGCAAACTTGATTCTTCAGTGAAGAGAAAAAACACCATTTCCACCTCTCCCACCACTCAGTGCAGGTGGTCGCGGGGGAGGACGATAGCAATCCTGTCATCCCTGGTACACATTTCCTCCTGCCCCCTGTGGAACACCATCACAGCACCGAGCAGCTCCTTCAGTGACAAACTCCTTCACCCCAAGTGTGAAGGAGAGCTGTCTCATCTCTCTCCTACTGCTTTCAGACTGTAGACCACATTTACAGTACAATATCCCATAATATACTTGTGCATAGTATCTCTATATTGATTTTGTTTTAATCTGTAGACACTACTGTTTTTTTAAACTGTTGCACATAAAAGTAAATATTTTTTGTAAATGATTCTTTTTTGATTGATATTTCTATGTATTTTGCTATCAGCTTTGCAAGGTGCAGTGTTGAGGAACAGGTTGTTTGTGTGTGTGTGCATGACTACAAGATGACTAGCAATTAGGCGTAGAAGAAGACTTGTAATAGTATTGTGTATATTGTTGTATTGTCACGTATTCCTGTTACTAAGGTGAGTGTGATATGCATATTCCAGGTGTATATGGAGGCAAAGATTTAAAGGTGATCAGAATTAAATGAAATGGTGATTATAGAACAATTATGAAATAGCCAACTAATAATCCAGTAACGTTATGGTTAATGATTTCCTTGCTTAACAGAAACTCCAGAAAAAAATAAAATAAATAAATTAATAGCCTGCTAAAGCTGGATCTCTGTGACTCTGTGGATTGTCGGCTTAAGCTTGACCATATTAATTTAGCTCCATTGAGATGCAACATAACCCAGTCTCTCTTGCATAACTCAGTGGGAACAGGCACACTGACGTCATGGAGCGTGCCCAGTGGAGTCCATCTGGTACAGTCCATCTTCAGCAACATTGCGTTATCCCAAATCTTCTCTTCTTCCCCTTACAGATATAAGAAAAATGTAATATGGTCCTCACTATACTACTCTACCAACATTCTTTTATTATACAAGTACATTATGCACTATTCATGATGAATAGTACTAGTACACACTGTACACACATAGAGTATGTTACGTATTTGGAGATATTGAAATTAATGTAGTAAGCTAATAAACAGACTGAAACTTTCTTATGTTATGTAACTTTGTGAATGGATGACAAAGCACATGAAGCAGATGGTGATGGAAAACCGTTTGGAAGGGAAGACTTTTATTTAGATACAGCATTTAATTTAGGCTTACACACAAACAATGTACATAGACTGAAAGCACAAGGTAACTACACAATATTAGAGGGATTAGTTGGCAATGGGAGATTCATGGAATAATATCAGCACTAGCGAAATCCATAAATGAATAACTATTTAACTCTGTTGCCATCTATGCCACATTTAAAGTGGAATTTGTAATAGACTGATGTTTGAGTCTCATATGGGTAGTCCAAAAATGTATAGTTTTCTGAGGTCAAATACAAATTTACAAATACATTATAAACCCATAGTAAGTGAAGCTTATGTAATAGGGAAATACATAAGCAGATTTACAGGTCAGCTCACTTTCGACCAAAATGTATCTCTCACACGCGTACTGCATACTCACATACAGGCACAAACAGATGGAGTGGCCCTATGACTACTAATTTAAAGGGCCATAAGGTCTAAAGGACCACAGTAAGGGGGAAAACTGGTGTCTGAAATAAGACTGGCAAGTAAAGCGTAGCTTTCTGTCCACTCACAAGTGATACATATACTGTAGATGCATAAATACATATAGGTTATTACATGAATTAATCAGCAAAAAACGCATGCAGGTCACGACTACAGGTAAAGCAAACATAGTCCTCCACTCTAATGATGTCAATTTCTCGTGACACATGACAATGTTGAGGGACTGTTTTTTTTTACAAAAGCTGTCAAGTTTATTATTGAGATAACAAAGTTTATATAATATAGTATGTGTATTTAGAGACACGAACAGCCTGAAACAAATTCACTGGATGTGTGTACACGCTTGGCCGAATAAATCTGATTCTGTTTCAGATTATGATTGTGTTAGGGGATTCGGTGATAGTAAACAAAGGAAATAGTAATGCCTGCCTCATCCTTTAATTAAATTCTTCAGATGATAATGCAAATCGCACTAAAATACTTGAAGGCTCGTGCTGCCTGTAATTTGCACATTTTCATGCAATAAAAAAAATTTGCATTCCAGCCAGATGTGACATCGTCACTGTAATGATTCGTGTGTGGCTGAAAAATTGATAGAAAAAGTGTTTTGTAACTGTATCTGGACAACGCCGATTGGCTTTATAACAGAAGGATATCATTTAAAATAAGCCTTGGCTTGTGAGGTTGGAGCTTGTGTGTGGCCAAATGTGTGCAGGGACAGATATAGATAGAACCAACATTTGTGATGCGGATGAACCTGTGGCCCTGAGCAAACTGCCTTTCAGGTGTGAGAGGCAGAAGTGTCAGTTGATATTGACTGAATCTGACCCTCATTTCAGTGCCAATCAGCATCCAAGCTCTATTCTATTCCTGCGGAGCACTCCACTGCGCATTTATCCTACAGTTATTAACCTTCGCTTATGGACAGAAGTGGCACAATACTGCTGCAACGAAGAACCTCACACCAACTTTGTTTTGTTAGACTGAATAAAAACAGGGGCAGAGTGCCACCCCAATGTATGATTTATGAGAGTATGCCAGCGTTCTGAGAGCAAAGGAGGCATGACATGTGAGGACAGCAGCATCAGAGTGTAGTGAGACGTTTTATACATCTTTAGCAAGGCCCCACGCTGTCCATCCGGATGCCACTCACACACACACACACACTCTGCATTCCCTAGCCTCTCGCTAACCATAGCAGTTAAAAAACACAACTCTAACCTAACCTATAAAATCAAATTTCAACCGCTGTGCAAGACCTTTAAAGCTGTGAGCATCAGCCAAAATGTCCCCAAAGAACGGGTTTAAAGTTAAAAAAAAGGGAAAAAAAAGAACAGGATAAGAAAAAGATTCACATATTACTTAAATCAACCAAACATCAAATGCAATATATGCAATTTAACAGAACTATAAGCTTGAAAAGTGTAAAACAGGAGTGTAAAACCAGTTGCACAAACGAGAAGAAAAGTCAGGTGTACAGATACAGTACATATAGTTTTGAAGAACTATCCAACATGCATTTTTATGCCAGTTCTGTATTGATGATGATGATAATGATGATTGCAAAAACACTTCATAGGCTGTCCTACTGATGAATGCAAGTCAAACATCTAACAAAATCTAAATCTAACAAAAATGTCAACCCTTAAATTGGATCTAACTCAGTACATATGGAGCAACCCTGAGATGTGGATAGCACTTTGACATTGAAATTATATGTGAATATACTGTTAAAGGTGTACAGGCTGCAGATTTGAGGCAATTTAATATTTACCTTTTTAATGTCAGAGGGAAGTGGTGCTTAACAAAACTTAAAATGTGTGAAATGACCTTAGAATTAATAAAAAAGATGTTAAAATATTTTTGTAATTCATACAAAATCCCCAAAAAAGACAATAACTTCCCGTTAATCTTCTTTTTCCAGCTCAACATCATGTAATTGTGTAAAACTTAAAAACTGCAATGAAATATTTGTTACAGGATAAGAATAAGGAGGAGCTAAGTGTTTGCTTCCTGTGGCCATGGACTGGGATGCTTTAGACATTTACGCTGATATTGCACTAACGATACACAGGGTGCTTTTATTTTGTGTTGATGGTGTTATGTCACCATTAAGACCCACACAACAAAGACAACGTTATGCTTGAGATCAAACATTGAATCAGATGGAAAAAAGACAAACTCTCCGGAACTGAGAACTGAGAGCATTTCCCAGGGAACTCAAGGTGAAACTGCTGGATGTGTGAGAGCAACATAGTCTGCATTTTTAGAGAACATTTAAAAACATATATGCGATATAAATGTTAGTGCTGCCTAAGGTCAGCCCTTCTCCATAAAACATTTGCTAATAAGTTGACCTCAACTTTGAGTCCTCCATTATAACTCTCTGTTGATATATGTGCCAGTGCTACAGTATGTATATAGTCATGTTTCTCGTTCCAATAAGTCATGCCCAAAGAAAATAAACATTTTGGACACATAAATTACAACTGCAAAGTGAAGTCAATCGGTTAGACCCCTGCCAGTTCGTTTGTAAAGACGCCGGTGACTCAGATCATTCTTTAAAACAGTTATTCATCTTGAAATCTTTTCTTTTCATGTTCTGATAATATTTATGGATTTTATACATTTCATATTTATACATTTCAATGAAAGTCAGCAGTGAGTGAAAGTCAACTCGACTCTTTCTGAGTTATGAGTACTGGAGCTCCACACAAGGCTGTGTACACTACCCCTTTCTGTAAAAACTTCACTAACAACTACATAATCAAGTTTTCTGATGATACAATGGCAACGTGTATACCAGAGTTTGTCTGAAGAGCACAATTTAATTTTAAACATCCAAAAATTAGACAACACTGAGAGAAAACCTCCGCCAACGCAACTATATTGCTGAAAACATTCCCTTCTTTGGGATATAATTATCTGTGATGACCGTGACCTTTGACTTTGCAAGATTAGATTTTTAGATTTAGATTTTTTTTTCTTCTCCCTGAGCTCATATTTTAGCTTTCAGACTGTGGTATTAGCGTTTGTTTTGGACGTCGCTTCTGGCTTTTTGATGTTTTTTGACCTTACAGTAACCTTGACCACTGACCTTTTCCCACCAAGATCTAATCAACTGCTGGAGTGCAACGATTCATTACTCTCAGTTACAATGGGGTCATCCTGTTGAATATGTTTGGTCATTAGTAGTGTGTGTGCATATTTTTGCACGGGCTCCACGGTCCATAGTGTGGATAGATTCATTTTGTTATTGTGCAGAGCAGCCACTAAATGTATCATTTGCTATGGCAATACAATATGGCATTACAAGAGCGGTAAAAACATTTGTTTTATCTGGTTTCTTTACAGTAACTGAGTTAAAAGCACACAGCATTTTTTCCCCCCATTATTTTGACTTGCCTAATGGCTGATTTTGTCACAAAAAAGTTGCATGATATAGAGATAGTTTAAGGTAGTTTGAGATATTTTTGACAAAAAAAACAAAAAAAGATAAACAGTGCCAGTTTCATGTTTTGTGGAATAAAGGAACCAAAGTGGGACCTGTGGGTAGTGAAGGATGTCTGTCTTCTGTTGAAATAATGATTTTTCAGAGACAAACAGAACCACTGACATGGGAAGTGAATAACAATGAGACAAATATTTAATAAGGGCAGCATTAATGAATAAGCATTGAAAGGCTGTCTTGCAAGAAACAAAAGATAAGAAAAATTACAAAGACAAAATGTGGCTTCTTAAATTTGAAAATTGTTCAGACTTTAAGATAATATATCTACAAAATGAGAATTTAGAATGTCATTTGGTAATTATAACCGAAGCTTACAAAATGTACTGGATATTAATCCGTTTTTACTGCACAGTGACGATTCAAAGTGCTTCAGAGTTATAAAAGTTCATTAATAAGATATTGAAAATAATTTTAATGACAACAACAACAACAACAACAACAACAACTGTTGAAAGGTTACAAAAAAGAAGGGAAAGCAGTTCAAAACAAGCTGTAAAGATTAACGCACACAAACATAAATGGTGCTGCTCAGCAGAGTGAGGTCTGACATGTTTACGATCCAGTTCAGAGGGACTTCATCTTTGTTAACGGCATGAAGCCAAATGACCAATATGCAACCCCTGCAGCTGTCTCTACATCAGTCCTGGACTGTGACTACAAAGTCTTCTCTGACTGAAGGTTCTGGAAACGAGAACATGCTTCAAAAGTTTCTTGTACCAGAGTTTTTGAAACACATATTGCATCTGGAGACAGCTGGGGGGCAGCAGAATAATTTGTCCTCGCCAGGCTTATTTAGACAAAAAAAAGGCAAAAACCAATCAAAAATTAGCCTAGTTTAACAGTATGTTGCAGTAAATGGGAATGGCACATAAGTTAAAAGAAAATCATAGCTTTCACCACGTCCAGAAATGAATGATCCAAAACTATGGAAGAGCAACTAAATGGAATTGAGCTCTTATCTCAAAGGTAACTAACTTTCATTCAACATAGATGAGAGGTTTTTTGAATCCTTCCCCAACAAGGGCTGTCAAAGTTACCATCTTAATAACCTGTTAATGCAAATTCCTTTAAACCCCACTAAGTTTTTTGAAGCGCGATTGACACACACATGTTGTGACGCTCTGACGCTCACTTTGAGCTGTGTGCTCTGTAAGTTTGGGAAATCGGGAAGCGGGAATGTTGCGGATGGAAAGCAATAATGGATAAAGAACATTATGTTTTGAGTGACAAGTTCAGCTTCAAAGTCCTGCCTGGTGTTCTCTCACCAAGTCCAAAGCTATTCACCTTTACTGTTGATGTGTATTGAGTTACAACTGGAGAATTTTGAGTCACAAATAGCGGCCAAGCACACAGCGGATGCAGAGAGCCCACCTCCATCCCCCCAAAGGCAGACCACGATGGACAAGCAACAAACTTTCAAAACCAATAACTAAGTGGGTGGCTTGCAGGCCCATTAACATCATGCTAGACAAGGGTGTTATGTATTGGATGAAATATTATAATAAGGTCAGATTGAGGAATTACACCAATAATTTATAAAGGCACATATGTTAACAGGTGAAGTACACCTTTGATCGATGGATACCCATGTGATTGAATTTGCACTTGAAGAGTAAAGGAAGCAGAAAACTATCTCATGCTCAACTCCTCATTTATTGCTGTTAATGTAAGTGAAGAAACATTACAGAGGGTCTGCTTGTACTAATTCGCATCACATGCAACGAATGCACGTACAGGATGTATTGCCTTCGTGAGCCACCACCGTAACGAAGATACACAACTTGTATGAAGAAGAGAAAGCTAAAGTTGTGGAGGTGTTGGCACTCGGCGTTCCTCAGTAATCACAGTTACTTCGGGTCACAGCACACAGTGGGAACTTTGGCCGCAGGCTTTGACTGTCACAAAGAAAGAGGTTAATGTGCTCATCTGCAGTTGCTTATTGGGCTTGAGTGCCACGTGAGGTTTTAGCACATTTTTTTGAGCATGCAGAATAAGCATGAGAATTTACTCGACAGTAATCGTCATAGTTTTGGATTGTTGCGATATTAACAGACACACAATTGCATGTTGATAAGAGCGCCTTTGAGGTATATTTAGAACAGAAAAAAATGTGTGATGAATCCCACATTAACTATGGACAATCATGTAATTAGTCACGATTAAATATTTTAATGTAATGACAGCTTTAGGAAAAACTCATCCAGAATTCCATGATAACTAGTTCTAGTTGATGAAAGTCCTGTGATATGGTCAAAACTCCAAGATGTACAGCTACGGTTTGGACCTTCAGATTTTGTTTAAAAATTCCTGCTTTGTCTGTTATTGTTTTCAGAAATGAATTCCGATGAGGAAACATGAATCCCATTGATTTGGATGAAAATGAATCGTTAGATTGAAAAATACTATTTCAGACACTGTTTCACAAATTGATAATCACTTTTGTTTGCCATATACAATTGGAACTGCATTTCAATCAGGAGAGTCGCCATTATAAGGAAGGTAAAACATTTTTATTTACATGACTTGAGCATGATGAAGATAAGGAATATGAGCCGCTGGCACTGAGGAGCCTTTGTGACATCATCAAGAGCGCAGATTAAGCTATAAGTGGTAGAAAATCCCTCTAAAGCCGTAAGGGATGAACATTGGACTCTGATGAGCTTAACCTTGACAGTGGATACAATGAAAAGCAGCTGATTGGGTACAGGTTTGCAGTGACTTGTTGCTGCTATAGGCTTAGGTTGCTGGGAAAATAACTCCATGATATACTGAGCTCCTCTCTAAATGTCCAAATCCAAACAAAACATAATACTAACATTACCTCTTTGTGCCTTATCATCCTGAAAGTTTTCGAGGTCGTGGTGTGAGCCGCTGCTGTCAACCTGGGTGAAATAAACAGGGGAGAAGCAGGTGACCGATGCAGCACATTGGGGCCGGGTTGACAATCAGACCAGGAGAAACCTAAAATGATGGGAGACCAAAAACGGAAAACAGTGTGAGTAGAAATTATTATCAATCATTATTATTATCAGAGTATTGGCTTTGTATCTTTTTGGCCCCTTTGAAAGGGATTCTAACAAAAAATATAAAACTTAAGTGCAGTGGAGACTGTATTCTTCTGCAGAAGCGAGTGCATGTTTGCCTCGGGCCCCATACTAGAAGCCTGTCCCGGGTGTCTCCCGTCAGCCTGACTGGCCTCAGCACCCCATGATCTTGGAATGAATTCAGGTCAGCTTTATCTCTTTGATGCCATGAAAGCAAAACCAGTCACTGCAGTATCTTGTGGAAAAACACATGCGCCGCTTGCCCCTCCTGTACATTTGCATTTCTGATAACTTGACACGCTGAGTGACACACTGAGCTGGCCAAGAGGTCTGTATCAACCCTGTACCATTTGACCCGTCTGTGCTGAAACTTTCTACAGAAAGGAAAAAGTCATTAAGTAAAAAGATGGAATTAAAAGGAGACAGAGAAAGAAGGCAATGAAAATCCTAAAATAAAGGCAACAGAGCATAAAATAGAAGTTAAAGAACCATGAATAAATATGCAAGTTTAAGGAAGGCAATTGAGAGGTAGTGAAATTGAATCAAGAAATTATGTAAATGAAGAAGCCGAGCATGAAGTTGGCGCTCCGGCAAACCTAAATCTGGCCACATGTGTTGCACCAGGTGAAGCTGAGTTCTGCTTCATCATTTAGCCTGTCTTTGACAGACCGGACAGTCTGTGAAAGTAAAAATAACAAATAATCCACATCACAACACCTCACACTCTAATCCATAGAGAAAGTTTAAAACTCAGCTGTATTCTTTTGTCTAAATTTGAGGTGTGGCATAATTCCATTACTTCCAACAACATATAACACACACTTTTGAATTCATCCCATTTACCACAAATAACACACAAGCGTTCAAGTACAGTACAAGTGAGAACTAGCTTGTTCCCTTTGATTCACTGCGATAGTGGATTTAGTTTTCAATTTTTTTTTTCTGGTATTAAATAACAAAAGGCTACTAGAAGCAGGGCAGGCATCTCTATCTGCACTTGAGCTTTCAGAAAAGAGTCCATTTCAATCTTCTACAAGATCTCAACATCAGCATCAACTAATTCAAAGGAGAACTGGGTCGACTAATTTGTGGGTGACAGTGTCCTTGAAGTTTTTAAGGTTAGGTCAGGTTATGAAACTGTGATGTTCACACTGTGTTGATCATATTCTTGTGGTTTAGAATGTTGAAACTGAAGTGAATACACTTTTTACAAGTTGAGTCACTTGGGCACTTTCAGACCTTTGACACCCAGCTCTAAATAGGTTTTTGATGCTGTTCATAAATAGGTTTTTGATATTTGCTTGCACCAACTCCATGAATCTCTTCTTTGGTCTTCCTCTTTGCCTCCTGCCTGGTAGCTCCATCTTGAGCATCCTTCTACAAATATATTCACTGTCCCTCCTCTGCACATGTCCAAACATTCTCAATCTGGCCTCTCTAACTTTGTCTCCAAAACGCCTGACCTCTGCTGTCCCTCTGATGTGCTCGTTCCTAATCCTGTCCATCCTCGTCGCACCCAAAGAGAATCTTTAACTCTGCTACTTCCAGCTCTGCCTCTTGTCTTTTGGTCGATGCCACCGTCTCCAAACCAAATAACATTGCTGGTCTCACTACCCTCTAAACATTTCCTTTCACTACTACTATTACTCTTTTGTCACAGATCACTCCTGACACTTTTTTCCACCCACTCCACCCTGCCTGCACTCGCTTTTTCACCTCTTTACCAAACTCCCCGTTGCTCTGACCTGTTGACCACAAGTAATAAAACTCATAGACCTTTTCCACCTCAACTCCCTGTAACCTCACTGTTCCACTTGCTTCCCTCTCATTCACACACATGTATTCTGTCTTGCTGTGACTTGCTTTCATTCCTCTTCCTTCCAGCAAATACCTCCACCTCTTCAGGTTTTCTTCCACCCCCTCCCTGCTCTCACTACAGATCACAATGTCATCTGCAAACATCATCATCCATGGAGATTCCTGCCTGACCTCATCTGTCAATCTGTCCATAATCATCATCAACACCATAGCAAACAAGAAGCGGCTCAGGGCGATATATGATGCAGTCCCACCTCCACCTTGAAGCCATCTGTCACTCCTACAGCACACCTCACCACTGACATATTGCCCTCAGACATATCCTGCACCAGTCTAACATACTTCTCTGCCACTCCAGACTCCCTCATTCAGAACCACAGTTCCTCCCTCGGCACCCTGCCGTAGGCTTTCTCTAGATCCACAAAGACAGAGTGCAACTCTTTCTGACCTTCTCTACACTTCTCCATAAACATTCTCAAACAAACATGGCGTCTGAAGTGCTCTTTCTTGACATAAAACCATACTGCTGCTTCCGCTGCTCTTTCCCAAATCTTCATTATGTGGCTCATCAGCTTTATTCCTCTGTAGTTGCTACAACTCTGCACATCTCCCCCTTGTTGTTAAACATTGGCACCAGTACAATTTTTCTCCTTTCCTCAGGCATTTCTCTTTTCCCATGATAAAGATTTAGATTTACCGGCTGTAGCTATTTAAGACCTAATCACTGTGAAAAAACCCCCCAAAACCATTGCATTATATGGAACAATGTTAAAAGAACACATTTATTTGCACATCACTTTTCTCTTTAACCAAGCCTGGACACAGGCTTGAGCTTTACCATCAGCTTTATTTTGGGAGCTCATATTAATCATCTTGTGATCCCGTGGCCGGTGGCCTTTCCGGTCTTCCATCAAACTGGTGCTGATCTTAAGTGTATTCCTGCCAGAACTAAGAATGTGCCAACACTTTCTTCTTGGAGTGTGGTAATGGAATATTTTTCAATTTGCATCAAACAAATGAAATTGTAATCATTTTCATGTGTTTGAATCATCAAAATAACATTACAGCTGACATGAGCTGTCTTACCTCAACTGAGGTATGACAGCTAGTAAAAGAAATCACATGGCGAAAAATATTTCAGATTTTTCACTTTGCTGACATAAGCTGTCATACCTCAACAGGAAAGGAAAGCTTACTGTATATTTTGTCAGCCTTGCTCTGTAAGCTTGAGGAATATTTTTGATCATACAGAAAGCATTTAGATAAGGACTATCAGTTTAAATAAAATGAGAAATGTGTTTCATAATCCCACAGTCCCCTACACTATATAAATACTCACATATTATACGTTGTGATTTGTCGAAATCCATGTCCCCGACCTGTAACGCCTTCAGGACAAATGTGGAGCTGGAAATCATCTTTATATATATATTTCTTCCTAATACTGATAAAAAAAAAAAAAAAAAAATCCCTTCACCCTTGTCAAAAACCCACCTGAGGGGTCAAACCTACCTGCTTCACTAAGAACAATTGGGTTTCTGACTCTTCTTTCCAATGATCACAGATGGAGGTGCAGTTTATTTTTTCAAATCCTGTCCAGTGTCTTGCTGGTGCGGCTTGTAATGAGCAGGTTTGCTCCCGGCATGCTACTGTCTTGCTCAGAGATGAACAAGGGTTCATACTCCTGTGATTTCTGCCTTAGCCATATTATTCACCAGAATTTGTTAAAATTTCAAAAAACTAAAAAAAATCAAGCTGAGTTTGATTCACGGAAACAGCACCGATGTCCTATCAGCCCTGCCAGCAGAGTTAACTTTGAGTGCCCTTGAGGTCATTTCAAACCTTTTCTTCTGCTGTGAAATCGGCCACTTCGCAGTTGCAGCCCAGATCACAAGTTCAAGGCTTGGACCTCATTGTTAAAGCTTGGCTTCTAGAGTAGGCACAATGAAATAACGGAATTGTACGGAAGATACGTGTGCTTTATTGAGAACCAGTCCACTTGTTAAATAAACGTATGATGGTCAGTTCACCGCTGAGATTGAAATATCTCAAACGACCATGTGATGGATTGTCATTAAAAATATGTTCTGAGATATTGTGGCCTTTTCAGGATGAATTGCCTCACCTCTTTAGTGACCTTCTAAATATTTTAAATGTCATCATTAGGTCTCCCTAAAAGAGAGAGAGAAAGAGAGAGAGAGAGAGAGAGCGACAGTGTTCGAGAGAACTACCCAGTGAAGAGAAGGAATGCCTTGATCAAACAATGAGGAGGGATGCTGGCCAGCCAATCAGAGGCAGCGGTGCTCTGTACATCAGGGCTGCTTTTTAGTACACATAGACTCTGTGCTGCTGCAGTATGTGTGTGTGGTTGCTTGGTCAGACCGACACAAATCTGCAGCTCAGTCACAAAGAGGAAAGGCACATTATTCAGGCTCGGAAGCTTGTGAGTCATCAGTTCACCGAAATCAGGTCACGTTGGATAAAGTTTTGAGGAGATACTTGGAAAACAGCATTTTTGTGTTAAAACATCATATATACTTTCAATATATGAAATGAAAAAAAATGAAAGTTCAAGTTTAAATGCACACCAGGAGGCTACTGAACGAGACAAAAAAACCTGAATACAGAAAAAAAGAATCGACTTGCCCTTTAAGCAAATTGCACTGATCATCTAGCTCTTGCCTGCAGCCATTCATCATCGAATGTCTGTACATTTAAACACCTCACAAACTGCCCACATCTCTTTGTTCACTTTCATTACAGCCCTCTGGGATGTTTGGCAGTGAACATGATGACGGTGGCAGAAGCGATCAAACATTTATCCGTCCCTGATCCATTTTGTAATGCTTCTCCTTTTTTTCTAATCTGCCATAAATATCAGGCATAAATCTATACCAAAGTCAGTTTATAATAAAAAAAGAAAAAAGTCTCACAATATCTATCGATTCAAGATTGTGCACTTAAATAACAATACTAATAAAAGAAACCTGGCCAGCTGTAGATGCTTTCTGAATAAATGGGATGACTCATTTGAAGGGAGAATCTATTTCAATGGCTGCATAAACGTATCAGTGTCATTTAGAGAAAGATAAATGATATTGAATATTATTTTCTGTAGATACAAAAAGAACTTATTACTCATCTCAATTACGGCGCATGAGGAAACATTTAGACACATTAAGAGTCCACAGCGACTCTTACGTGCTGCAAAATGAATTCATTCGTGAATGTCACATAGAATCCCAGTTTAAGTGCAGCAGCGCGCTGTGACCTCTTCCCCATCCGCATCATGTTAGTCTCTTTTTGAAGCAGACTCTTGACATTTGAGGGGCGGCAGCTGGCAGAGATCAGGGGGTTTCTCACAACCGTTAGTGTGTTCACCCAACTCTCATCCCACCCCTCTCGCTCCCGACGTCACCGTATCAAAGACGCCCCGGATCCGGCTCTTTATTCTCCACTTGCGCACCGAGCGGCGGACTGAGAGCTGCGCCACATGAAGCGCATCCCGTCGACCGGTATGACACCGAATACCACCGGGGGAAACCCACTTTGACCCCTTCATTTTGCTTGTTCTTCTGTATACCGTGTTTCTCTCTCAGCCACACATGTCTGATTCAGAGGAAAAGTGGATTTTTTTTTTCTTTTACTTTGCTCTCCACAGAAATATCCTTTGGTCAGCTTGACTTGAATTAATTCAAGGTAAGGCACGTTTTATTAACGTCATGTACTGTCAAATAAGTACTAATTACGGACTGGCTGAGGTTAAAACTAGAATGTGTTTAACTTAGTCTCTGTAGCAGTTGAAGTTTGAATGGATGTCGTCGCAGCCAACACTCATTAAGTTGGATGTTGTAGTCTGTCAAGGCTCAGAGTTTCAGGTCACTAACTCACTCTCCATCCCTGCTCTCTCTCTGTCCAGCCAGTTTCCTCCGCTTTGGTGCGCTTCTCTCCTTTTGGACAAAGGACCCTCTTTGTCCAGTCGGGATCAGTCATGCGTATTTTGCGCGCGGTCAGCTCCTCGAGTGTGCATCCTGGCCGCAGCCAAAGAAAAAAAATTCATGCGTAAAGTTCTCATTGGAGAACAACCAGAAGACACGCAGCACATATTCCAACGAGCGCGCGTCAAGTGCAGCGACTGCTTTGCGCGCAGTCTTTGCACAAGTACTGTGGCTCTATATCCAAGCTACATGTCCCGTTTACAGGTAAAGGATGCGAATGTGCTGCTTTGTCCATTTGGGATCGGAGGCTAAATCTGCCTGACAGTGTGGGGCCACGTTTAAGAGAAGTACAGTTGAAAGAAATACTTGGGCAGCCAAAGAAAACAGGGCTTATATGACCACACTGAATTTGGATATACAAGTCATGCAATTAAGCCTCCAGGAATCTGCTGGCCTCCCTGACAGTTTACATTGTCCGTCAGGCACGCTGCTGAGAACTGAGGAAAAACACTCCTTGGCCTTGAAAAATGCAGAGCTTTATACTATATACTGTAACTACAGTGATTAATTATAATAGTGTGTTATTAACATGATGAGGATGACAGTGAGCTTGTGAAGATGCAAATCAGGATTTCCCTGCTGTCCTCCTTTATTGTAGGTTCTGAGTTATCTGCAGATGACTTTGCAGGTAGAAGTAACTGATTGTTATAGCAATAAGTAAGTATTGTCCATATTTGAAGTTGTAATTCGTGTTTTGTCATCTGCGGGGCATCTGTAGACAGTTTTTATTTCAGTGCTGTAGCTTTACTGTATCCTACTTATGCTGGATAAGTGGCACTGCAGTAGTGTGATAATCACACGGAAAAATGATGGGATTCTTGTAGGCGACAGGGCAGGGAAGAGATTTATTACTGATCCTCTCTTCTGCTCCTCTGCTCAGAGTAAAGTTGGCCTTGTCTCTGTTAATGAACTGGCTGCGTTGGTTAATGAATGTGAACTGATAATATTTTACTTAAAAGGGATAATGATAAGCTGAAGTCCCAGTGGTTTAGTTTACACAAGCAAAATTATTTGTAGGACAACAAAGCAAGATTTCAAGCTGCTGGCAGTCCAATAACATAAACTGTGTTTCTGTGGAATTCTGAAATGTTTGCATAAGGTCGCTCAGTCACCTAAAGCACAGCAACAGTCAGGATCAGAAGTAGCATATTTATTTGTATTTTTTATTTTTTATTTTTGAGTTGTCTGAAGAAAAAAATTTGGGAACACACAGCACTTCATCCCATTTTTGTGAGTGAAATATCTCAGATATGCCTGGAAGAATGTTGTTTTTTTTTTTTCCAGTTTCCACTTGGACATGATGAAGTGATTACTTTTTCAATCCAAAAGTTCAAAGACCAACCTCGCCATGACATCTTAACGTTCTGCAGAAAAGCTTTTGTGGCCCTTATTTAACACCATAAGTCATCAACAGAGCGGTACATTGCATAATGGTACTGAATTGATTACATTCATTTTAAGTGTCTACCTTTAAACTCTGCTGATTTAGTTCTTGAAGCATCTATATTTTATTACAATCCAGTCGGATAATTGGCCAATTGTGCAAACCTACATAAGTAATTTAACTTTGTCTCTTGTTTCTCTCAGTGAAGTTGCCCCTAACAGACACACAGCAGCGGTCCATTATAAACTCTTTGGTATATTGACCTTCAGGTAACGTTGAGGTCATTGTGTCGTATGACAAAGCTCTTTATTTTTTTCTCTGCAGTCCTTTGTAAAAAATAATTGTTGAACGAAGACTGTTCGTTCCTCACCAGAGGTTGTCTGGACAGAAACTGGTCTAAACTGCAACTGTTCAAAACAGCTGGCAGCAGTGAGCGGGTGTACGAAGAAGAGGAAAAGCGAAGAGGATGTAATATAGGAGACAGTGAGATCTGCAAGCTGAAGTTTAAGCGCCAGGTTTCGGGGACATTGGATGACATCATGACTAGCAACATTTGTTTCGTTTGTTCCATTTGCATGGCTGACAAGAGCACAACAAACAGGTTGCTTGCCAATGCTGTTTGGAAAGGTCCTTTTCTTTTTTTCGTTCTTTTAAAAAAAAAAAAAAATTGATTTTCAAATCCCATTGTTTGATTTACAAGTCACAGTAAGGACTGACGATGTCCTGTTTTATTTCACACTGGTCAAGCAGTAGTTCAGTTTATAAAACACCACACTGGAGTGGCTTAAAGCACACGCTGCTTGTGTCTGTGTGAATTAACAAAGGTGGAGAATCGACGATTCGGTGTGGAACTGAGGCAGAGTGTAACAATGGCTATTCATTCATACAGACACCTGGATAATATCATGTCCATCATATTGAGTTTGGATGACATTTCCTTAATTCCACTGCAAACTTAACATGAATCAAGCCATGAATCATGAGTAGGTGATATGTATGTTTGCCTGAAGGGCTCTGCTGTGGAAGCTCCATGAAGGGAGAGCAAGCCTCCCTGCCCTTCCATCTGCCCATATGGAAAGGCTAAGCAGCAAATATTTGACCCTTTTAGAGGGCAGAGCAGGCAGCAGCGACAACAGAAATGACATTGATTAAGTCAGGTTTAGCATAAAAAGGAGGAATTGGGCTGGAGGTGGGTTGCAAAGTGTCTCATAGAGATATAGCAGCATGCGTTGGTAGGCAAAAGCATTTTACAATGAGTGTACTGTATGAAAACTGACAAATTGCATGCATAGAAGAAAATAAACTGAGTGATCAGCTGATGTGGGCAGGCTTGGAGATCAGCTGAGATTGTGCGGCCCTTCCTCACACCCAGCTCGTCAGATATTGGCATTTTTCACAGCACAAAGTGCATCCCCTTCAGCTCAGGCACAGACACACAAGGATCTAAGGTAAAAGCAATATGAAGCTGCACATACTGTCAGTATCAGGCTGACTTCAAGAGATTCATCCTCTTCCTTTGTTTTCATCGCAGATGTCTCACATGTTTTGTGCATCTGGATAACAACAAGTTCATGATGAGATGACATGGGACGGGAGCTGGTGCTCGAGCTAATGCCAATCTGCTCAATTTATTCTACCCTAAGAATGTTATTCCTCTCAGGGTGGAAAAAAAGCACCAGAAAGCACCTGTGGACTTTCAATGGACAATAATGATTGTGATTGAAGTCCTGGAACGACTCATATTGGCTGTACTTTCAGGGGTAGGCACATTTATTGAGTCTGAGAATCAGAGCGATAACATCCTTCAATGATTCCTCTGTGGTCAAACAACTTTAATTAAAAAGGTAATGTCAGCTTTGATTGTGGCTTAATGAAGAACTTCAGCAGTGAATATGTAACCTTTAAAAAGGACATAAAGAATGACACCGTTTCATCATATTTTGAGATCAGCTTTAGAGAGATGAGCGTAATCAATTGAAATTACTATATTGTACATTCATAAAGAAAATGACTAGTAAGAGAATTTAGACGGTGGAATTATTGCATTACGTTATAGTGCCAACCTTTACCATTTTACCACCACATCTTAAAAATATCCGATCCAAAGAAATATTGTGGACCTTTCACGATCAGATTTTAGGAACTGTCCTTAGTATTGTCTGAAATGACTGATGTATGACCTTTTAATGTTGGCAAAATATGTGTCTCCGTGGGAAAACTGTCACAATTCTGGTTCCTATTTTAACAAGCATTATTCTGCTCATTATGTGTCCAGAACGAAGTCTGTGAAGACTTAAAATTATAACTAAAACATCTATAGAAACATCAGGGCACATGTTGTTGATGCTGTCTGATCATGTCTATAATCATATTCCATTTTTATATATACATCCATAACATAACACAGGGAAACATAAAACTTTCAGATTTAGATTTTCCTTCACCTGCCTGTTACTTCTCAGATACAACATCCCATTTAACAGCCCCCAGGACACAATTTCATATTTTTTTTTTATAAATAAGGCATTAGAAGTGCAGAGTCGGTTGGCCATTAAATAGCTTCCAGCATCTGTACAGTACCTTCCACACCTATTTGCACATTCATGTTTTATTCACACTTATCTTTAATCTAAATCATCAGATAGAGAAAGCAGCGGTAAGCCTGTGCCGCATTTTGAACCAGCTGTGATGTTTGGTTTGTAGCTGTCCGTGACTTAAAAAGGTACAATTAAAAAAGTGCATTTTCTTCCATCTGTGGGACACTATTAACTCACCTCTTGCTATCGCTAATAAAAAAATAAATAAAAAGCAGAACTGACAGTTGTCTCCCTTAACAGCTGCACTCTTTTGATGCAAATATCTGCTCAGTTATTAAACAGGTAGATACCAACACTGCTTTTACTTTGCTGGTGTCTTGGAGCAAAGTGCCACGTTAAAATATTTTTGCACTTGTGGGCACAGAGATGGTGGTGCTATTTCTAAAACAATTTTGCCATCAATGTTGTCATCTCGTAAACTGTAATTTTCTAATTCACGGAATGTGTTTCAGGGCTGCTCTTTCAACAAGTCAGACGATGGAAAAAGATGGCTGACTAAACTGAAAAAGAAGTGTCAATGTAAATACTGTAAAAAATAATGTTGACTATTCAGACTTTACTTATATTACTAAGAGGAATTATTGCCGTGAGGTTGTGAGAAACAGAAACCAAATTAAAACAGTCTGACAAATGAATAAATAATCTGCTTTGTAGGATGAGCAGGATGATCAATAGTTAGACCTACAATAGGCGGCAACAGATCTACATGTATTTCTCCGATGAATAAATTAGCCTACCGTGCACCAGATATGGTCAAAGGCTACTATAGGTCAAGGGGGCATTCTGAAATGACTCCAAATTGGTCCAAAATAATTTACAATTACTTAGAATAAACCATTATTCAGATATTATTTATATAATAAAGTCATCAGTTCAACATGCCATACTTTTTGATTTTCTGTAATCTTTGAACCAAATAAGCAACTTGAACTTCTTGAGGAAAGAAATGCAAAAAAAATGTATTGTTCTGTGATGCCAAGAATTTTGCCTATCATGAAATTTTGTTTCTGGTTTTCCTTTATGTTCCCTCTGTGACGCATTATGTTGAAAATGAAAATTTCATTCACAGAATGTAAAGTTAGCATTTTAAAACTCATGTCCTTACCCGGCCTTCAAAGCTTTCGCAGTCTGTGAAAGTGCACCACTGGTTCACCATGTACGCATTTGTTCTTCTTCCATTTTTTTTTAGGTTCAAAATGAACAAAGGACTTGTGAACAACTTGACTCAGCTGTATGACAACTGGACATTTTCCAACTCATCGGAGGAGTCCATCATACCCAGGAGCAACATCACCTATGTCGGATTTTACCTGCATCAGCAGTCCACCGCAGCCATCTTCATCGTATCCTACCTCCTGATCTTCCTCGTGTGCATGGTAGGAAATGGAGTGGTGTGCTTCATCGTCCTGAGGAGCAAAACCATGCGGACCGTCACCAACTTGTTCATCCTGAACCTCGCTGTGAGTGACCTCCTGGTTGGGATTTTCTGCATGCCCACCACTCTTCTTGACAACATAATTACAGGTAAGTAGGGCAGAAGTTAGAACTTTTTAATGCCAGGGATCAAATTGTTTTATATTATGATTGTCAAAAATATGAATTTGAAGCATTTATTTTATTTCAGGGAATATTGCTAATGCTCAGTTCTTCTTTTTAGTACTGTAATAACTCAGCTGTCAAGTGGATTGTTTGATGTTTGGTGAATAATTCATGGTCACAAGAGAAATGAGATGAGTATGACTTGATCCCCTGACCTTTTCTTTAGCACCACTTTCATACAAACCGTTCTGAGGGAAACACCTTGACAACTTCAATTCAGTGCTAAACTGGCATGCTAATTTGCTAAACATTTATAAACAACAGATACTCTGTGCCATGTTCGGAGCAGAACCCTTACCTTAATTCTTTGTAAAGGATTAATTGTATTGAATATCTTGCAATTTGAGTATTTTTCTACAATCAAACTCTTAAAAATTCAGATTTGGAGTATCCTTAACAGTAGCATGGCGTGTTAGCATTATCGGTGAACGTTAGCTTCTGGCTAGTTAAAGTTCAACAAAATACAACTGAGACGGCTGTGATTTTTTTGTAGTATGTTGATTCCTATTTCCTGTGGCATTTTGGGTTGGTCCCATGGCCAAACCATTTCTCAGAAGTTTCAATTTTTTTTGCCGTCCTCATTTACTTGTCCAGACACATTATTGTCGAGCGCTTGTGCTCGTCTTCATTAGCTTATCGAGGTCCGGGTCGCGGGGGCAGCACTCTCCCCAGGGAAGCCCAGACAACCATTAAGTCCTTTGCGAGCATGTCAGGCTGTTGCAGAGTCAGCTAAGAAATATAGTCTCTCATGTCCTGGGTCTGTCCTGGGGTATCCACCAAGACGGGCTTGCCCAAAAACACCTGCCCAGGGAAACATCCAGGAGGCATCCTAACCAGGTGCCCAGACCACCTCAACCGGCTCCTCTCAACGAAAAGGAAACTCACATCGACCATTTGTATTTACATTCTTGTTCATTTGGTCACTACCCAGAGCTCGTGACCATAGGTGAGGGTCGGACATAGTGGTGTATTTTCTATTATTTTTGCGATAGTTCTGTAAATTAGCTAACAGATTGAACATTTTTACATTTCTGTATGAAAGGAGTTGATAGCATATAAGGAGTTTCATAGCATCAAGAAAGCCTTATTTGAGCATTTGATCGCAATTCTTTTGACATCAATGATGATGTCACTGTGCCACAGCGGAGTTTTAATCCAACATTGGCTTCACAGAGCTGCTCACATTGACCCTTGATCCCTTACCACTGATCTTTTCACTCACTGCAAGGGTGACTTTGTTTTATAGTGTAGACTTGCATTAATATGGAAGATTGATATGTGTGTATCCAGCCCATGAAACATGAACCTTGTTACAATCATATTGTTTTCCTCACAGCCGATGTAAAAAAAAAATTAAAAAAAGGCAACGGTTAAGGGGAGTTGACTTTGTGGATCACTGAAGCGACACTCTTCCTTGCATGCGTGACAGAGGTCAGGGCTTTTTTACACATTGTGATAATCGGACATGACAGTTGGCTCTCCATGACACAGATTTCACAGAAGTGATTCTTAAGATGATGGTGGCTGCGATTTCAGATTTTTCATGTTGACTGTCTACAGTAGCCTTTCTGAAGCTTTCTGAAGTGATGATTAAATGTTTTAAGTTGTTAGTCAAACAAAAAACTATTAAAACGTGTCATAATTCAGGATTATTGTCTCTCTTCTTTGACTAAATCAAGGACTCTACATTCAACAGGAGATTACCTTGGACAAAAAATCTATTAGCATTAACATTTTTAGGCTTTTGAAGTGCTTGTCATTGGGACCTAACCTAGTTTGGAGTGTTTAAAATATGTATGTGGCCTTTTTTCTCCTCAGCGTCTGGGGAACTTGCCTGTTAAGTGAAGTAAATGTCCTATTAGTCTAGCCCCGGCTGTTTGTGACTCTGGCAACCCGCTGCTCCCGAGCCCTTTGCTGAAGAGGGGCCAGGATGCATAACGGCAGTTTGCCAGACTTATATAAGCTTGTATCACAGGCTGACCGGTACACTTGGCTACTTTAGAGCTCCAGTAACTTTTATAAAAATAACCTTATTCGTTATTGCTAAAATGATGCTGACAGTAACACGAGACAGGTAATCTGGATTAATATTCTGGTTCCTCCTACCGCTCCTGTTGCCGTTTGTATAAACAAGTCATTTCTAGAAGGAAAACCAATCAGAGCAGGTGATGAGTCGTACGGGTGTCAATCCTTTCCCGTGAGCAGGCAGCGAGTATCAAATTAGAAAATACCCATATTGGTAGGCATCACACTTTGGAAAGCAATCAAACTCTTTTTACTGAACAAAAGTGTTGGTCAAAAGGAAAAGTGATGTTAGAATCAATTTATTTTACACTTTAAATTAATTTGGAACAAACGCTGAATACCTAAGGTATCGCACTCACGCTGATTTGAAAGAGTAAGAAGGAAATGCCCACTGTAAAGCTGTAATCACCAACTTCATTAATAAAATGTTTTACTGTCGGCTGAAGTCACGCTCAGAGGCCACATTATTAGAAAAACAAAACTGACTTTTAAAACAGAGTGTGAGACAAACAGCCACTGTATTCTTATGATATGAACTGCAAATGTTCAATCAGAAATTGTCCATTGCATTTTGTATTCTATTGTTGTTTGTTAATAGTGTCTGCCACTTTTACACATAAAAGTGAATAACTGAAGAGGAACTATTCACCTCGCTGTCTAGACTAGTCAATTGAAATGCATTTGAAATCCTCTGAAGGGTATGTTTTTTTTAATAAAACTTGGATATAAGTCTAACTCAGGGGGAATATGCAAAGGCTTCTTTGGTTTCACAGGAGCACAGGCCTATAAGGAAGAAATAATACAAATAATGAATACAACAATTTTAATTAATCTGATATGAGACTTCTTTAATGAAGAACAATAAGACAATTCTGGTGCCTTGCAGTCAACATTTGTGTGCTTGTGGAACAACAAACCACCAAATCACCATGGGAAATCACTAAATTTGAGTTTTTTGCAATTCCATATCACTTAGCCAAGATAATATACTGTATATAATATGTACTGTAATACTGCAAATGCTCTCAGCTGTTTGAGAAGAATGCAATTGCAGTTTTGATGACTTTAGCTCTCTTTATGTTTTTTTTCCAGGCAGATGCACTTACCAGTGGCATTTTGAAAATGAATGTGATGTAATATAATCTAATATAATAAAATTTATGGGATGACAGGACTCACGCACAGAAAACCTCAAACAAAAAAGGCCCCCTTTTCTCCCTTTTAAATCATAACCTTTATAAAGTGCAGTTTCGCATTGCTTTTGGGGCTATGTTGTTACCTGAATTTGTCTATAAATGTTGAATATGTGAGGTGGCATGTTGGTGCTTAAAAACCCTCCTATCTTCCTCATAATTGAAACTCTTACCTGGCTAAGTAGAGCCTTGCTTATGTAAGGTGTGTGCCATTAAGGCCCAAACATTCCTCCATATTTTCCCAACATTGGATGCGTTGCCCCTGTTCTAGTGTCAAAGAATGTTTTCAGATTTGCAGATCGCTGTGTTGTGTGCGAGCCGCAGCGTTACTGTTGCAGTAATTTCCTTTTAATGTTAAAGACTGAGCCTTCACACTAAGAATACTCACTGGACTAATGTCTTAATGTCTGTCTGTGTTTTTTATGTACTACAGCACACGTCCTGACTGAAATAACCCATCAAAGTCATGGCTGAGGATTTCTGCTTTCGTTCTGCGATCCACCAATGACAATCTCCAAAAACGCAAATTCTGACAGTCCAGATCAAACCAACCCTGACAACTTGCAGGGGTGGTCTTAACATTGTATAAACAAACTTGTAGGCGACCTCGTCCTCCATGTCTGATTGAAAAATTTATGGTTTTAAAGCAGTTATATGACAGAGCAGGTACGCTCCAGCTCGCTCTGCATGTGAGACTCATGGTGAGATGGGCCGGGGCTCATTTATAGCCATCCTGCCAACTCCTCCTCCTTTTTCTTCTACAATATGTTAACTGGTGGATGGCAAAACTGTTTTTATGTTGTATAGTTCAACCTGCTGTATCAGAGAGTTTTATTGGATAAAATTCCATTATTCTAATACTTGAAATAAAGTATTTCCCATCATTGGGCGGATACATTTTCAATCTTATTTATATCATACATTCCTATTTTGGACGCACTGGAGGCAAACTGTGGTCTAAAACGAACCTCACACAAATTTTCCAGCATACGCTCACAATCACTATGTGTCCAGTCAAACAACAATATTTGAATATTCATAGATTCTGTTTTTATTTTGAGCCAAAAAGACAAATTATTTTTAAAACAGAATTTTTGTTCATGTTAATTTCATTGTTGAAATAGAAATACTAAAAAAGGTCTTGAGGAGATATTTGAAGGATTATCATAGTTTCACCAAAGTACCATATATTGCAAACTGTTGTGCAGCCATTTATTAGTCATTCTGTCCATCCAAACATGATATGTGCTATGTCTTCGTGGAGAGGTAGATATTACATGGGAGAGAGGGATATGGCCCCATGACCTTTTTCAGGGAGGACACGGAGAAGGATTACAAAAAGCAAAACAACAACAGTGCTGTTATTCTGCAAAGAGATCCCGCTGAGGCACCAAAAACAGAGTGGCACTCAGAGCAGAGTGTCAAGTGTCAAGCTGAGCAATTCAGACTGCAGTTTGCAAAAAAAGGCGGATGAAAGACCCTGAAAGTGTTTCAGCAGGTCAAAGTGAAGTCACTCCGTACTATGTCAATCAAAGCTGGGCAAAGTTCAGAACCAGTTTGCCAGAATCCCTGCCTGCAAAGTCTGTGGTGGCAACCTCAAGCTGTGCCGGGCTTCCAGCTGTATGGGACACACAGCTAGCCAGTGGCGTTTGGCTGGATTATGTACCAGATGTGAACCAGAGCAGTGATGCTGAGACACAAATCAGAGCTACAGTTGTTAATTGAAAGTTCACTTCTGATACTTCAGTCAAGAAAGGATGATTTAAATCTGCTCTGGACTTGTTTAACAGGGATGTGTCTTTGTGCCTCAGACTGTTTTGGTGGGTTATGTTTGATGAGAGATCCCTTACCCGCAGCATTATGTCACTTTCTGTCTGCAGTGATGCAACACTCTTGCAGGCCCTCAGGTTGTCAACTCTGAGCAGCTAATAATTTTCCATTGTCTTCAAAACAATGTTTTCATCTAAGGCATCATGAGGATGTTATGGTGCATTGTGCCTAATTATAAGAGGATGGAGGGGGTTCATCTAGAGATTGGCCATCTGCAATTTGTGAAACACATCAAAGGAGCATCACATGTATCTTTTAATTGCATGTACCACTACAATTATTCTGCTGACCAAACACACACATTAGTTTTATGTTGCTGTATAAAATCTTTTCCATATTTTGTGTGGACACAAATGTAACTGCCATCCCTGTAAATTGTGATGCTGGACAGGCAGGTGGTAGGCAGCTCCAGAGCCTTAAACCCTGCTAATCCGTGTTTTCTGCCCACTCTGAAGGCATTTGTAAGAAGTGTGGTTCAGCTTGAATGCAGGCTTCAGCTGGATTTGCATTCCAGCGTTGTAAAGACAAAAGAAACGGTGCTGCAAAATGCTGCTTGATGCCAAAACCATATCACAGAATTTGCATAATATTACAAACATACCTTGAAGATTAGATTAGACTAGTATATGTGGAATCTTAGAGATAATTTATCTACCTTTAAACTTATTACTGCGCATGCGGGCAGGAGCCTTCTGCTGTTTTGCTTCATGAAAATTGGCAACAGACACCTACTAGAGACTTGATAAGAAGGGAAGAAATCGAAGCAGGAGATGCAGACATTTGCTACCTCACTGACTGCATGTCGATACCTTAAAACCAAAAGGGGTCAGGAAAATACATCAGCCTAACCATAACCCTGAATCTAACACCCCATATTCCTTGATAGAAGAGAAAAGAAAGAAAAACTTCTGCAGTGACACCTCCAGTTCAGTGTTTACATTACTGGAGGTAGTGTAATGAATGATCCTGAAACCCCACCCTCACAGAAAACTTACAGAAAACCATCTAAGCAGGCTTTGTAGTACTGCAGTTAATTAAAAGTCCTTTTCAAATGTCTCTCTCATGCTACAACACAATCAACATCAATTTGAGTTCACTCCAACCTGTCAGAGTGCATCTCTGAACTCCATGAAGACCTTTGCTCCCAGCCAACCTTTATTGTGAAAGTGTCTGGTAATTAAGCGCAGCTGAAAGCTGCAGATCCTGAAGGTTCTGCTGATGACTGCCTACAATCTGTGGCGTTTTTGAGTCAACCACAAAAAGACACCTACACCGTCAGCGCTTTGGTACTATAGTCAACAGCAGCCCTGATTAGGAACGGCCAAGAAAAAGACATGTAGATGATTGTTGCAAATCCCATCAGCCTTTTCTGCACCCTGATGTATTTTTTGGATTTACATCTGTGTTAGGCAGTCTGAATTCATACATCAACTGCTGTTCTATCCTTAATTTTTGTCTGAGCTGTGAATCAGCTGACTGCATCTCTCCTGTCATTAGGATGGCCCTTTGGAAGCCTGGTCTGCAAAATGAGTGGCATGGTGCAAGGGATCTCCGTGTCAGCTTCTGTCTTCACTCTGGTCGCAATCGCTGTTGACAGGTACAGCGGCTGTATTTTACTACCACTGCTACATAGTGTAATCTAACACAGCATTTCCCTTTACGATGTACCTACAAAGTGTTTTGTGCGAAAAAGAAAGCAGAAAATAACAGAGGTCGACAGTTCACAAAGGCACAATCCTATTCAGATTTCAAAGTCAAGGATCACTTCCTACCTTTTTACCTTTTTCCTCTATAAATATATGGTGGAATATTTGAAAAAAGCAAGGATGTGATATTTAATCCTTTAAAAATAAGTAAAGTCATTCATTTTACTTGTACAAATGAAAAACATACATTCAATGATTAAAGTTCTATGTGTTGGCTCACTTGAGTAATATGATAATATTACTGCCTCAGAGCCTTAGTTTAACCGCAATTTCTCCATCCATGGTATTGAATCAAAATCCCTTTTTACTTTCCCTTTTTTGCAGCATAGTTTATATCAACGTTGCACTACAAAAAGGAACTATTTTCAAGGTTAGATGCAGCAATAGAACTTGCTAAAGCTCAGATGGACAGTGTATTTGAGAAATACCTTGCTGGAGAGCAAGGCATGGCCTTATACAGTGAAGGTATTTTTAAATTTTATCCATTATAGTCACCATGTTAGCTGGAACTGACCTCCTTGTAGTTTAACCTGCAGTATAGAACATTTCAGCACAGCCATGTGATCCCAAAGCCATTACAAAACTGCCATATCAACAATAACATTATAACACGAACACATAAATTCAATCTACAGTGCATCTGACTGCAGACTGTATCAAAATACAGATATTTTTCACTTTCAATGTGAACAATTGTGTACCAAATTTACAATCGCTCAATGCTAATCCCACTTAATCGCTTATTAACCCTTGAAGGAGGCAGCACAATCTCATTGACACTAGGGTGCCCAGACAATTGTGACTATAGCATCGTAAATTGTATGTTCATCTTGTGGCATTACAACAGCTTTCTAAGCCGTAAAATGGTAGAGCTGGCATTTTACGCATGGTGTTGCTCAATTTAAAATGGTTTAAGATGGAAACACTCGTTGGAAACGAAACAGAAAATGGAAATGAGCTTAAACGCTCCATGTCAGCGGAGGCCTGTTGCAGCAGTTCCCAGTGACTCGTTCCCAAGTGTGATTTGTGCTCCGTCTTTTGTGTTGTTTTTCTATTTGCCTTTTGCCTGCACGGTGTACCTGGAATACAACAAACCCCAGGTTCCGCTTCAACGTTTTTCACTGTTTTTTACAGAACTCATGTCGCCACTCACAATACGAGGCCAGAGCCACAATCCCACATCTTTCATCAGTTTATTTCATGCACCACCAGAGAAAATAAAACTTATGTATGTATGTATGTACGTATGCCAACGTTAAGGAGGCATACAGCTGCACTACCCTACCCACACTCAGCAGGTCAGATCACAATCTTGTCCTGCTCTCTCCATCATAAAGGCCTGTTGTTCAGCAGCAGCCAGTCACAGCGAGAACAGTGAGGAAGTGCTCTCCTGAGGCCATGGAGGCACTGAAACGAGCACTAGAGACCACAGACTGGACGCACTGTATGAACCACATGGTAAAGACATTGATGGCATTGTGGACTGTGTCTCAGGTTCTGCATGGACAACACCATACCCACTAAAGTGGTCCGCTGTTACCCAAACAACAATCCCTGGGTAACCAGTGACCTGAAGGCTCTTCTCAACAGGAAGAAGAGGGCTTTCAGAGTGGGGGACCGGGTAGAATTCAAACAGGAACAAAGGGAACTCAAACGCAGACTCAGAGAGAGTAAGGACGCCTACGGGAAGAAACTGTAGGAGAAGCTGGGGAGGAACAAGGCAAAGGATGTTTGGAGTGGAATGAGAGAGATCACCAGCTTCCTAGACTAAAGGAGGAGGAGCAGTCGAGGGGAACACACAGAAGGCAAATGAGTTGAACCAGTTTTTCAACAGGTTTGACTCCAGCCCCCCCTCCACCAGGCCTCACACTCCACCCCTGACCCCGGTCACCCTCGCCCAACCCCCACAGCCCCACACAAACCTCTGCTTCAGACACTTCACTGCCCCATGGCAGCCAGCCTCCACCTCCGGTCCCCAGGATGGACTACACATCACAGCCCGACAGGTTAGGAGAGAGTTGGAGAGGCTCCACCAGGGAAAAGCTGCAGGACCGGACTGCATCAGCCCTCAAGTGTTGAGGGTGTGTTCCAGCCAGCTGAGTGGAGTGCTCCAGCACCTCTTCAACCTGAGCCTGCACCTCCAGAGTGTCCCAGTGCTGTGGAAGACATCCTGCCTGGTCCCAGTGCCCAAGATGAGTCGTCCGACTGCGCTAAATGACTACAGGCCCATAGCACTGACCTCCCCACATAATGAAGGTCATGGAGAGGCTGCTCCTGGCACATCTCAGACCACTGGTGGGCCCATCATAGGACCCGCTGCAGTTTGCCTACCAGCCCCATGTCGGTGTAAATGCTGCCGTCTTCTGTCTGCTGCAGAAGGCACATTTTGCACTGGACAGACCCAACACCACTGTCTACATCACCTTCTATGACTTCTAGAGTGCCTTCAACACCATCCAGCCCAGGCTGCTGAAGGTGAAGCTGGAGGACATGCGGGTGGATTCTCCTCTGATTGTATGAATCTCGGACTACCTGAGGGGCAGACCGCAATTTGTAAAATTACAGCACTGTGTGTCTGAACGTCTGATCTGCAACATCGTGGGCCCCCCGGTGAACTCTGCTGTCCCCCTTCTTCTTCACCACCTACACTTCAGACTTTCAGTACAGCACTGAGTTGTGTCACCGGCAGAGGACAAGGGAAAAGGGAGAAGGGACACTCCTTTGAGGATAAGAATGTGCATGTGTTGGCCAGAGAGGATAGATGGTTTGAGAGAGGAGTAAAGGAGGCCATCTATGTCAAGCTGGAACAGCCATCACTTAACAGAGGAGGAGGCCTCAGACACCAACTATCTGCCACATACAATGCAGTTTTGAAATCCCTCCCCAGGAAAGTTAACCACAGTTCACACCTTGGCTCATGTGAAACCAGCGACTCACATGATGACCGGGGGGAGTGACAACCCAACTGGTGGTGGGTAGATCTGGGTCAACCAGATTGGGGGCGGGGCTTTGTAAACTTTGCCCACTACCCTGAGTGAGATGGATCCTCCACAAGGTTAAATACTGGGGACTCCCTACCAAAAATTAAGAACTGAAGAAGTCTCTTGGATGAGAGGCGAAACGTCTTCAAAAAACTACAAGAAGTCCAGTTGCTTTCAGCTGAAACATCAGCGTCCCCTCTAGAAATTCTCAGATGACACAGCCATAGTTAGGTTTATGGAGAACGGACGGGAAGATAACTACAGGAACCTGGTGGACCGATTCGTGCGTTGGTGCATTGAGAACCACCTGCAGGTGAACTTGATGAAGGAGATGGTGGTGGACCTTAGGAGAAACAAGCCCCCACTCTCTTCTGTCTGAATCAATGGGACTGATGTGGAAATTGTCCAGACCTACAGGTACCCGTGAGTACTTCTGGATAACAAGCTGGAGTGGTCCACCAACACAGAGGTTGTGTACAAAAAGGCCAAGCCTGAGCCGGCTCTACTTCCTCAGGAGGTTCAAGTCCTTCAATGTATGCAACCGGATGCTCCTGATGTTTTATCCGTCTGTTGTGGCGAGCGCCATTGTCTTTGCTGGGGCACAGGCAACAAGGCAAAGGACGCCAGAATATTGAATAAACTGATCAGGAAAGCAGGTTCTGTTGACGGCTCTCGGTTGGCCAACTTGGAGGAGGTGTAGGAGCAGAGGATGCCGACCAAACTGCCTGCCATCATGTACAACACCTCCCATCCCCTCCATGAAACTGTGAACATCCTGAGGAGCAGCTTTAGCAACAGAATAATCCAACCCTGCTGGTACAAGGAATGATACAGGATGTCGTCCCTTCCCAGTGCAGTCAGACTTTTCAACACCTCTGTTATTAGACACTAAACACTTTACCTGTTAAAATCATTTGCCTCCTACTACCTGCACTAAACTCTGCACTCTGCACAACTTCTGTATAAACTGTTAGATTTTTACATCTGCCTATACTGTTTATTTTTTTCTACTTTTCTACTTTATAGTGTTAAATGTCCACTGGTCCTGTACCTGAATATCCTTGCTGCTGTGACAAATTCATTTTCCTACGGGGATTAATAAAGTCTTCTCTATTTATCTATCTATCTATAATTTCAAATAACTGGAGGGTCTCTGCACTTCTGGAAAAGACAGATAGAGTTTTAAAGAGATTTGGCATTAAAAGGTCAGTTACCTTCTATATCTTTCATATGCATGATTGAAATTTGATTGGAAGGGTTGGAGGAGATAAAAAAAAAAAAAACGAAACAAAAAACCCCTCTCTTGTCTGGCCTTTTTTGTTCATTCACAAATAAACCATATCAGTTTGCAGCAGTAACTATTGCAGTTATGCTAATGTGACCAATTGTATTATAGATTGTACCATATTATTAAAATAGTATGAACAGGGTGAACAGAGTTTTGACAATTCATAGGGGCCAAAAGCATTTCCTCAGTAACATTTTACAACTCAGTCATGTAGCAGTTGAATTATTGTTGTCTTTCACACTCACACACACAATCACAAAATTTGTTCTATGCAAGCGCTTGAGTCTGTCCGCTCATGCCTCCTGATGTAGTCAGTTAGGTTATCCATCACATACAGTATTCATGCATCTGTTAGATGAACGGAGACCGTTTATACTCGCACCTGCGACTCTCATGTCGTCACCATGAAAACTGCCTGGGAGAAAGTAATGCAAAAGAGAGCAAACTGACTGTGCCTTCGGGGACTGGAGCATTTCGCCTACTGCAGACAGTGTTAAATGAAACAAAATGCATTTTGGTGACCTGCAAATTTGCAAACTGCCTTCTTTAAAGCCTTTTTTTTTTTTCATTGATAGGTAAAACATGCTTCAGGTGTAAAGCTGAAAAAAATGACAAAAACATGAATGTTGAATGTTTGAAGAAGCTGGCCTTTCCATCTGTATGCACCACAGTTGCCATGACAAATATAACTCATCAAAAACCCCTGTTTTTGACAGCCCTCATCATTTCCTTGCAAATGCCTCACAGTAAAATTGTCCAGTTTTGCTCATAGTTACATTTTTGACCGCTTAAGATTTCCTAAAGATTTAAGAACTTACTACTTTGACTTACCTCACTCCCTTTGTTTGCATGTAATTAAGCAGCAGGATCTAATATCCCCGTATTGATGATGTTTAGAACTTCATAATTAATGCTGCTCCAGGATCATCATTGCAAGTAACCAATCACGTTTTTGTAAATTAAGAATTGGGAAAAATACCACAAAAAAATGCATTTGGGAATATTTTGAAAACATGGTTATAGTTGAAAATCTAGTTGCTTTTTGGTGATTGAACATTGAAATTATATTAAACAACCCAAACAAGGCTACCTCAGATAAGCCAACTAAGTATGTTTAAGTAACCTTCCTGGGCACAACTGACAACCTGGGAATGACACTAAACTATCTATCTACTGAATCCCCCTTTAAGGAAACAATAAGGAAAAATTCATCCATTATCTAAACATCACAATTAATGGAAGGTTGGGTGAGCTTTCTTTTACTAGTGTATGTTCACACTGAATGCCTTAGTGCACAATTTGGTTTTATTTTTCCAGATTTGATTTTTCAAGTGCTGTAGCTGTTCACATTATTTTTTAAAATGTGTCCAATATCAGACTCCGACCCTAATGTGATCTGTATGTGCAAAAGAAGGTCACACAGTACAGTAAATGGGTACTGTGGGCTGTGCACGAAAGTACAGAAGAAGGCGGGGGTATAAAAGCGAAAGCGACGTGAGTGTTTACAGTTTCATTGAGAAGTTACTGTGCAGTGGAAGCGGGCAAACTTGTCAGCAGATGATTAGGAAGAAAAGAATAAACAGAAGAAGAGCTAAATTATGGCTTTTTTTTTTGGAGCAATGGTCGCTGCAAGACTCCCGCCTGCACTTTCTTGTGTTGCACTGTTGCACTGAAGTCCAGTACCATGGAAGTCCAAGTACCAATCACATGGTTGTTCAGACTGACTTCACATTTAGAGCCACATGTGGAAGTGGTACGGCTCTGGTTTGAAAAAGATTGGATTTCATGTGATTTGTGCTGTTCAAACTCATGTTCATATCATGAAACAATAAGATCTGGGTCACATAGGATGAAAAAGCCCTCTGTTTGAACGTAATCTTGGTCTACAAACATACAGTAAGGCCAAACACAGGAAAAACTGCACTTCACACAAAGGAAAATATTTATTTAACCTTTATTTATTCATTCAGGGAAGGCTCTGTGAGAGGTGGCTTCTTTTTATCAGGAACATCCTGATCTCATTCACACCTGGAAGTAGCCCAGTACAACCACAGTCTCATCTGAAGGCCACTGAGCAGCTCCTCTGGAGCAGGTTTTTTGGGGGTTAAGGGCCTTGATCAAGGGCACCACAGTTGCTTTAATAAGGGAGGCGAGGTAGTGCTTATTCACTTTTTCTTACCCAAATGGTCCTGCCGGTCCAGGGGATTGAACTGGCAACCCTCTGGTCCAAAGCTTTTTTCTCTAGCCTTGCGGCCACCACGGCCATTCAAAATGTACAGTATGCTGATCATCTGAATTATACACATCAATCTATACAATGTATACTTCAGTGCTAATTATTCCAAGGAGAACATCTTGAAATGCGATCAAACTAGACAGGATGTGACTATGTTGAGACTGCACAGTTATTAGTTGAGCTCTCAGTAGTTGCTGGTCAGACCAAACCCATTTCAAAGAAAGAGACTGCATAGTTCATTTTGATCTCACCTCCTGGTTGTGATGAATCTCATAGAATCAAAACAAACTGCCAAGTGGTTCTCCTTATTAACACGCAAACGCATTTTAAAACTGTTTGGAGAAAGACTTACAGTAAAAATCCTGGAGACAACCATAACTACAATCACTGACTCAAAAACCAAATATCCAGCTGGGGACACAACTTTAATCCCAGATTGCAAAGCCATCCTCAGTTAACTGGACACGAGTCTGAAATGGTCCTCTGAATGTAGACACCGCACACACACACACACACACACACAAAACAGAAAACAACAGCAGTCCTGCTGTGGCAGCTTGTTAAAGAACGGGACACCGCACACACACACACACACACACAAAACAGAAAACAATAGCAGTCCTGCTGTGGCAGCTTGTTAAAGAACGATCCTTGGAAATGTCAACTGTTCCGCGATCCTTTCATCATCTAAACAACATTCTGCCTCTCCACGGTCTTTAAATGGCCCCTATGCACAGTTGGTTGTGGACATGAATTGCACCAATAGATAACAGATTCCAAAATGAAGCCACTGATAACAATGAAGGTATTAAGGGGAGCAGGGTTAATGATTCCCCTGTTGTTTTGAAACTGAAGTACAGAATAAACTGAACTGTGCATCAAAAACAGCAAAGTCTGTATATATAGGTGATAAGCAAAGTTGTGCACGTTTGAAAAAAAATCTCTCAACATTAAAGCTTATGCTTTATAAACACGTGTTTGCATATTGGCTTTATTTCTCATTTCATAAATAATGGCACGTACCTCTTATTTTGTGCAAAGTCCTTTATTCATGATGTGATTATATTCTAAACACTTGCCCTTGTGAACTGCAGTAACTCAATTGTTAAATGTCTAAATTCAGCTCTCTCATCAAGTCTTTTTTAAATCCTTTTGCAGATTCAGATGCATTGTCTACCCATTCAAGCAAAAGCTGACCATTTCCACGGCTACCTTGATAATAGTCATTATCTGGGTTCTGGCCATATCCATCATGTGTCCCTCAGGTGTGATGCTACAAGTGACCAAGGAGCAAACCATTCGGGTCTTACTGGGCTACGACAACAAAACTAGCCCGTTTTATTGGTGCAGGGAGAACTGGCCGAACCAGGAGATGAGGAAGATTTACACCACCGTCCTGTTTGCAAACATCTACCTTGCTCCTCTTTCGCTCATCGTGATCATGTACGCTCGTATTGGCATTACCCTTTTCAAAACCACAGTCCCGATGGGCGGAAAGCCGGGCCATGACAACCGCCACACTGTGTCGAAGAAAAAGCAAAGAGTTATTAAAATGCTCCTCATAGTCGCTTTTCTTTTCATCCTTTCCTGGCTGCCTCTGTGGACGCTCATGATGCTGAGTGACTACGCCAGCCTGACTGAGCAGCAGTACAGAATCATCAACATTTACATTTATCCCTTCGCCCACTGGCTAGCCTTCTTCAATAGTAGTGTCAACCCCATCATCTATGGCTTCTTCAATGAGAATTTCCGCAGAGGATTTCAAGCTGTGTTCAAGTTCAGCCTGTGCACGGCCGACGGGCAGCGGAGGAAAACCTACTCGCACAGGCTTCAGGGAAACTCTGTGCTCCCAGCTAACAATGCGCAGACCACTCTGGAGCCCATTTCTCTCCACAGCCTGGATAGGAACAGCTCTTCCAGGCGACAGAACCAGGTCACCGAACAGGACTTGGTCATGGAGGACCTGGAGAAGGTGTCCTGCAGCAGCGGGGGTGTGACTGCAGTGTCTATTTGAAGAATTACACGGACACGTGCTTATAGGTGATAAGCAAAGGTGTGCATGTTTGAAAAAAAAAGAAATCTCTCATCATTTAAGCTTAACTCCTACAGTGTGTATTAATAAACCACAAATGTTTTAGAAGCGTATGTATAATTTACCCCAGGCAAAATTCCGTCCTGTCAAAAAAGGCAATTGGTAAAAAAACAAAACAAAAAAAATAGCTTGTTTTCAGAGGAATTTATTCTTTTCAGCAATCCGCTGCATCAAAAAAAGATGAATGCAGCAGCAAGCTACCTCACAGTGTTTGCCTCTGAAACAGTTACATGTCTGGCTTTTACATCACTACGCTGAAAGGAGAGTTTACTCATTAGGATTGTTTACCTTTACTCATCACCTTGAAGGAGCGCAGTGTAAGTCACACCTATCCTGTCCGGTCACAAGTGGAGGCAGCTTGTCCTCTTGGAACTGTAATTAAAAAATGCAAAGGGAGCAAATCTTATTGACTACTGCATAATTACCAGTGTTGGGTGTTGACTTTTTTTGTAGTGATGATTAACATCCTGTGCTAGCTACAATTCAAAAGAGTCATTCAGTTATTTAAAACAAGTCAGTTTAAATATCACCAAATTTCCCTTTTTTTTTTGGTGGCATTAAATGACACTTTAAATGTAAAAGTAAAGTGAGAGTTATTATTATTCATTCATTCATGAATATGTAAATATTATTATAATATTATTAGTAGTACATTATAATTGTCATAGAAGTAGGGAATTACACAACATGTGGAGAATATCTATACGACCCTGGTCAGTTAATTTATCATTATTATCATCCATTATTATCCAAGTTGGTGATTGCCGGAACAGTGGAAGAGGCAATCTTGGCAAGTTTTATTTCATTGGTGACTCATCGGAACTGTTTCGTGCTGATTTTTTTTTTCTTCTTTGTCTTCTTTGGAATGTATTTCATTTCTTCTCTTAACATTTTTGAGTTTATTTTGTTTGTCTGAGTATGTAGGTGATGACCACTCGACACATCCCCCAACAGGCTGTCATTTATGCTGAAGCAAAAGTACTCACAAGTCTTATTTTTTTTTTTTTTTTAAATATTTTCTTAATATAACGCTGTAGCGTCACTTTTTAATGGCTGTAATCTAATAACTGAATAGAGCATTTAGCAACTAACGTTACCCAACACTGATAATTAGTCAGTTAAGATCGGTTGATATTGTAGGGATAACAGGCTACTGTCCTGCGTAATGATAAACCTTATGTATAAATGTAAAAAGATGCATCAAATGTGTGTATTGTAATGTTTGCAGAGCAGATTTCCCTGTAGCTTTGCGCAACAGATTAATGTCGTAACCACTCAGAAGAACTTTCAGTCAGGAATGGGTGAACCTGTGTGACCAGTTGAATTTTATTCATGTCGCTTTATTAAGACACATTCTTTGCAGAAACCAAAACAAAACAAAGCAAAACAAACAAAAAAAAAACACGGCTATAAACTCACAAACGCATCTTAAAAGTCAAAGGGCTCAAATATCAAATCAAAGACTTAAGCGCAGCGATAGAAGTTGAAGAAGGAACAATAATCTCTCAGGTGTCTCACAACATAAAGGCTTTTACCCCCACAGCGGCTTTTTTTGTGTGTATTTTAGAGAGCAAAGAGAGAAAGTGCTGAACTTAAAAAACAAAGTGAAGAGAAAAAAAAGGCAAAATAATGAACTCATAGCAATTCAATTCAGCCTTTAGTTATCTCACACTTGCAAAATAAATCATACAGCTGTTAAGGCTCCTTACACTGCTATGCATGTAAATGTACACTATTGAAGTTACTTCCCTTTTCTGACTCTTCCAAAGGCTTGAATTGTTTCATTCACTTTAGTTTTTAAATTCTAAAAAAAATGAGGACAGGCACCAATCCAGTGAAGACAACCCTGTCAGCACTCATTAGCATGCAGTAACTCCACTGTATGCAGCTTTGACAGAAGGCCACCCACTGCAGTGACTAATGAGGAATGCTAACTATCCCGTGGTATAATTATTGTAATGTTAGAGAGCGAAACAGGCTGTTGTTCAAGTCAGTTAACATTGCATTTGTATGGTCGACTCAAGAGATGTGTAGATTTGAGTTTAACTTATCTATACGGCTTCGTCAAACCCATCGCTGCATCCCAGACACTGTGGCAAATATAACAGACCCATTCTCCTTTTTTAAAAATAAATTCTGTATAATATAGGAAGTAGCACAAGAAACTAACAAAAGCTGCTTCATGTCAAATTTTTGGTCTGCTTTGCTTTTTCTCTTACAATTAATGTGCGCAATGACTTTTTGGTGTTAAATTTCTTTGGTGTCAATTAAATTCATCACCTCAGCCAATAACATTAATTTTAAAGAAAAAGGATCTACTGACACTTTTATTCTGAAATCTGCTCTTTAAACATGTACATAATTGTGTGACGATATCTCATGAGCCTGTTCTGAATGTGCCATATAAATCTTAGATTACACAGTGTTGTGCTGTTATTTTTTTTTATCTCTATGCACGGTCTTCTGAGCCAATTGTTAAAAAGAAAAAAACGAAAACAAAACATGTGTGGTCCGCTGTAAGTTCTGTATATATGTTACTGAGTCTAAAGCTTCGGCTACAATATCTGTGAATCTGTTTTTGTGAATGGATTATTTGAAAAATACTAGCGGGTTAATGTACTAAATGACTTATAGTCCAAATGTAGTTTTCTCACTTTAAATCTCTGCTGTTGTTGGCACTTTTCAAGGGGCCCCCACACACATACAGCACATACACACAAATATTCATAAAATAACTGAAATAAGAGTAAACGTTTTGAAATGCTGTCACTGGTATCATGAAGTCTGGCTGCCATATTGGAAGTCCTCGATCCTCGTCCGTTTCCTGTGGGATGGCAGCTTAATAATGTGCCTGTCCTGATAACTTTTACACACAGTTTCTGATGTTTGATAAACTGTGATACTGTATGTTTGTAAGAGAAGCAACGGCTGCTTGCATGAGCAGACTTTAAAAAAAAGAGCACCACTATAATGAGGTAATGAGGTTAAATGAGTGGAAATGAATTGAAACAAAATATCGACTGGTGGGAGTGAGAATGTCTTACATGCTAGTGTATCTCAAAAAAGTTGAACATTGTGGTCAAGTTTGTGTAATTTAATCCAATTTAAGCTTTTGTATATTCTGTATTTCATACATGTAAAGTTACGTATTTTTGACATTTAGATTTTTATTTGAAGTAGAATTCCTTTTACATTTACTCCCAGCACATTGGTACAATTAAGGCAGCAATGAATAGTATTTCTTTTGTTATTTTTTGTTTTATATTGAGGAATATGACTTGAACAGTTACTGTGAAATATTCTAATATTAATATTCTCTTGAGATGAGTTTTTATATATATATATTTTTAGCTGCAGGCCCTACATATCATTAAATATAATTCATTTTATCTTGCGCGTTTTAAAATAGGTCAACAGTTCACTTACTTAAATAGCTGGTGAAAAATTAGGATATTTTTTGCTATGATGAGACTACAAGAAACCAGCCACAATAAACATAAAGAGGTGCCAGGCTGCAGAAAGTGGCTTTAGTCCCAAAGACAAAGTGACTGTGGGACATATTGGACACTAAGTGATTGGGTTTTCTTTACTAATAATGACCCGTTTTTCATTACGATTAATTGAGACTGACATTAGCAGTGTTATATGTCAGTGCCAAATTAGAGAGAAAAATGTTGGTTGATGTGAGCTGTAAAAGACCATCTGCCACACTACCATAAGCACATTGTACTGACAGCGAGTGACAGTTTAATTTATGCAGTAGGCTCTGCGAAACCTGGCAGCCTTTTCTGAAAGCTACGACTAATATCCACTGGAACATTTCGGAAGTGGAACAGAGACAATGACTCTCCTTGATCATCCGTGTGTTGCTTTCAGCCTTTGTCTCTGAGCAGTTTTTCATTCTAAACATCAATAAAGACAATCTGCTGTCACATGCAGCATAAATTTTCTCCTTGCAAATATAATTCAGCAGCTCATTAATAACAGTCATATTAGAATGTATTTTGTCATTATTGCATCCGGGTCAGAAAAGGACCAAATGTACTATTAGAAAATAATTCTAATAAGGCCTTTATATTCCTTCTCAAATAGTCTCCATGCTTCAGAGACGAGAGCTGCTCTGGCAATAACAGACCTGGCCGCGTTAAGATTGTGGAGAGATGAAAAGACGTGAGACATTGAGAAGCTCCTGTCAGCGACCCAGTGGAGACAAACACAGACATAAACAAACCATCTCGAATGGAAGCAAACAGCTTCCTTCTGCAGGGTACATGGGCTGATAGTCCACAATGTGGAGCAAATTAAAGTTGTTTGAGTCGCTGAGTGATGTGCACCGAGACGTCTGAAACTGCTGCAGGCAGGGGACAAAATCCACATTTTTCAACACTGGGTGCTTTTGCCATAAGAGCTGCTGATTGTGCTGCATGATTAAATCATATGCTGTCACTTCTCTTGAATGTGCTGACTTTAAACTCCCAGCTGGTTTTTCTTCAGTGTTGATAGACCAAAAAAAAAAAATATTTACATGTCCATAAAGGTGTGCAAAATAGGATGGGGAAGACGCTGCATTTATTTAAGTGTCTATGTCATAGTTTGTGTCAAGTTATTTAAATATTGCCAGTTCACAAGTGGAGCAGATTAGTCATCGATTAATCCGGGGATTTTTTTCATGAGTGACTGAATAATCATTTACTCTATAAATTGTCAAAAACAGTGAAAAACTTTCATCACATTTATTCAGAGCCCCAAGTGATGTTTTCAAATTGCTTGTTTTCTCCAACACATAGTTAAAGACTCAAAGACTTAATTGTCTGTCAGAAATGACAAAGAAAAGCAGCAAATCCTGACATTTAAGATGTTGCAAAGCTCTACATTTTTGCTCAAAACAAGACTGAAACAATTGTTCGATAATGAAAATAGTTGTCGATTAATTTTCTTTTGATCCTCTCCTTTCCTTTTTAATCGATTAATTGATTAATAGTTGCAGCTCGATGGTGTTGTTAATAGTGACAAACACTCATTATTTTTCAAACTGGATTTTCTAGTTTGTGTGTGTGTGTGTGTGTGGTTTTGGCCCAAAATTAATTTTTTAATGACCAGAGAGCAAGTCTGCATCACTTGCTGAGGGATTTCATGAGGTCAAAAACAACACAGTTTATTTCAGAATTATAAAATCCGTGAATTGAAAAGAAAAAACAACCCTCTGCAGGGATCAAGGACCTCCATAATGACAACAGATATGATTTTGTAATGCCTCTGTAGCCTTTATACTTCTCTTACACGCTGTTTTTTGCTATGATAATCATTCAGCCATGTCATGTTATTGCACCCAGCACTGAGAGCTTGACCTCTCTCCTGAAATGGTTTCATGTCTCCTCTGGGGTTTGTCTGGCTGACATGTTCAAATGTGCAAGTAATGCCTGTCTGTAACCCAGATTTGACCCCCAAATCACATTTAATACTGCTACTCACTTAGGCCAAGCGCTACTTTGTGTTATATATTCTGAAAGATTTCCTGGCCGACTGACTCTCTAGGAACCATATTTATATGTATATCCAGTTTATAATCAGATGCAATTCCTATCAGCTACTGAGCTTCCTCAGTGCATCTGTAAGTGTTGTTACGTATGCACCAGTGCATTGTGGGCTTTGGTTGCGGTTTCATAAAATTTTCTTGATATTAAATCCGATTCAGCTCTGAGAATTTAAGTTGGGCTTGACAAAACTGTAAACCAACAAGACAAGTTCCAACAACTGTATGAATTTTACTCATTTAGCAAATGTGCCAAACTGCTCGTCACATAAAGGTGTCACCTGCATAGAAATATCGTCTTCATTTTCAGAAACGCGGCCTAAAAATCGAACCAACCATAGCATGCCAATTTTCATTTTGATCCTCAAGGTGAATGTCAGTCAGTGCACGATCAGTATTGAGGCGCAGTGCCCAGCTCTACGCACAACCCCAGAATTTCTGCTGTCCAGTAAAACAGAAAATCTAACTTTAAACATTGACTCATGGTAGCAATCAAGATGTTGCTTGTGAGACATTTAGCAGAAAAACATGTGACACTCCAGTATTGAATGTAATGAATTTGTACTTTTTTTGTGCCTGTGGTGAATTTTCTGCTTTCAAACAAGCGTAACTACTGTAAACTTTTTTGAGATTGAAACTGTTTGTATAGTCTGCATGTAGATATTTTGCGTACTAGTGTGTGCAGTTTTTGAAACATGAACCCATGGGATGGTGTATAAATAGCACAGCATTTTGAACAACATTTTGCATGTTGTGTTACACTTTTAAAGCTTTTTGTGTGGCATCTCTTTTGAGATTTTGGGATGAAACAAAGGGCAAAATCAAATGACTTTTGTCATGTTGTGTTTGTCCACATGTCCAGAATTATAAACAGATGATATCTCAGTTTTCTTATATTGCACACGTGACCAAAATTATGTCACATACATGATGTAAACATTCTCTAGTAAGCAAACCTACAGAGGTACACAAGGTCTACGGGACACTGGGCAAGAAGTACGTTTTTTTGTTTTTTTGAAAGAACACAAAAAACTAACTGAAAACAGTGTTAAAAGACGCACAAAAAGCATTAATGGATAACATGTAAAATGGTTGACGACTTTGGTGTGTTACATATTTGCCATCTGGGGACACCAGGCTGGGTTTTTGTGTCTGTGCACCGGCACGTTGTTAAAAATATTTTAAACAATTTAAAGATTTTATTTTTCGGGACCCAAATGCTGATTGTAGTATTTTTTTTTTATGGAGAGCAAGATATCAGGTCTTATAGAGAGTGAGGAAATAACTGGTGTCCCATTAATTGTGAAGGGCTATTCATGACGTTACCTAATACCTCTATGATTGTCTGCAAGAATCATAAGAGCAAAGCTTTCTAGTTGTGGTTCATGTTGTGAACGGAGGTGCGTCAATGCCATGTCTTTGTGGCGTCAGTGGTAGAAAAACTATTTCCTTTGCACAAAATCTGCCACAAAGCATTATGAATTTAATTACCTGAAGACTTAAAATGATGACAACTGCTGTGCCTCTGGGAAAAAGCAAACTCCCATAACGG
>KV751322.1:3707082-3823995 GCA_001698575.1 Mola mola | reverse complement strand
GGCAACAAACTAAATAGGAAATAAAGAAAAAAAAAAAAAGTTTTTTGATCATGTTTGTGTATATATTTATGATACACACATGAGACAGCATCTTCTGTTTTGTGGTGGAATAAGAGTGAAAATTTAAACCCCTGGAAAGATTGACCTCGAAGTAAAGAGGCAAAGAGAAATACGTAGAAATATGGTCACGCCTTGCCAGACGTGCCGGTATTTTTTAGCCTGAAACCTCCGCATGGGCACTCAAGCGGTGTCGAACTGAACTGGCTTCAATCAAATGTGACACACGAGGCACACAGGTTTTCACACTGGTCTCGGGTCAGTCTCAATGTGGCCTTACAGTGGTTGCATAAGGAAAACTAAATCCAATTATCCTATCCAGAGCATAGATGGAAGTTTGAGGCAAAATGTTGATGGAAATCGAGCATGGCAGTGTAGAGTAGAGGAGCCAATGCACGCTGAGGCGTTTTCAGTCAAAGTGATCATGGCGAACACCATGATCAGGACGCTTCAGTTGTTGCTCCTAAGACTTGGGCAGTGACCAAAGAAAAAGGTTAGCTTGTTTTGAAATTGTCAGCTAAATATGTAATTATCAATGTAATGTGGGAAAAATTGGTTCAGTGTCTGCAGCTTCAACTGTATTTACCATTAGAAAAACAGCTTGGAACAGTATTTTTGATGTTTGAAGTTACAGGTTAATAATGTGACGCCCCCCACCAAACCGACATTTCAACACAGCTTAATTGATAGAAAGAAAGGTCAGTGACTGATTCACCTGCGATGTTTGGGAGCAGAATTAAATCAAGTCATCTGGTGATTAATTTAAGATAAAACTTAGAACTTTTTTTCTAAGTTCCTGTGGTTTTGAATGTGGACAAGACAATTTTGGTTCTTATCATATGGCTGTTGTGTGATTTATTTTTCCACAAATACAGTCATTCTTAACTGTTTTTGAAAATGATTACTAGGGAACCAGTAAGGAAGCATCTGCAATTGTTTACTCTTCATAGTCTACAGTACTAATCTGTACTTGTCATTTTATGCATTTGTGATGTCCTGACGTGCAGTGACAATTATACAAAAGCTATTTCACAGTATAACATGAAAAACATAAAATTGCCAGTACAGAAACGATTGTTCGGCACAATTCCATGAACAAATAAAGTTGTCATGTTGACCTTGCCGACCGAGACACTAAAGAGGCTGTATTGTGAGAGAGTTAGCAGTGGATGATTTTGGACACAATCCATCTGTTTTTCTTCTTGATATTTACCCTCTGTCCTGTTTTCGCCACACACTCAGTGACCAGACAAAAAAAAAAAAGAGTCCCATGATGATTACCAGCTCGAACCAATTTTGGCTTTCTCGTGAGCTTTGAAAACTTGGATGCATGCATGGCCAAGGTTCAACTTCACTGACATCAGGCTTTAAAGAAAATAAGTGACTGTGATTGAAGCATTTTTTGGAAAAAAAACCCAGCGTATTTTCAAAAGAAATGGCATTTATTTTATTTTATTTTATTTTTGCATTGAAACCAGGGGTGGACGTTCTTTATGTTTTTTCATGTTTATTTTTTGAGGGCCATCATACACAATGACAGACACTTAAGGTTTCAGTGCCTTGTCTGTTTCTTTAGAGGTGTTACTCAGAATTGCTGATCATGAGTGAATGCAAAGTATTCAGATGTATTAAAGGACTCAAAGCCGAAAACGCGAACAAGGCCTGCACTTGACTCTGCAGCTGTAAATAACAAAAAAAGCAATGAATGACTGTCTACAGGGGGCTCATTCCTCTTGTCACTGAGTGTGCAATTATTGTTGATTATACAGTACGATGAGTGCTTTATAAATGGAAAAGAAAATGTTGTGGTTGTATTCAAGCGTCTGAAAATTGTCAAATTAATTTCTGTCTTGCCTTTGTATCGAGCTATTTCAATGTGCCAAGAGCTTGAGAGGGTGCATATGTGTTCTTGTGAATGGTCATCGATAAAAGATATTCCAAATAAAGCATTGAAATCTGTCTTTGGATCAGTTGTTGATTAATCCTGTAGCTTATCATTGTCATTTGTCATTTGGCAGTTGATGGAATCTAGAAAGGTAACTTGAATTGGGAGAGCTTCACTGGACACTGGCCTTGTCTATACATTGTGCTAGCTGGAAATTTTGAGACAAAAAGATCAATTATAAGAGCCATTATAACAGTTTGGGCGTCTCAATGACCAGAACATTAAATATTTAATTTTAATTGAATATTTCTGGATTGGAGGATTAATTATTCAAGCATCCAAAATAAACATTTTATCATTAGTTGCTTTGCAGCTCGTTTCATAACAGGCCTGTATGTTAAAATTACAGCGTGCTGAGAAATGTATTAATCTAAAGTAGCTCCGGCTAATGTAAGAATGTCCTCGCTACGCTGCACATAAATCAGGATGGCAAAAAACCCCAAAACAAAACAAGAGTTGTTATTTCAAGTAACCTACTTTGTCTTTCATAAACCACGTAAAGAGCTTGGGTATATGACTGGAAACCTTATGATTCATGCATCTCTGCAATATTAAATGATTCGGCAGTATCCAATATAGCAACCCCTTCTACTCATGGGCGATAGGGGCAGAATGTCTGGATCGATATGGGGTTAGGAAGGGTATATGTAGACGCCCGCAGTGAAAACTTGTGACTGATTGTATCAGCAGAGTAGCTCAAGCAAGCGCGAGAGAATCTTTATTAGCTCAGCAATTTCACTGCTGCTTCCAAGTGTCACTCCGACACCTCCAACCGTCTCACTGAAAGCCTCTGATTTCAAACGGGGGGGAAGTGAGCAGGCGGGCAGACATTACAGTGCCCTTGTCTCTGCTGTCTCTGTTTTTTTTTTTTTTTTTTTAGATCTTGGTCATTTCAAATACGCTCTCTCTCTTCACCGGATGAAGGATTTAGGCATTGAGCTCCTGGATCTTAAGTTCTTAGAGAAACAAGCTGTGTTAACTTGGCTCTCAGCAGACACATTGTGTCTGCCTCAAAGCAGTTTACCCATAAAAACAAAGTCAGTCATTAACTGGTGGTGCTCTGTGTCAAATAGGACATGAACTCCAGGATTCGGGGTGGGACTTGGCACATTTGTGCTTAATTCATGTCTCGCCACACACATCTGTCTTCTGTTTAACTTATCTGAAACTAACACTCCTTCATCACCAAATGTCAAACCTTCTGTGTATGGACGTTCAACAAAGGCTACACGGCTTTATGGTCTTTATAGAGAGCAATACAGTCTAAGTACATGCAACTTTTCATCCAGCATGAACATAGAAGAAAGTTACAGGTCTGGAGTTGCACAGATGACAACAGAAAACCTACCTTTAGCCTTTGAATTTGACAGATTCAAAGACAGGAGATGAGATAAATTCGACTGATGCATAAAATCCAAGCAGATAATGGCTCAGCAGCAGGGCATTGCTGTTACGGAGAAAAACTCCGTAGGTGCTATGCAGAGAACAAGTCCTGATCGACATGGTTGGCAGAGCTTCTTGAGAGAAAAAGCTTCAGTGGAAAGGCCAGAGTGAGGCAGCTGCTGCGCGGAGGTCAACGGATGCTGACTGATACAGCTGGTACAAACAATAACAACAGAGGACCCTCCGTGAATAAGATGTTTTCTGGACTAAAGGATATTGTGTGAATCGTGACGATTCATCTTTCCTCTCTTTCTTTTTTATAAAAAAAGAGGAGAATTGCTGAATTGCTAAGCGGCAATTTCTGTTCGTTCATTTCGAAATTAAATCCAAAAGTAGCCTATTCCTCAAGCAATGTGGTTATATTTTTCTGCTTGTTTACGGCAAGGAACTGTTTTGTAGGCAGACAGAAGGTTACAGAAGTGGTACATTAAAAGTATAGCATATATATCATTACAATTTTGTTGAACCCAATTATGAATGTCATAATAGGACAGTGTTCAAGGATACATTTCAAAAAAGGCATGAAAAGTGATGGGCCTGATGTCAGTCAGCTTTTTGTTTGGCCTTGGTATCACCTCTGTGGGAAATCCATCACATAATCAACAATACATAAGCCGAGTGGAAGTGTTACAAATTCATGAATTTATGTCCATGTAGCTTCCTTCGCAGGTTTAACTTCTCCGGCAGAAAAAATGAATTCCAGCAGGCCAGAATGGACTTTCTGCTGACAAGCTGACGTACTAATATCACTGCTTTATCCATGGGATTAAACGCACCATGTTACCAACTGTATTATTCTGGAGCGCCAGGGTTGGTGGGGAGTTAACTTTTTGCATAAATATCAGATCTTTATCTCATAATTAGAGATCCTGATAACATAACTGTGAGATCTTCCTCATAATTATGAAATATTAACCTATAACCAAGTGATAACATGCATTAATTTTTTCGCTGCACTGTTCCTCTGTACTTTTTTATATAATCAGTTTCACATTAATTTGATTTAGAGGTTTTATATATGCTGTCACATATCTCATGTTACACACATATCTCATATCTCATGTTGAATTGCGTTCAGTATTTTCATTAAAATGCCAATAAAACTTTAGGTAATGATGTCATGACATGAATGTCTTCAAATTTCAACCTGAACATGGAGCAAAAATCTGAAATATCCAATACAGAGATAATAGACTTATTTCAATCATTCTCACCATGTAGTATGTAGTGTAGCTTATTAAGTGTATACATTGTATATACTGTAGTATTGTATATGATACTACATTATCTTGACAGTCTATATTATTCATTCATCATAATGTAGCAGCAGGAGGCACCTCATGACATCATTTGCACCACCCAGAGCAGCACATGATCAACCAATATACATACTGTATATGTGATACAACTATCTCCAGTCATCTGCCATGATCTAGATGCTATCACTATAAATTGCATGGGCTCTATGCATGTGTTTGATCACGGTGTATTATTGCCTCTGAAAGTATGCACTCAGGATACTGATTTATTGAGCAAGCTGTCACAAAGAGAACTTAGCTGTGGGGAATTTGCTTCATGATACACTTCTCTCATGCCAGTACTACAGAGGATTTGTGGTATGCAAGGTGCATATTACAAAGCTGGTTCCCTTCTTATCTAGATCGTCATGGTAATTTATGCTGCACACATAACCTGCTCTGGAGTATAATAAGCAAAACTATCAAACTCTCACCAAAAGAGAACTTCTATGCAACACATGAATTTATTGGAATATATGAATAAAGGTTGGGAAAATGATAACTGAAGTGTCACAGAATATACAAATAATACTCCACATTGATATCAGATATGCCGTTTGAGCCTATTTTTGTTATTAGAAATAATTGTGTTGATATAAATGTCAACTGCATACATAGCCGATGCAGATATTTTCCATTATAACACTATGAGAGTCAGTTTGAGAATGTCACATGAGGAACTAATAAAATCAATAGAAAATGTATAAGCCTTGATGCAATCATGCTGGAAATGTACAAAGAGAAAAAAACTGTATTCCCGCTTTTGTTCAAGCTACAAATCTACACTGAACTGTGAAGTTATAAAACATTTTGTTTTCTAACAAAAGGCAATTTATTACCAATGTAAATTACATTGCTAAGAAAAAGTCAGCAGTCAGTCATTCCTCAATGCTGCATGTACAAAGGCTCAGTGCTGAGAAGGAGAGTAGCTATGAGTCAACCAGTATCACTGCGGATTGAATGCCTGAGGAACTGGAACAGCAGCTAACCATGCCGGATGTGCAGACATGCATCCAGTCATGCATGAAAACACTGCTTTTTCTTTTTTTTTGCTTTAAGCGAAATAAGGAAACTGTAGCAAACTTTTAAGAAACATTGAAAAATCAAGAAACTTACTTGTAAAATGTCATAGGCAATTTCCCACATTTTCCAGTTTCCATCTGAATTTTGAACCACAAATAGCTGTGTAATTGTCCACATTATGTTGCATTCTGTATACCAAAATAAGAGCTCATCTCAACCACAAAATGGGTCATGTAAGGAATTTAATCATCAGTGACTGGAATTGTCCATTTTTATCTCGCACTTCAAACATTTATCTTAGGGATATTACAAATAATTCTGGTCCATCCGGGCCTGCAGTGCAGAGTGCCTGTCTATTTGTTACAGGAGTGATTTGTTAACATTGTTGTGTTTATGAAGGCTCTGACAGCCTTCGAGGTGCTGTGGCTTGCTGCCCATACTAAAGCCTACTCTGTCACACAAGAAAATTATTTCTTTTTGAATCACGTAGCTATCCATGTGTGGGAATGTATAAATAGACGCCAGCTTAAAAAGTCCGCTATCCCGTGAAAAACAGAAACTTCATATGGTGATTATCAGTTAAATTAGCACGGTTTGAATTTTGGCAAAAGTTTCAAAGTCAAAAATGTGATTTTCTTCAGAGTAAGTCTGTAAAGTAGCAAAATTAATGACACTATTATAAACCATTGGTATGCACCAGTTGAGGCCTCCTCATTTACTGATAATGACATCAGTCAATTACTTCAGTATCGACATCAGTGCACCCCTAGTTCATGTACATGAAAAAGTCCTGCACTCCAGGTGAAATGTGTAAGACAGTTGATACCAATGCTTTGGGACGGTGGCCAACCCAAAGTACGAAGTTGGCCTTTGCACGTCTACAGTAAAGGCATCGGCCATGGATGCCAAAGGGCCCATTGTGTTTCAGGGATGCCTAGTGGATTAGCTGTTGATGAAAACACATGCACATCTGGAAAAGACAAAGGGAACATAAAACATTGGTACGTGATGACCAGGAATGAAAATTGGTGTCAAGGAGAGCCAGCAACGAGTGTCCATTCAGGGACCAGTCTGGGAAAAGGGAAGTGAAGCCAGTGTGGAATTTCCATGAGCGTACATTCTATCAAAGTTCCAGGCAGCGTATGTAAGATTTGACACTACTTGCCACCTGATTTATTACTTCAGTACGTCATTTAGGGTCTCATCTGCTAGTTTCAAGTCATTTCATGAGAACAGCTTTTAAAACAAACCTAACGTTTCAAAACAGTGAGACACGAATCAATGGTTAATCAATTCACGCTTAAGTCATTAGGGCAAAGAGGAAATTAAAAGCATGCAATTAAAAATGGAACAATTAGTCAGGAATAGCAGGGAGATATAATTACAATGTGCGCAGATGCATTTGTATTTTTACCAACACAGCATGAGATGTTTATTTGGTGTTTTTGTTAGCTCATTAATATTTCTAATCCTCATTTGTCAGCTCTCTATTTGTGACCATTATTTATTTCTCATAGCTATGAGAATAAAAGCTTGAGAATTGATTGCCCTTTTCAGAGATACTATTCAAAAACACTATTTTGCAGCAAATAAGCAATGGCCCTGAACCAGTCAATCAGCTCTTGTCTGCTTTACATCACATGATGAAATATGAAGACAGAGAATGGTGTTAAATTTTCTGTGTTCCTTAAGCAGTGATATCTTGATGCCCCAAGATACCATGTATCCTTGTCAGATTGTTGCAATATTAAGGTCTTCTGATTTCAGAAAGTTGCAAGAGCTTTTTGCAAGGCATTCATTCTAAAAACATTCATATTGCATTGTAGAAACATAAATCCCTTTCATTATATATTGTCATTAATCCAATAATAAATACGTTTTTTATACAGGTGTTCACACATGGAGGGGTGGTGCATACATGTTTAAAACAGACTTGGATACAGTACAGTAGCATGTCTCACTACAGTTTGTCTACTGAGACAGACTAAACAGCTTTAAAATGCTGCGCGTGATAGTGAGGATCCAATGAGGCCATTTTTTTTTTTTAACAGGGACAATGAGCACAAGCTCTAATGGTGTGAAATCAAAGCAGCCATGCACACAAGATTCACATAAGAGTTGACACGCCATCATAAACCAAGTCTTTCAGCATCAGCTAAATTAAGTTCATTTTGAAGCAGCTACAGTGTATATATTTTTTTAATTGCTATGACAGTGTTGTACAAAACATGACAATGTTCCGCTCAATGTTGCTGCTACTCTTTTGTCACAGATCACTCCTGACACTTTTCTCCACCCACTCCACCCTGCCTGCACTTGCTTCTTCACCTCTTTACCACTCTCCCCGTTCCTTTGAACAGTTGGCCCTAAGTACTTATCCTGTTAGGGGTCGGGGGGTGGGGCTGGAGACTATCTCAGCATCTTTGGGCGAAGGCGGGGTCACCCTGGACAAGCCGCCAGTTCATCGCAGGGCTGACATATAGAGACAAACAACCATCCAAACTCACATTCACACCTACGGATAATTTTTAGTGACCAATTAACCTAACCCCCAGTTTGCATGTTTTTGGACTGTGGGAGGAATCCGGAGTACCCGGAGAGAACCCACGCAGGCACAGGGAGAACATGCAAACTCCGCACAGAAACGCCCTGACCTGGGAATTGAACCTAGGACCTTCTTGCTGTGAAGCAACAGAGCTAACGACTGAACAGTTTCATCAAAAACTCCACTGTCCTCTCTCCTAGACACTTCCCGGTCTTTACCGGTATGTCATCGGGACCAACTGCCTTTCCATTCTTCATCCTCTTCAAAGCGTTTCTCACTTCATCTTTACTAATCTTTCTAAATTCTTCATTCACAGTTTCCACTTCCTCTAGCCTTCTTTCTCAATTTCTTCATTCATCAGCTCCTCAAAGTAGTCCTTCCATCTTCTCAGTACAATCTCCTGACTTGTCAGTACATTTCCATCCCTGTCCTTAATCCCCCAAACCTGGTGCACATCCTTCACCACAGCCATTCCCATTCTTTTGGCAAAAATCCACAACCATCTGTCCTTCCAGGTTCCTGTCCTTGACACCAAACCTGCTCATTACCTCTGTTCCCTTGACCAAAATGTCCATTTAAGTCTGCTCCAATCACCACTCACTCCTCCCTGGGAATACTTCCTACCACTTCATCTAACTCTCTCCAGAATTTCTCTTTTCTTCCATCTCAAAGCCAACTTGTGGGGCATAACCACTGAAAATGTTCATCATCACGCCTTCAATTTCCAGCTTCACACACAAGGTCCGACACTCTTTTCACCTCTGCAACATTGTTTGCATACTCCTCCTTCGGGATCACACCTACTTAATTTCTCTTCCTTTCCACACCATGAGAGTACAACTTGAACATTTGCACCAATGTTTCTAGCCTTGCTACGCTTCCATCTGTTCTACTGCACACACAAAACATCTACCTTTCTTCCCTGCATCATGTCAGCCAGCTCATTGCCTTGTCATCATGGCAACATTCACAGTTCCTACTCTCAATCCTACACTCTTCTCTTTCCTCTTCTTTCTCTCTCCCCTAACATGTTTCCCTCCTCTTGTTTTTTGACTAACAGTAGCCCAATTGTCAACAGCACCGGTGGCAGTCGTTGTTTACCCGGGCCCCAACCGACCCGCAATGAAATTCATTTTCGTGATTCACATGCCTGTGCCTTTAGCATTAGGTTACAGTGTAACCTAAGGTTTTTGCTCAGTGCAGACCTCAGTTCATGTGTATTACTGTCTCTGTTCTGTGGGGTAAAACGTGGAAAAAACAAGCCTGGGGCACTGGAGCATAGGAGCAAGAACAGAGGAAGAATCTGCCGGCCTCACCATCACACCTATGTGTCCTCTTGCTACCTCTGGCCAAGCAAGTGGAGGTGATGAGCACATAGCTAGCCTGATGAACGTGATCATTAAGCCAGAAAACAGCAACGATGACAGCAATGCGGTTGACAATTTCAATGAAGTGTGCTTTAATAGTGTCTCCTTTTCTATGCTGTTTAAAGATGTTTTTTTTTTTTCAGCCTCAGCTTTCTAATATTGGGGGGCATAAAGAAACGTGGGTATCTGTACTCTGATGAGAAATTCACCCCTTTTTTTTCCCCCAAACTGCGTTTGCTAAGTCTGTCTTTCTAAATGTATCTGTTTCATACGGGCCTTGAACGAAGTTGAGTTACAGGTAACGTTCCAATTGAACAAGCTTCAATATCAGCTAATGTAAGCTATTATAGTTAAAGATGGGTTTGATATAAAAAGTGACAAATATGACAAATATTTCATCACAGTGTCGATATAATCTTTTCAGTACCAATGTTTGTTCTGTGGTTCATCTTTGGTTTTTAATGCCAAAATTCACTGTTGGCCCCAGTCATAAAAAAACATTCTTACGTAGTAGAAATAATGGTTGAATTACCTCCTTGTGACATTTTCATTTTACAGTATCTCAGTGTGGAAACGTTGTCTCAATAAACAAAAAGAGGGAATTTCTACAAAGACATTAACTCTGGAAGATTCCAATTTGTTGTGTCTAATTCAGACTGCTGCAGATTTACATCAGTTTAAACCAAGAAACAAATAGCAAGTAAACAAATAAAAGCAAGGGCCAAAATCCCAAATCCTGAGGCAGGCAGGGTCAAAACCTGGATATCATACACAAAAAAATAAAAACAGGAAACGGTTAACTAGACTTTATGCAGTGGTGACCTAAAGGGTAGAGAAGCAAGTTTGTTATTGTAGTGTCCTGGTTCAGTTCCCTATAATGGTCGGAAAATGTGGATAGGAAAAGCGAATAAGCCTATAAAATAACCCTTATTAAGCACTGGGCAGCTTTTGAATTTGTGTCACTGTGTTCAGTGCATTCATGAAAAAGAGAGGCTGCCTCTCAGAGAGTTTTACCTGAATAATAGTTTTTTCCTCATAAAAGCAATACCACAAACCCAGAACCATGACATGTGTACCAAGTCCCGCATTTCTTTGTATTGCATTTTGAGGTTAGATCCTTTATATGTATATATACACACACAGGAAACTGACTTTAATTTTGAGACCTGAAAAATGTTATACATATCCTTTATTTGACACACAAAGGATGAAGAGAGACACTGGACCAAACTTTAGTAAAAGTCTACCCCAGAACAATGTGCCTGAGTAGACACATGAGTGCAGCGAACGAGCCCACATGCCACGAGTTGCAATCCTTCAAACAGCATCAGCCGCTGAACAACAGAGAGGCAAACAGTGGGGAAACACATTTTACTGCCATTGAGCACAAAACCTCCTACTCTGTGAAGCAAGAATTCAGGGGAAACAGGAGGACTTCTCTTTGTCCATTAATTTCTGAAAGTGAAGCAGCCTGTTACTTTGTAGATTAAAATCCATAGCAAGGTGCTGCGATGTCATCAGATTGTGATGCCCAGGGACTGCCTTTGACTGAGATTGTAATGAAAGAGCTGTAAGGTTTTTTTGTATGCCGCCACATCCGTCAGTGATTTCTCACATTGTTCTCGCTGAATGAAATCTGACAACTCCCTGACTAATATCGTTAGTGAACAATGGGGCATTTGTTGCTGCAGCTTTATTCATTGCATTATGGTCCACTGAGGAGTCACTGGTGAAATGAACATCTTTCCTGCTCGTAGACGGATGTCTCGGATGTCTGCAAGATTTGTTCCATATAGTTGGAATAGTTCCACATCTGAACCACAGGGATCCTAGCAGCAACGCTGTTTTTTTGCGTAAAATCATCAACCGCGGCCTGCAAAGGCAATAACGCTGATCTGATTTTTGGAGCGTGGAGAGCTGTGTGCTTTTAAACACTGTCATGTTGGAAGTTTTTCTGAGGTTACAGGGCGTGTCATGAGGACATTACATCGAGCACAGCGAACAGTGAACAGAACACAGTGAACACAGTGAACACATGATGGTCTTTGTAAGGATTTACCCTGAACACCAGCACAAATGCAAATCTTTAAGTTCATATGAGCAGGTTTTTCAAAATAAAAGAACCACATCATTTCTCTTTTGTGTTATTTATACAGATAATAACAAACCTGCCTATTTGCTTCAGGAAAAATGGGTCCTACTCCAACACAAATAGAGAATGCACAGGTAACAAAGGATAGTCATCAATTGTATTACAAATGTTTGCCACGAAACAATACAAAAATTGACATTGTTCTGCCAAAACCCACTGCGTGTCTTTCAAGACAAGCCATCTCGTTAAAAACATGTTGATGGGCTTGTCTCTGCTTCAGAGGAGCTCCCACAATGGGAGGTATTGTCATGCAAATGTTAACACCAGCTGAGCCACAGTCTGTCTGCCAACAGGCGGACTTCTGATGCGCTTGCGAAAGCTAATAAAAAAACATTAATTCCTTCCCTGACTGAATTCAGACAGTTTCCACCTGTAGATCTGTCCTTTGTAATGGAGTACTGCGGCTCGTGTATGTCTCTGTAAATTGCATCCTTGAACACCTGAGACCAAGTCCTGTCATCGTCAGAGTGTCCATGAAGGTTCTCAGTCATCCAGGTCATCTTGATCTCGGAGTGTTTAGTAGGAAGCAACTGGACTTCTTATCTTGTTTGAAGACGTTTCGCCTCTCATCCGAAAGGCTTCTTCAGTTCTGAGGTTCAGTGCAGGAAACCCAGGTACCTGGGTAACACTAAACCAAATAAAAACAAGAACATAATATAAGTCATAATTCCTGCCAGGATTCTAACCAGGACTAATGGCTTGAAAAACCCCCAGGTACCTGGCATTCTATTTTTTTACTCAAAATTACATTTGATTCCAGTTGTTTTACTGACACCGCATGATCTCAACTTGGTTAACAGTCATTTTTACACCCAGAATTATCTTAACTTAAAGGCCGATATCTACCAACCTCCGTCAATCACACTAATCACATTCCAAAAACGGCTTTAAAAAACTGAGGGGCCCACACCTGTGGATGAAAGCAGGATGTAACATGGCTTAAAGTGGACCTACAGGTGATGGATGATGAGGTGTCCTTCACGCCAAACAGGGAAGATAATTTCTTCATGCTGAAAGAGGGAATGGCACAACAAAACTTGACTCTTCTTGTAACACAGCGAGCAGAGTGGGTTGTCCGTTCACAGCAACTTTTCCTCTCCACATGTCCTTATGCAAGTCAATGCAACCAAAATTCTACAGAATGGGAGGATTAAGCCCTTTCAATTAAAGATCTATATAAATTAGAGGAAGGTTTATCTCTAATCTCCATTCATAATCACTGGCTGTTGGCTAAAAATATTAAAAACAGATACCGTTTCTTGTGTTTTCACCTCTGTACATGTTAATGGTCTTCCAGGTCTTCTGGTGTTCCTGAGGATTCCTGCTTTTTAAGTATGTACCAAGTTGTTGAATTTGCCACTCCTAATGTTTTTGTTAACTCATTTTTTTGAGCCTAATGATGACGTCCTTCACTTACCAAATTGAGAGTTCCACTGACTACCAAATGCAGGATCAACGGGTGCAATCAACTCCAGACCTTTAATCTGCTTATTTTGTCATTGTGTAATGAGGAACTTGACCACACCTGCTAGGAAACTGTTTGTCAGGCAACTTTTGACTAAATTTTGAATGCAAATGAGGAATTTTGTGTAAAAATGGCTGTAATTCCTAATTGCTTAATGCAACACTCATATCAAACTAAATAAAACTGGAATTCTACATGAGGGTCCCAAAGTGGTGGTGTAGAAATGCAAAATTACAAAAACTGTATCACTGTCCTCATATATATTTTCCACTTACTGCACTTAATACTGGGCAAAGACCAATATTTGCTTTAAAAAATGTCTGTCAATGCTGTCCTCAGTTCTTTTAATCTAAAAATATCTCATGCAGGAAAAGGGCTTAGGTGTTCAAGGTGGAGCTGGTTTTATTAATTTTAAATCAAATTCAGTCCAGTGAAACCTCTCACAAGACCACTTGGAAAGAGGGTTGAACTCAGGTGAAGATACTGGAAACAAGTTTTAACAACTGTATTCTTTATCCTAACGAGCAACATCCAGAAACCTTTACAACGAAATGAAAATAGAAAACACATGAAAGCACAATGATGGCGCATGAATCACATGATGAACTGGGGAGCGCCTTTCCTTAAATATGCAGGGAAGAGCAGGTTAATAAGACAAAGGCGGAACTAATCAGGGCAGGTCAGACAATCACTGAGGAGTGAAAAAAACTAAGACAGGACAACTAAAGCAGGTAAAGACACGAGGAGAGGAAAATCTACTAACTTTAAATGGGAACCAACAAATTTAAATGCAAAATCGGGTTGAGAAGAAAAGATACATTTGTGGTGGTCAAGCGATTACAATAGAAGAGGTTGCGAACGGTTGGTGGACTCAGGATCGAGATGTGAGACAGAGGAAGTCAAACATGAGCGCGGGCTTGTGGGTTGTCTACTGGAGGCTTTGGGTCACATTTCTGCAGCGTTGCTAAAAGCAGCCACCCAGGTGCAAAGTAGTTAGTATCTGTCAGAGGATAAGCCCTCATCAGTCATGCACAGTGGGGACTGGCTCAGTGTCAGACCGTTGAGCTCTGAGTGCCGTAGGAAAAGCAACACAATGAAAGTGAGTCATGACGCCTTGCTGGTTGCCCATACTGCTGACGGGGGGGAAGGAAGAGGAGGCATTAGTGTGTTGTACACTTATGAGCCCGCTTTCAAGCAAATTAGCAGAGTAGACAATGTGTTTTCTGGTTTTTAGTCTGCTGCCAGCGCCCACCCCCCTTCCCACGCCCGTCCCATCTCGTCCTGTGTGTCATGCTGCAGAGCGACTCTGGCAGAAACAGTCAGTGGTTACATCAGTACTGTGGCGCCTGTGTCTCACCTCATTTCTCAAAAGAACCCAGAGTTTTATATGCTCTGATGTCTCCGGCCGTAGTACCTCACTTCCCTTTAGGACTGAATTATTATCCGTGGAGATGTTTCATGTTCTCATGAATCACAGCATTTGGATGTTTTGGAGGACTTTTCCCATATCGGGGCTTATAGAAATCGAACATGCAGATGATTGCATTACGCTGTCTCATAATAGAGCAGTCACACTAACTGTTTAGATTAGAAGAATTGCACTGTAGTAGAAATAATCTAGATATCCTATTAAAAAGGTTGAAATAACAACCACACTAATCCAGTATTGGATTATTGTCCATACTATCAGTATCTCTTTTATAGGCTTACAATATAAGCAATTTCATAGGGGTGTACAAGGATATTAATACCATAATAATAGCATACAGGGACACTCAGCTTTTGTTGCTGCTGTCAGAATATTAATAACTGCAGTCTGAATCATGCTTTGTGGAAGTCTTACTGAATACTGCAGAAATGCATGCAAACTGAAAGATATGCATGTGTTACATTGTATTGTTCGTCTTTTTTTTTCTTGTTGTTAAAAAAAAATTAATTGAGAAGAAAAAATAAACTTGTGCCAAACATAAGAATTTCTATATTTCTTTTCTTTAATATATATAAATGGTTGAATGTCTGTCACATGAACTGTGGATCATCTTCATTAACCAGGTCCATAATTTGTGGAAAAATAAAATGTCATTGACATTTGTTTTTATTGTATTTTGTTTGTGCTTTTGAGCACCAGACAAATGCAGTCTAATTCAATTATATTTTGAGAAAATGCAGAAATCTTTAGTCCGCATTTCAGAAACTGAGTGACTCCTGCAAATAATTACATGTAGACGGATTAACAGCAAAATGAAAGTTAAGCATAAAGCCGTGAATGTAATAGCTTCCAATTAACATTCCATTTTGTAAACATCTTTTATTGAGCCCATTTGAAAATGATCATGATTGGAACATCTCAAACTAAGATATTCCTTGTCAAAATTCAAAAATTCACTGATCCTTTGACATCTAAGCATATATTTAAAGTGGCTTTGATTTCTGACAAGTTATAATGTGATTGAAGTGTGAATTTGGAAGTGAGAATTTTAATAGCCAAATGTTGATATACAGTAGATACCTCAAACTATTATCCTGAATAATATGAATTCAAATTATACATTTAAATGATAAAAATAGGAATTTGTAAAAAATAAAATGTTACTCTTACCTATCAGCCAGCTACAATGAGAACCTTACATCCGTCTCGGGCATCTAAAATCCCTTTCAAAGGTTGCCTCACATGCTGATGTGGAGCAGCGTAAGGTTCCTAATCAGTAGTCTCGTGAAACTGTGACAGCTATTCAATAATAATTTTAGGCTTGTTTTCTCTGCTAAATGCTGATAAGTTGACCGTGAAGCACAAGAGAGAGATGATTTTTCTCATTGGTTCACTGACCTCATCCAAAGTGCTTTTGTCACTCAAACAACAGCTACTCTGGGTCCATAAAGTCCTGCTGCTTGTACTCCAGTCAGTGATGGCCCGGTGCCTGAAACTCATGTGCGGGTGATTTACCATTTATAATTTAACACCGACAAACCAAATGGTCAATAGAAAAACATAATCAGCAGATTAATCAATTAATTGAACTAACATTTTAACGTAAGGGGATGTTTTTACAGTGGGGGAGGGCACGAAGAAGTAGTTTTCTCAGATTATTTTTCTGGGGGGCATTAAAAACATATAAATACATTTTTAAAAAATCATTAAATATCCAAAAATATCAGCAAGGTGTATCACAATCTCTGCTTCAACAGAAAAGACCATTAGTTGTAGTTCAAAATATATAATAATGAGTCACTTTAAGGCCAGCTTTATATAGATTTATCTTTTTTAGAGAGCCATACATTCACAAATACAACACTTTCATGAGGTGTGTGGCATAAGATGACAAATGATGTAAAATCTGAATTTTAGGTTTAACTCAACAGTCCTGTGCAGCATCTTATGTATGCCCACAGGAAGAACAAATGCAGGTTGCACTTGGAGAATATTGAAGATAGACTTTTGTGCTCTTGTTAATAAATACCTTAATATCTTATACGTACACAAAACAACAGCATCATCTTGATTTAAAATGCTAACATTTTCATCCAAGTATTAAAAACTACGGTTTTATTTATTTGCTGCATTTTTGTGAATTTTTGTGAATTAAACTAAAGCAGAAATTCTGCACTTTGATCCCATCTTGATTGATTTATTTCAAATCCATTGTGCCAAAAACCATCCTCAGTGGTCGACAGCTGCTGAGCCTTCATTAGTTCTTTAATGTTTGGATTATAAGATCTGAAAAAGTCTTAATACTATCTGTACACGAAAATGTCTCTCTGCATTACCAAGTTATTTTAAAGAGTGTGTGTGTGTGTGTGTGCCCTTGTTACATTACTGCATGTATTGTGATTTAAGGTACGATTCAGCAGATTTTTTGCTATAGTGTGTTGCGATTTTTATCCACCCAGATCCATATTTCACAGAGAAAAATGATCAAGAATAGAGATAATGAAAAGAAACACTGTTAACAGCTGACTGGTCCCGACCAGGTTATGTTCGCCGCATGAGTTACCATGGTGATCTGTCCGGGTTAAAAGAGACAAGAGAACCTGGCTTTCCTCTCAACATACCCAGCTAAGACACTAATCTCTTTGTAGTACAGCCCTCTGTGTCACAGATGGTTCCATTTGATCCCAAACTATTGGTTTACGGTTGAAGTCAGGGCTTCGTGCAGACCCATTTCTTTATAGACCTGACTTTGTGCTTTGTTTGAAACGTTAAATGACCAAAACCCCAATCTGGTTGGAAGAAGACCACATTGTGAATGTGAAATCCATCCACCAAATTAAACCTCTCACTTCAACCAACAGCATGGCCAGTTGCATGCATGAAACTGAAGCCACAGAAGTGCAAAATATAATTTATTTACCCTACTCATGATTATTGATTGTAAATCAATGAGCTTATTCACTCTCAGATGTAATTAGTGCAGAAAATGTCACAGTCATTTTGATGTAGACCTCATAAAAAGAGGCAGAAAGTGACTAATTATGTGGATTCAAAGATCAATAGTTTTAATTGATAACTTCTTTAGTTACATGTGCAGCTCATAATAAAAACCATCTTATATTCCTTTTGACATTTTGCTCATTGCCCTGTACTGTATTATACCTCAGCCTTGTTTAAAAACCTGATATAACATTTTAACTGCACGTTGACCTCGAATGCAACCGTACTTATGCAAAGACATTTAATTAAAAGCACAACCAGTGGCGAAGAGAGCACTTGGAAGGAACATAATGAAATATTTAGAAAAACGGAATTTGACAGCCAAGTAGTGTTGCTGCGACACATGAAAGGATCTTATTTTTATTCATTCTCCTTGCAATCAATCACTCAGGCTCAAGAGTTTGAACAGAGACCATCAGCAAGGATGCTGAGAATGTCGCTGTCAAGTTGTGAGATTAAGTAAGTCTCAAGAATCAATTCCAGGTGGATAGGTACACTGACTCAGAGGCTGTTGCAGCCCTCGTCTCATCCACAGTTCATTCAATTTTCAGGTAAATATACACTGGTGCTTGAGTTATTATGCATGACAAGTTTCATACAGTCGACTGTCTTTCAACTAAACCCTGCTGATGTGCACGATCAAAGTGCAGAGTTGTGACTTTCTTTAATACTTTGGTCATGGATAGATAATTCAAGGCAGCTGTCACATGACTACCCAACTACAGCACATCAATTCATTTTTTATGCCTCTGTGTCAGAGGCAGCCAGGGTTTGAGGTTTTTGTTTTTGTCCGTCTGTCCATCTGGACCATTCTATCGCAAGAACACTTTGAGGGATTTTCTTCAAACTTTATACGAATGTCCACTCTGATTCAACAATGCACTGATTAGATTTTGAAGGTCGTGTGTCAAAGTTCAAGGTGACTGTGGCCTCTAATCTTGTAGTAGGATTACTGCAAATACCACCACAGTCCTTCTTCTTGAAACACTTTCACTCTCCTTTCTGTGCTTTCACAGGCTGCTTTGTATGCCTTGCTGAGGCATATAACTACCTGGCAGTCATTTTCCTAGTTCGTAATTATGTTTCATTTATCTTACCTGAGTGGATGATGTACATGTCATTTTTTAGAGATCTGATAAAACTTGAACAAAAGAAGAGTACATTAAATAACCCTGACTACTGCTTTGAGAGGAATTTGTAATTCTGATCGATGGAAATTAAGCTGAACTCATACAGTGGAGAATTAGGGCCACATTTGGAAAATTTATTCAAGTTAGGGTCACAGTTGAAGCATCTATTTGAGTTATGCCTTTTTTTTTTTTTTCGAATTTTGATTTTATTTTTCCAAAGAAAAAGTCAGAATTCCAAGTTCTAAATCAGGTTATTATATTAAAGGCAAAATTTTGAATTTGGCTTGAAGTCAGTTCCCCTAACTCAAAAATCTTTTTCACAAGTGGCCCTAACCCTCCTCAGAGAGGATATGGGCGTAATACTGAATGCAAACATGTATAAATTGTGGAGAAACCTGAAAAGCAAGATATCAAAGTAGGGGGATCATATCTTTTATTTGTCTTTTATTTCTATGTGCTCCCCATTACAACAAACAGCATCAGTAGTGAACACTTTGATCTATAAAAATACATAGAAAAGCGAACAGGGCAGAGAGTGACTGACAGTCATGAATGCATGGTAAGCACAGGGGTATTGATACAGTACACAGAAAATCCTACAAAGTAATATCTGTCTGAGGCTCAGGGATTGTCAACGTAACATCTACAACTACGCTACTTCTCATTACAAGTGCTATATAACATTAGCAGCAATGTTGTATGGGCAGCGGATGTGTAAAGAACAGGGGGAAATAATGTAAAATGGTTAGACAATACTGCCAACTACAAAGAGCATTAAAAAAAAGTTACTGGTACTATGCTATAAATGGTTATTTATGTTTTATTGGTTAGAATAAAGCATTTGTCTGGTCAATACATGTGGCCGTGAAGTAACAGCTCTGTTAACAACTTCTAGAAAAACAGCTGTGAAAAGACAGCTTTCTGACAACAAGTAACATCTCAAAAATGAGCATGTATATTTACATCTAATTGTTTGCAAAAAACAATGTCATCTCTAGTCTACTGTTTTTAAAAGGAGAGGCGAGTAGATCCATTTAAACTTTTAAAACGTAGCTGAAAGGAAATAAAAAGGTTGTCATGAATGTGGGCAGTTTTCATTGGTTGACCAGCTGGCACTGCACAGAATGTTACAAGAAAAGCAGAGCCCTTCAACTTTCAATAAATATTTATGTACTCAATGCTATATACATGTACTATACATTAGCACACAGGAGTGAGTGTGAATAGTTGCATGCTACTTCTTTACTGAAAACACAAAACTGTGTCTTTGCTATTGCAGTCAGATGCATGGTGGTTGTGAAGAAATCCTTTCATAAAAAAGAAATAGCTTTGTATTTCCTGAAAACTCTTTCAAAAGCTATTTAGGAAGTACTTTGGGGAATACATACAGTGATACTCAAGTCCAGCTTCTTCTGCTTAGTTTTTTTTTTTGTTTTTTGTTTTTTTTTACCATAAACATGAAATATCCTCAATAAAACCTTGTTCAGATTGAATGACACAGGAAATATTGAGCTTAAAGCTCTGTTAAGCGAGATCTTTGATATTAAAATAGGATCAAATCACTGTGTGTAAGAGTAAACTCAGCACACTTGGCACATGCCGAACCTATCGAAATCTCTGTAGGGACTACACAGCTATTAGCTTACCAGTCTTCTCAACGTGTAGAGATAAAATCAAAAGTTAGCACCAAACAGCTGGGAGCTGAATTACGCAAACATTAGCATGAGGCAGATGACAAGACAGATATTTTCCCTCTGGAGTTGGTAAAGACTAGTGAATATTAGACTGACATTCATCAGGTGGACTTAAACATGATTTAACGTGTTGCTCCGTCTCTGCTGGATATGTGAGACGCTGTAGCACTTGATAGGTGAACAGGCAAACCAGGACTGTGCTAATGAGTTAATCTGGGAGTCTCTCTACACCCTAGTGGTCAAAAAATACTTAATGAGGCTTTAAGTGTTTGAAATTGATGTGTCGATGTAAATAAAGACAAAACAAAAACAACTTACCAATGTTACAATAAACAGCTTTTAAGATGAGTGTTTTCATCTTTCATGGTCAAATCAAAGAAGTTCAATTTCTTGTTTTTTTTTTTTTGTGTATTCACGCTGATACGAGCTGATTATACATATTATTATGTAGCAATTTCCTCTTGAGCAAAAAACTGCAAACACTCATGAAGGTCAATCACTAGCACTATTAAAAGATCTAATTAAAGAATGAAAAGTCAATGCCAGGATGAAGTAACTTTTACAGGATGCATCCTAAAGCAAGTGGGAATGTGCTTATATTTACTTTCTTCTCAAAGTTAGAGCAGAAGATTTGGCAGATGTGGTCTGTGGGGGCGGAAAAATGTATCGGCAATGGAGTGATCATGTCTGGGGACCTCCATCAGTGAAAGTAAGCAGAAATATCGTTTTATGCAGTCAGACACACGGGTGTTTCACTCTAACTATCTTCTCCATGTTACCAGACACTTGCAATAACATTTTGAGTGTTGTGGCCAAAAAGGCAATTCATTGCCAACATTCTGACATGCCTTGTGCAGTAATTTCCAAATACCGTCACGTATTTTTGTGAAATTCCTGACCCCCACAGACCAGGAGACAGGACTTGGGTTAAAAAAATATTGTAATTCCCCTTTAAACACAGACTGACAGCCAGGAAACAGCAGGCTTAGCTTACAGCTACAAAGCCCAGCTCTATTCAATGATATGGAAATCAATTTGTGTTGTTTTTACACTTTTGTATGCATTAACAAACAAAATAGTACATAAATAAGTCGGAATACTTCCAGTTTTCATGCTAAGTTAAGATAAGCTTACCAATTACCAGGCTGAAGCTTTACATTTAACATTTATGGACATGAAAGTGGTATCAATCTTCCTCTCTAACTCCTGGCAAAAAGCAAATATTTCATTAATGCTGCTGCTGGAAAGGTTGAAATGAATTTTAAAAAAAATGGATAAGTCTTTAATTGCTCCAATTGATTAAACAGGTGTGTGAAAATATCCTCAGCTTATTATAATAATACTGATATCTTCATGTACAGTATTTACAGGAACCTTTATAAATACCCATTTCCATAGAAACTGTAGAGTGCCAATAAACAGACATTGCTGGATATCAAAAAAATCTATACAACTAAAACCATCATCCAAATGGTCTCCACTCGTTTATCTCAGGCCACTTCCCATGTGTGGCTGTGTAAAGTCCGCTGTCTGATATGTTAAATGACTCCTCAAGTACTAGGAAAGTTGAATTTTATGAGTCAAGTTTCATGTGTACCTTTTTTTTTTTTTGGCAAGAATATGGCAGTTTGCAAAATTCAAGTAAAAAGGGGTTCGCCATGGATTCGATCTGCACAAGTTTTTTTTTTTCTTCTTTTTTTCCTTCTTTTCCTTGCTCATTTACTAAAACGACTGCACCTGCTGACGTTTCCTTTTTCTGTTTCGCTGAGTGTTTGCCGGAGGAGCTGCCGTCCCGCTCTGCAGACACCAGGGGCCCGATTCATTAAATGACAAGACAGGAGAAAACGCCGGTCAAATGGGAAACGAAGAGCTTCGACACTTGGGTCAAAATGTGAAGAGCTCCGTGAGAATTAAGCGACCTTTTCATCCACTGAGACGTTTGAGATTTGGAGGAGTGTAGGAATTAAACCTTTCCTTTGGTAATCGTGCAACCCTAAAGTCATTCACTACTAACTAAATGCAGCTGATTTTCATTACACTTCTCATTTAATGCGGATTAAAAGACCATGTACACCTTTACTTTAGTATTAAAAAACGGTATTGTTTTCTCCTCTCATTGTAAAGTATGGAAGTCAATATGAAGGGCAACAGGGAGGGGAAATTCTAAACAAAAAGTGAACCAGCACTTTTCTCTCTTTCTGTTTCTTTATCTGTGGTGTTTTTGGTGTGAGCAGACTCAGGATGAAGCTGGATTCTCAACTGTTAATCAAGAGTCCTGAAGGGGAAGCGTGCTACTTTCATCTCTCCACTTCAGAGTATGCAGTTGGCTGCCGGCTATCGGTCAAGCTTCTTGGCCTTTGACCCTTAATAGGGTCTGCCAGCGGGAATGTTGCCATAGAGGGTAGCTTCTGGCCTGTGAGACCAGTGTGTCGCGGAACCCGCCTCGGTGCTGTGGTGTTTTTTGATGGGGTTTTCTTGAGGGGCGCAGACGTGGTGATGTGTTTCGCAGCGTTGCCCGCTGAGGCTGATCCTCTGCCTGCGCCTTGTTTACCAGCGCGAGTGATGTTGGCCTCCACAGAAGCGGTTAACGTCTCCAGCAGCTGGGAGGCTGATCCGAAGCGGATGTGCTCCTCCATCTCTGCTGCCTCTGCGAACAGAGACATGGGTCCGCTGCGCTTGCTGCACGAGTCGCAGCACAGTTTGTTGTAGCCGGGAATAGAGCAGTACCGGGCGAGGACCTCCATTTGGCAGAAGATGGACTTGTCTCCGTTGCACGGCTCATCTGCAGGTCAAAGAGCAGAGAATGTGGTCTCAGCGCATGCTGCACAGATCTAGAAAATGGTGAGCCTTGGAAAAAGAGCTAAAAGATTAAGTGGAAGTTGATGTGTTCTTGAGCGGTTTGACATTGCATTAACCAGAAACCGAGAGCTGAAGTGCAGAGGGGTTCAGTCACGGATCCTTCAGCAGAACCATGTTTATTCTAATGCAGGCAGATGAGAGCTGTGGCCCAGAGCCACACAAGAGAGCGAACACACAAACTCTATGCAGACTCTGAGTTCAGTTTGAGTAGCTACAGTATACTGTGTGTATAAGTATATATGTATGTTACTGTTTTAATGCACTTGTGCACTTGTACTCATTTAACACAATAAAAGTTCCTTGTTAGTCAGTAAAATTTTCTGCCTCAGTTACAAATGTTTGGCCTCATTTGAGGGACTATTTTTCATAAAGTTTGCATGAATATAAGCCGATTGATTGGCTTTAATTTAAATCATATATCAATGCTGCCACATACTGGAGATAATCAATGCACAGCAGAGAATACCTACCACCTAGTTGTGTCCCCATCCCAGTTTATCCTCGCATCTCAGCAGCACATATCAAATTGACATTTATGTTTTATGAGAATTCAGTGACACAACTATAAAACTGTATGTTGTCTTTTATGTATGATGCACTTTAAACTCACACTGTACTGACAATCAATAGATAACCTACGAGTCCATTCTATGATTCCTTATTAAATTGCATATTAAATGTGATGTCACTAGCCAACCACCACAGCAGCTACAACCCATTCAGTCTGTGGTGTGATATAGTTTAAGGTGAATTTGACTGAGTTGGTTTAAAGGTAACACAACTGGATTCTTACATTTATTTGGATGATGGGTATTGTTTGAAGTATATTTGTCTATGTTACTGGTCGTTGTGTCTTGGGATTTCCTTGATGCCCATGAGTGCAGCAGAAACATGCATCTACTCATGCATGAGAGGCTCAGGCTCATCATGCGAAGGGATGTGAGCACTGATAGAAACCTCCAGAGATGAGCTGAGTAGCAAAACACGCTCAAGCTTTTCCAACTGTATAGATTGTCTTGGCGCTTTGAATATTCCTGAACAAAATTCTAGCTCCATTATATTTGACAAAAGCAGACATCTCGACAGCTGGTATCTCCAAAAGTTTGCAACTTGCAGGAAAACAATGTAGATGAATAAACAACCCTACAGCCAAGATGTATTTTTTAATCTTTACTTTGGGAGGAAGTACCTCCATTTTCAAAGAACTTTATTGTGACATGTACAGCCCCATAAAAGACCTGTTGATTCTTTTAAATGTTTCAAAGAAACAGTATCTGAGCATTTGTTTGTAATTAGTTTTTCTTGTATTGTTTGTGTCATACTTACCATGGCAGGGTCCCAGTCTGCACGGCCTCACAGTTTCGGGCTTTTCACCGTTACACTGATCTCCAATGCGGCAAGTGACCAGACGCCTCTCCATCCCCTCTCCACAGGTCACCGAGCACTGTGGACGAGCACCAACAGAGTCACATACAGTGAAAGAACGTAGATTTGGGGGTCAGAAACAAAATGAGTGAAGCAAAAAAGACATGAAAATGTTTTGCCACACACTTGACCTTGCAAAAACTTCAGTATAAACACTTATTTATTCACTTTTAGACTGAATTTTTCTCAGAGTCTGCATATAAAAATCTGCAGGGGATGAAGTCTTCTACGCCTGACAGGGATCTTCTTTTACTGAAGAAGAAGATATACTCCACACAGCTGATTTAAATTAAATGAAACTTCCTAAATTGATTTTCAATTAAATGTACATTTTGTTGATGCAGGCGAATCTGAACTGTAGTTCACAGAAAATTAGTTCTTCTGATCAAAGCCACAGACAATTGGCTATGATCAGTTTGTTTGGTTTTTTTTGTGTCCATGACTATGGGGCACATGAGGCTGCATAACCTTGACCTTGACAAAATCTAACTGGTTCATCCTTTTCAAAATGGGCATTTATGCTCAGTTTGAAGAAAAATTCCTCAAAGAGTTCTTAGATATCGTGTTCACAAGAACGGCCCGGAGGGATGGAAAAATTTAAAATATGGCGCCTCCGGACAGAGGCAAAACTCATACACTCCAGATCACAGCTAAAGAGAATCGTAGGAGAACCAAAAAATATCATTGGTTAAAATCATTGACAAAGATGAAACGTTTTGTCACGGATCTAAAACTCATTTGTTACTTTTATGAAGGACTGACTTGTATTTCATAAACTTGAAACAAGTTCTGCAAGTTATCTGTGGACAAATGAAGGCAAAGCAGCAAAAAAACTTCCTTTGGTGGGTCTTTCACTTGCCCTGATCTTATCTTGCTGTTTTTGGATTTGCCTTACATTTCCACCTGATAACGCTAACTGTGAGTGAACACAAATGTCAGGGAGACAATTAGTGTGAAAACTGTTCAAATGGTGAATAAACTCACTTCTTTTGACTTATTACTGATAAATTATTGAAACTGAAACGTTAGAAGAAAACAATGATAAAGAAATAATTATGTTTATTTTTATGATTCAAGTAGAATCCATGTCTCAAACACTTTTTGCTGTTTTGCTGTTAATCTGCTCGCATATAAATAGTGAAACTATTTCATTAAATAATAATAATCAAATAAAAAAGTAATAAGCACAAACAGAGGGAGGCGACTACATCCCAAAGTGACACATTTTCAATTTAATTAGGACTCAACCTTGTATTACTTGCAGCTCAGAAAAATTATCCCATCTACAACTCAAAACCGCCTCCCTATTAAATTTGAATATAAATAAGCAAACACGAGAACTGTTATGTCACATTATTAAGAATTGGAGCACAGCTGAAATAAATTAGTTTAAATGCTTGATTTTGCATCTTATTAGCTCTTATCAGCTTTCCACCACTCAGCCAGATGTCTAAACATATTGGATTGTTTGGTTGTTTCAAAGCTCTCATTTGGAAAGAAGAAGTGGGGGATCTAGCAACGCTGCATTTTAAGACGAAATGTAACACTGCTCTAAATTAAATATCATATGCCTCGTGCTTTATTTCTATACATAAACATGTCAAGTATTGGAGAAATCAGAGAAGATGAGGACATGTTGGAGCTATAGAAGCACCACTGAGACAAATCTATAGAAAACCGGTGAGACAGCAGCTATACGGCTCACATTAACTACCTGAAAAAAAAGCTACATCGAAAAATAAAATTTGACTGATCTATGTCTGAATGATCCACACCCTGATTAAGAAACAAAACAAAAAAAGAAATGTTGAGGAAAGCTTTCTCTTTCGGATTGTGAATCTGTGGTTACTGCACCTCTGACCACGCTCCGGTCCTCCACTGGGCGGGACACGGGACTCGGTTGCAGGGCCTCCGGCTATCTGGTTTCTCACCGCTGCAGTACTTGCTGTGGACGGAGCGGTTGGTTCCGTCGTGGAGGAACTGCACGCAGCGGACTGTCCGGATCTGAAAACCAAGGCTGCCGCAGGATTTGGGACAGTGCTCCCATTCATCTGAGATCCACCTGGACATTACAAAGTGAGGAGACAACTGAGGATAGGTCGGTGCAGCGCATTATGTAATGAGGTTGGTTATGTCTTTATGTCGAATAGGGGGCATATTTAACTGGAGAGACTATACTCAGACAGTACAAACCAGAGCTAAATTCCCCACGACCAACTGTATTCTCCCTGGCAATAATCTACTCAATAGTCACCTTTCAAGCTCAGTTTTATTCTGCAAGCTCACATTTCAGCTTTCTGTGGTATTGGTGTTTGTTTTGAGATTTCCTAAGTGTGATTTTGGGGTCAAAGTCATGTGTGGCCAAAAAGAGCAGACCTGACTCGCCATCAGATGGGTGAAACGTGAACGGCAGAGCCAGTTGGTTCTGGTCATGTGATGGACCCTGTGATTAGTTACAAATTAATACCAGTTTGACCCATGTTACCTCCTTCTAGAGATATGTCCAAAAAAATGTGTTCTTTCAGTGACTTTAACGTTTGATCTCTGGCTACCAAGTTTAAATCAGTTTAAGGTTGGAGCAAGACACACCTTTGATAAAAAATTTCACGGAAATCAGTCAAGTAGTTTTATGTAATCCTGCTAACAAATAGACAGACAAACGAAAACACACACACACTTTGTTGGTTAGGTAACTGTTTTATATATAGTTTGATGTGGGATATGATAAAATTATGGTGTGCAATATTTATTTTTTCATGTAAATTTTTTCTTTGCTTTGTGTGAATTATTTAATAATTTTATCTTTTTGTGCCTAACTTTTATTTCTTTTTTTTCTTTTCCTTTTTCTTTTTTAAAGTAAACAGTCCGACAAGCTGAGAGGTGGACTTGCACTTTGGTGGAAGTGCTAAACGCCTCAGTATTATATGGTGTTTTCAAGATGATTAAAACATGTTACTGAACATTATTGTACTATTTTAAAGCTTAAAGATGACTATATTCAAGAGATTATGAAAAGTAAAGAGAAAAAAACTACATAAGAACAAATGGACCATTCTGACAATATCAAAAACCATACAGATACAGAGCTAAGGCTTCTACTGAAGAGGTTCTGACCCGAGATGAGGTAGAATATATTGGTTATTGTTGTCCTGTTTAATGATATGTACCCAGTATACATAGATATGTATGTAGATATGTTTGTATATATTTTATGTATGTTTGTGTTTGTGTATTATTGTATAAATGAATTAGTTAAAATTGGAAACTAGCAACTAGAAAAGGTCACTATTTGGCACCTTGAGTCCTTCCTAATTTAGTATACAAACACATAGATACGTTTTGGAGGATTGCCATAAATCAATCAATATGTTACTGCCAAAGAACAATTTCATGAAATCTGTTTAAACAATGAAATAATCATGATGTCTGTTCACCCTCAACAGAGGCGACACTTAGTATCCACTCAGCGCTACATAACCGTTTAAATGTTTTCAAAAAACAAAAAAACATCCACCAGCCTGCAACCCACAATATGTCACAGCAAACGACTTGTGATACTGCTGGTGACAGTTTCAGAATTATCGCCATTGTTACTTTTATTGATCTCTGTCTGGTACATTGCAGGGGCAGACAGTGCTGGGCTGTCAAAATGATCATCACTCTTTTTTCCCCACGTTCGGATATCAATGCATGCCTCAGTGGCAGCAGAACCATTTCCTTTTGTACATACTTTCTCCATGACATGAAATGTTTTTCATGCACAAATAGGTATTTTGACTGATCAAATTCTGCATTCTACAAATAAACTACAACAACTTCCTTTGTATTTTTAATGGTCTCCTATGGTGTTTGACACATTGCTGATGTAGACTCTACCGCCTCCTGACCCAGTATAGTGAGTGTTTGAAATGTTTTTGTGTTCCTTTGTGTTCAGGCATCTTTTGCAAGCCAGAAAGGAATAACCTAAAACTCCATGCATTATTTATGGAGTCACAAGAAAAAAAAATTGAAATTGGTCCTATAAAGTAGTGGTGAAGGAAAAAAAAAGTTGAATTTGTTTACTATTTTGATTTATGACCCAAGACTTCCATCTAAAAGCAGTTACTGCCTCCAGTAACTGCCACAAATTTGCAAATAATTTGTTTCTTAAAATTTCGATCACATATTTTCAGAATGCCATATTTTGCTTGCCAAACCCCCCAAGGTATTCAGTACACATTGAGGGAGGACAGAGAAAAGATTCAAACTCACATATGTGGATAACCTGGAATTATTGAATGTACTAAATCGCATCTCAAACAATTAAACAATTACTAAAACTGATCAATTAACTAATTCTTACAGTTGTACTGAAATGTGGCCTTTGGAAAGTCTTATGGGAACATAAACTTGCCATTAAGGTATTTTACTGCTTATCAATATGTCAGGGTTAAACAGCAACATTTCTTTCAACTTCTTGCTCAGCAGTCTAATTGTATAATGTCGACCGAATTGATTGGGCTCTCAATCTGTACAAGAAAAGATAATATTTTCCTCGTGTTCTTCACCTTTCAGCTGGCCTATCAATTACCTAGTTCCCCAACAGAATGGAAAACACAACCAGTGCATGAAGGTACATGTTTGCTGCTTCAACCTGAATCATGCACATGCTGCTTTTTAGATCATTTGACTAACACACGGCTCAGGCTACTCTCAGACTTCATTTTACAGCACATTTTCATTTGTACCAAAAGGAAACCTTGCCCATTTTTAACTTGCTTGCATTATGTACATGTAAATTAACAATGAGTTTCATCTCCTGTTTTCCTGGTAAAAGTATTAAGCCTCCAAATGAGTGATTTGGAGGTCTGTTTATCAGTAGGTGGGGCCTTTGGGTATAGGCAGACGGACAAAGTAGTTCAACGTTTTCATTTGTACGTGCTCCCTGAACTGTTGACACTCTGCGACATTTGATTGTATTTGACTTTGGTGGATTTGAGGTTAAACTCCTAAAATACAGTATATAAATGGCCCCTGCATCCCTTTAAAGCTGTTGGGATGTAAATGACAATTGTGAATAGTGAAGAGAAGGCGGAAACAATGTAAAGTGACTTATTTCAGGGTTCCTTGTCAGAGTATGGAATTCAGGGGTGGGGATGAAAAGCTTTGAATACTGTTTATCGACAATGGATAGAAATTCTTTACACGGCATGAGGTCTAGAGTGAATGCATCTCCTGTAAGACATTTCCTATGGGGCCATTTCTCAGTACTATGAATGAATACTCTTCCGAACTTCTCTGGGAAGTTGAGGCTCATCCATCAGTAAAAAGTCCGAAAACATACATTAACAAACATTACCAATGACGCATGCCACAAACACATCATATTTTTGCTGATTTATTTTCACTGAGAAAACTTTTGCACATTTTCAACCTTTTGAATGAAAATATTTCCCAATAAAGATTATTTCCAGCGATAGAAATGCCTGCCAACTGGGAATTTTATTTGGAGTTTTTCAGTTCATGCAAAGCAGTACAATACCACAAGGATGGCGCCATAAATCTCAGTGACACTAGACCCAAACTGATTAACTAGATAAATAAGGGAACATGAGGTACATTCATTAATCAAGTGGGTGCAATGTTATTATGTTTACACTGTTATCATTACTAATTAATTAATTACAAATTATGCCCTTCAACCATGGTTGAAAGGCTTGCTTTGTATCAAATTAACTCTCCTGATCTGTGATATGATTTTGCCTCCTTTGTGCGATAAAACATTCAGGCAGCAGTGCACTTTTAAAGGCACAGCAATTAAATGGGTTGTGAGTACTGAAAAAGTCATCCGTTTTCTGTCCTGCTGTTTTCCTGAAACAAACCTAACAGATGGAAAACCAAGAAACTCTGATCATGGCCAGTTGTTGTAATCAAATTATCATACAGGTTAGATGTTCATACAGTGTTGCACATTGCTGTACATTATCAGCCCCAAATTATCAAAGGTAGTAGTAGTATACTAAGTATTTATATCACAGTTTTTTTTTTTCCTCTTTTAGATTAAACAGATTAATTAGATTGTCTTGATATCTTGAGGTTTAATTAGATTAAACCTCAAGACAATTGGGATAAGTGGTTGAGAGATTAAAAAAAAAAAACTAAGTGTTGAAAACTTTTTTGATATGCACCAAAAATCTGACTACTAAACCTTCTCTACAATATCTGCCTATAAAACACAAGGGGGTCCCACTCTTGAGATAGTTTCTTTATTTGCTCAGAGTTCTGCTGTGAGCTGTGATCAAATCGCTATTCAAAAAGAGGCCAATCAGAGTGCGAGAGATTTTGCAGCAGCTTCTCTCTTTTGTCTCTCGCTCCCGTAGGTGTACACTGAACCTAACAGGTTTCGGGTAAACATTAGCGTACTCCTTGGGGTCCTCAGCCCATTACAGTGCATCGGCTTGGCTTAGAACCTAAAGCGGCTGCCTCATGAAGCTGTGAGATCTGGAGGGACGATTTGGGATGCTGTTTTTCTGGGGTAGCTGCTGTTTAACCTCCTCTTCCGCCTTGTGTTATGGATTCCTGCCTTTCAAATCATTTCTTCCACCTCCAGGCCTTCTCTGTCATGATCCTGCATACATACATCACCTCAGCAAGCACATCAATTCCCTCTCAGATTCGTTTTACTTTCACACCCCTGCTTCCGTTATAAGTTAAGCAGTTTTATTGTGTGCTTTCTCTAGAAGCCAATGTGAGCCTTGTTGACATGTTCTCAGACCATCAGCCAATGTTCATTTAGATTTAAATGAGCAGTAAAACAATCTAGACATAACACTTGCTAAGTTTGCTGTTGGTTCGCCCAAGGTGTCTGGATTTAATGACCTGAGAATGAGACTAAATAATCAACTCTCTATCTCCAGAATGGCCATCTCCATTTCTAAGTATAATACTAAAAGTCTTGCACTGATGTGGTTTGCTCCAACAGTCTTTTTGGGTCAACGGAGGCAGAGAAGCGGCTTAGAGAAAATCTGTCCCTAAAAGATTAGTGTTAGCACAAATGTACCAATCTGCGACAGCTGTTGAAACTAACACATTTGTTTCCCAGCTCTCTAAAGGAGCAACGCAAATAAACGACACCAAACTGTTGACAATTCAGAGGCAATTATGTGTCAATTATTTGCACAAAAAATGTTGAGTACCAAGAATTACATTTACTCAAAATACTACTTCTTGAAGCGAGCCTGCTTATTTGTTTGTACTTAAGTGTTCTAAACAACAATTGAAAACAACAACTTGTATGTGGAGAACCCCTGTATCGTGTAGAGTATATACAATTTCACTTCTAGATGTTGTTTTGATGTGTATACATCTCATTCATCTAAACTGTCATCTCATGCTGTCATATAATAAGATTAGTTTCAATACGAGAAGGTTGAAGACCTAATTTACCTGTTTGGCCATAGACTAAAATAAATGACAACTTAAACTGACTTAAAGTAAGCAGTTGCAAACAACTAAACAAAGAACACTAAAGCCACAAAGATCTTAGTATACATGTTTTTAAAGGGTAAGACTGGTGCACCAGAGGAAAGGGACTCAAAGGGAGCGGGGCCTCCATCATGCTGCTTTGGCCAAGATACCAAAACCCAAAGTGCTCCAATAGGCTGAGCTTAGAATTAGCAGGACGTGGTCAGTTGATCCAGAGGAGCAGGTCAGGGGCAAGTCCCCTTATCATCAACTTTTTAGCATTTTTCATCAGCACAAACTGACGTTCAGGACGTAAACACAAACATCTGCGTTCAAACGAGTAGAGAAACCTAATGAATGCAGATGCTTACACACTGGCTGGATGAGTAGACAAACTTTATCTTTAATCATTATTATTGCTTCAAACAATTACTGTCTCAAAGCAAGATTTATTTTGAGAAAAACAATTAGACTACTCAGTCCTCATATATTTCAATTCGTTCTTGTTGCAAATCCAGTGAATCCATTTCCTACATAGTAGCATGCTTTGCTACTTCCCAAAAGCCCAAATAGGTTGCAATGAGAGCTGTGTCAGATCTATAATGTCATGTCTGCTTAGCATGTCCAGAGTCGATAGTGTGTTGCTGGTGGCAGAGTACATCCCATACTGAGCTAGAATGGGCACTCAGCCGAGCACACACTGTATCTAGGCAGAGACCTGACAGTCCCTTAAATGAAATGTTCTGCTTCAGCTTTACCTGAATCTGCCCCGAAAATGGGCTCTTCCTTTGCCCATTTCCAAATATCCCAAGAAGTTCTGTTAAATCCATTCAGTAGTTTTAATGAAATCCTGCTAAGAAACATACCAACAACAATGGCCACCAAAAACAGAACTACATTGGTGAGGATAACTAGAATGGCACCCCATAGCGCATATCCCAATGAGGCCAAACAATGTCCTTCAATTTAAATACCAAGAGCCGTCCTAAAATGGTTGAGAGAGAAGACACATAGAAAAATCATTGCATTTATGAACTTCAGACTGAATTCACCACAAACCAAGAAGGGATGACTGACTCATATACCACAACTTTCATTATATGGTAATTTCACCTAAAAATAAAATAATTTCCAAATAATTTTTCAATTAACCAATGCGTAAAGTACTTGCATATAAAGTCAGTTCAATACATGTGGAACCACTTACATACTAATCAAATTAATGAGTCAGCCAAGAACTTCATGACTAAAAATACTGTACTCATTTATTAAAAAAAAGTTTCTATATGCGCACATTAAGATAAAGCTCATTTTAAATAATTTCATGCTTAAATATGATGGGTTCTATTAAAACACTCGAAAAGGCCGTCTAAAATCCATGTTCAAGTGCATTTTGCTAACTAAATGGTGCATAATCTGGGTGAAAAGTAGTGTTTTTAGGCACGAAGGATCACATTTACTCCCTTGATTATTCATACACATGCTTGGGTCTAACATAAATAAAACCAATCTAAGTGCCACTGACTTTTGACCACATGTTTGATTCTCTGTGGTGCAATCACTTTCTCCTGCATCAAGAGAACAATGCACCTGCATTGACTAGTAAAAACTGTTCAATGTGTTTTCCTTTGACAGACGAGAGGGGAGTCTTTACTCACTGAGGCTGTGTGCAGTCCTGAAGATTACACATTCTACGGATGGGTTTTGGCTTCTTGTTGGCATCACAGTAGCCTCGATGGAGCATCTTGGTGTCTCCTTTCTTTCGACATCCGTACTTGGTGTATTGATATCCTACAAAACAAAAGGCAAGAAGTCAAGAAAGTGCAATTTTATGATGAAATGAAACAATCTAATGAAGTCTGATCAACATGCAGACGCATTAACCGTGTTCTTTGATATTAGCCTTAAACACAATACCGCACTATAAGATGGACAATGTGACCCCGCATGTTCCCTCTCACACATCTCCTGCCTAATCAGCCATCATTACACTTCACCACAAATTTATGACATCAAGTAATTCATTCAACAAAACTGATGAGAAAGGCAAGAGCATTCACGGAGTGCATATCTCTAGCAAGGCCAAAAAAAATGCCATTAAGAGCAAACATTTCACACAGGTGAAAAACTAAGGAAAAATGACAAGAAATAAATCAGTTAATTTATGAAAAGCACAAATTTAATGTAGCCTTTGGTGAAACTAGCTAAAAAGATATCTTGAGTGCTTGAGATTTTTGCAAAATTGCCTGTTGTTACTTTGACTTTGACTTATGCATGTCAAACTTTTTTGGGGACTAAATTTGACACTATATATAAGTGTTGTAAAGTTAAAAGCAAATTGTATGAGTCTTTGCATATGGTTTGTATAAAATTTTACCCAATGTTAATAAATTGGAATTTTTGTAAATCTTCCTGACCTTGAACTTTGACCTCTAAAGCCCAACATTTAATCAGTTGAAGCCACTGCCTTAGCAGCTTTCAGGAAAACAAAATGTGCCTCGTCCGAAATTGTGGACGATGGGCTCCTTATAAACAAGCTAGAAGAAAACATGACCCCCTTCACACAGGTAAGGAACACCAGCATCAATCAACACGATAAGAATCCACCTTTAGGAAAATTCTAATTGAGGTGAGAGGGGTTTATATCCTATAATGCAAAACACCATCATTAGGTTCAGTTGTCATTACTCTGAATTTAAAGACACGGTGAGTGCAATATCCACATAAAATAATTTTGTGAAAGTAGAAAGAAATTATTCCTCTTAATTCTTTTCTAATTTGAGGGTAATTTTATCCATTACCTCCGGCGCAAGGTTTGGAACATGGAGACCAGCTCTTCAGCGCCCACTCATACGTGTCCTCCTGGATGACGTTGTTGTTGTTTACAGGCACTGAATCTTCATGAATGATATACTTGTACATTAAAGTCGACCTTGTCTCATTTTCTTTGGGTATAATCTGCAAGCCAAAGGAAGAAGGGGAAAAAAAAGTCATTACAATCACGGCCTCATCCTATGTGCAGTGTATTTGCATTAAAGTGCAAATTAGGGCAAATGAATGATGTTTCTAAACTCTTTAAGAGTTGTTCTCATAATGGCGACTAAATGTTCAGAGACGACTTTGAAAATGTTAGTATGGGAGGATAATTGGATGAAGACAGGTCAGTTCAATCATATGATAGGGGAGCGTTAATGCACAGGATTAAGTCTGAACACACTGCGACATGTTGTATGGTGTTTTTTTGAGCTTTGCTCTGGATCTGTTATATTTTAAAGGGATGTTGTGGAGTGGATTAAAGAGTTTAACTCCAAATGAAATGAAATGAAATGGAATGCATTAGACCGGTCCTTAAATCACTGCACTGGCTTCTCTGTGTGTCGAAGGAGAAGACATTTAAATATTTAACATCTTACTACTAAATATTGTCAGGCCTAAACAACTGTCTGATTTATTTGTACAATAAATGTACCCAGACCCCTCAGATCATCGAGGCAACTTTTCAGTGTGGCCGGGCAAGATGAAAACAAAGCAGATCCACAGTCAGCTCATTTAAATCAGGGCTTAACTAAATACATACTTTAAGTTCTCCTTAAGATCATTTTTCACGTGCTTGTTTTGTTTGTTAATTTTAATAACAGTTTATTCATCTTTATTTACCTACTGTTCCACGGGTTTTTATTGCCTTTTGAGTGTAATTGTATTGTTTGCTTGATGTCTTAATGAATTGCTATCACCATCACCATCACAACTGCCAATTGCCTCATGTCTGAATGTTGTCCTATAAAGGGCTTTTCATTATCGTCACAGTGGTTAAGTGATGTGATTCATTCATTTAAATCATTCATAATGCAAACAGATTGGAATGTAAAATATAGAAAAATGGGTTAGTGGTATGATTGCATTAGATGGCTTATGTGCTTCATTTATGCAATGTCAAGCAAGAAGCCTTTTTGATTAATTAAAATATAAGCTTGGATAAAGAAGAGAAGTATTATTACCAGAACCACCACTGGGTCATGCAGAGGTCCGTCAGTGTGCAGCGTCTCCCCGTCCCCCTCGATGATGTAGTGCCACTCCACACCCAAGTCAATGAAGCTTCTGGACTTAACCTCCTCTCCTTTTCCATTTAATATGTAATGCCCCGTTGCCTGGTTCTTGATTGCTGTAATCAGATATTTGCTATGAGTCACAGACAAAGTTGAAATTGCAATAATGTAACATTAAATTATTCATTGAGAGAAGAAAAAAGGCTCAAATTATCCCCTTAAAAGGATGATTCATGGCATCTCTCTAACCTGCTGCACTAAAACGGTTATTTAAATGTAACTAGTCAAGAGTGAGAGGCTGACGTGAAGTTGGTCGTGGCTGTCAGCTGTTTTAAATGTAACTGTTGAACTTAAATGCATCCTGTGGGTTCAAAAATGAGTTGCAAATAAGAACCCTACAGGTAATCGCTATACATGAAATCATAGCATTATGAAACTTCCGCCTGCATCACGCTGAGAAATATGGAACCTGCAGATTCCGGAGTGGACTTTGATTTCCTGTGAGCTAATTCATAAACAAAAATTACTTAAAGACGTTTAAAAATAGCTAAATGATTGAAACACTGAGGACCATTAACTAAAAAGTACAAAACCAAACAAAACTAATTGCAGAAAAGCTTGAAATGCAAGCAAGTCAGAAAAATCCTCACAGTGATCCATCAGCACATGTCATTTTACTGAGTAATGACAGTGACAGGATTGATGGATGCTGTTTACAACACTACAGAGGAATAATTCTGATCAAAGAGGAAGCACAAGATGTTCAATTTGTATCTATTTTAAAAAACTTTTTTTTTTTTCCCTTCCTGAGCTGAAAATAACTACTGGACTCCATGACTATTACTCTTACCTAATCATTATAACACAGCAACCCACCGGAAAGTTGGATGAATGCTGCCAGCCAGTCAGGATAGGCCTATGTGAATATGAGGAAGCCTGAGTGTTTCTTAGGCAGTGAAACTGCTGTTAGCTATCCTGCCAGCTTTTAAGCGAGCAGTTTAAGAGTGGCAGGGTGGTCCAATGGTAAAGGGCTCCCTCTGTCTATGCCTAAAGATAAAAATATCATAACATCACGTTCTATCCGATGCAGACTATGCTCTCTACCGCTCTCTATTAGTACAGTTGGCACAACCTAATAAAAGGTGAGAAATTGTCAACCGCACCAAACCTAGCTGGGGGTAACAGGTAAAGTTCAACTTCTTCTTGCCTCAGTCATTGCTGAGAGGGAGTTGAAGACCCTTGCAGCTTGGGTCTGTACACCTGACCTAGGCTGCCATAGTTGTGACCCCAGGTGTCAATGTTTAGGCAGAAGGCTCCAGGTGCAGCCTCAGTTGGGATGTGCACACTCTAACCACCTTCACCAGTCCACTAGTATATACACTATATACTAGTGTAGCTATTATTTAAATTTCCCTCATATAATTTAGCTGGTAATATGGGGTTTTATCTCGAAGAATCCCTATCCCAAATGTTTAGCGATTACTGTAACAGAATGTGTTACTATATTAATGTTGTGTTACTGTTGTGTTACTGTTTATAGTAGATTAATAGGACTAAATTCATAAGATGAAATACCTTTGGCGATAAATTTAAAATCAACAGAAGGACAAGGGAAAGGCCAAACCATATCACGCAAATTTCTCGAGTGAAATTGAAAACCATAAAAAAAAAAATCTCTGTTTACTGGTGGATTCAGGCCAAAACTGTGATGTTCATTTACTTTAAAATTCTTAAATGACCAATAAACATGTTCTTTAACAGGGGGATATGTACAGTGGTTCCAAGTTATCTGCCTGCGTTAATGGACATATATGTTAAAGATGACTGGTTTCAGTGCCATTTGCTGTTTATAGATGCATCATAAGATGCACAAGATCAAAATAAACATAATGAATGAATCTTTTTCATCCTTTTTTACATCACTTTTCTCATCTATGATAGTATACATGCATATCCCTTCAGAAGATGCATTACAAACTAGAATTACCTGCTTGAATATCTTTGATTGAGTCATTAGACTAATTAGATTGAGCTGGAAAATCTCCTGTCTGTCAAAGTGTATCAACCAACCTATAGCCAAAGGGGTACGGGGACCAATTAACGCCTCTGATGGCATAATTTTTATCCTATTCATGGACGGTGACTGGAACTATAACATGACAGTAGGTAAACAATGATGATAGCAGGGAGGAGGAAGATACAGGATCCAAATTTTCCAAACATACAAATTTTTATATCTGATAAAACTCAGAGCAGGAAAAAATACTCTGGTAGACATATTTCACCAATCAGTCCAATGCATGCAAAGCAAAAAGTCATTATTCCTATATTTACTCACTGAGGATTTCAGTGTCTAATTAATTTCACAGGAGTTCAGTTCCCCCGAAGCAAGTTTGTCATATGTGATTTTGGGCTACACAAGCAAAACTGACCTACTTGATCAGCAGTTAATCAAGGGAAGAGAAGGGAAAAACAATGCTTCTCTGATTGTTTTTTTATTTGCTAAACCCTTTCTCTGAAGAGCAGCGGTTAAATTCTGTCTTATAAAGAGGCATTACAGTGACTCAGATAATATCTGAGATTCCTTTCTTTTTTCTTTCCCCAAAAAATACAGCAAAAGTACAAGAACTGCAATAAAAAGTGTGTTTATCAGTTCTAATGTAAGCTGTAACGTTTATCTTGCTATTCGCAGTTACAACCTACTGTTACTTCTACAGCTAAGGAGCCAATCATTAGAGCAACATGATTTTATGGGATTACAGATAATGGTAAATTCCAGCTATGGACTGAACCATACCAGACAAGAGTTTACACAGCCACAGCAGCTCTGTTCTTCAATTTAGATTGTCCAAACTTAGCTGTTATTTATATCTAAACCTTACAAATCAGTGTTTGTGCCGAAGGTAAGTAATTTATCACACTGCTGTCATACATAAAAAATATACAAATATTTTTTCAGTAGTTTTTTAATTGTTGCTTTAATTTTGTTGTGAAAAAAAATGTGTTGCCTCTAAATAGTTTGGATGTAATTATAATCCTGTGCCTCATCTCTAGTGGGGATCTATGAATGTGTTACTTAAGCCCGGCCTCATCTCGGCTCTGCCCCTCACCTCCAGCTGGCAAGCCAGAGCTTATCTTCTCTGTCATCTTCTTAATTTCAAGCTAGTCTACTATACGCTGCACAGTGGCAAGTTCTAAGATTGGAGTAACTCAGCCATTCATGTTTGAAGCAGATACAAATTCCAGGAGGAAGAGGAAGAGCTACTTGTACAAGATCGTCTACAGGTGGATGCATCAGAATAGTAAGGTTCATTTCTACACCATTAAGCCCACCCCTTAGTCTTCAGGATTGATTCCTTAGGTGTTCTACGTAGAAGACCTGGGCTGTCTGAATTTGTTTTTTGGAGACTGTCATTGGTGGTTTGCTGCACAAAAGCTGCTTATTTGGTCCTGATGTGTCGTAATACATTAAAAAAAAAAATTATGTTCCTGTTAACAAAGTCAAAAACTGGATTTTCATTAGAGCTTCCATTCAGCTCACAATGTTAGTACTTGTTATTTGTTATTTTGTTTTTAGTTAAAGAAAGCTAATAATAAACTGCATTTGTTTTATGTATCTTTTAGTAAATCGGCACACTTTACATTGTGTTGTAGTAAATGTACTGCAAAATTAGATACTACCCAATGAAAACGGACAAATCCAGAGAAAATATACCAAATATTGACGTGTGCTTTGGCTGCCTCTGGCTGAGCAGATCAATACTGATCTCTCTCACTTCATAATGAATAACTCATTCTTTCTTCCGGCCACAGAAAAAGAAGTAACAAACAAGCACAAACTTATATGGCTGAAACAATATCCTGCATTAGTTTGTTGGCATGGAATTATTGGAAAGCTGATCTTTAATGTTTGTACTTTCATTTTGGCTGCACGCATATGTACTCAATGATGAGGTTGCAAATTAACTTCTGGTCTGATAAGTAATGCTTGTTAATTTAACTGCATTATTTAAATGCATTATTTATTATTTCCGATTAGATATATACATATATAATGGCAAACTCATAAATAATTAAAACATACATTTGTACACAAAGAGAGTTATAGACTGGTTGGTGAATGCATCCATCAGGAATTTGTGAAGACCAAATCAATACATTAAGAAAGTATATTAAGGCAAATAAAGTGAGCATTTTATCAGCTATTTATATGGCCAACAGTAGTGTCTATTCCAGAACATTCTTTCCACAATACTTTCCACTATACAACAAGTCCTTCAGATTAAAAAGCAATATCAATTTCTTGCTCTCAATAAACAATCTTACAAAGCCATGTTTAAAGAAACAGTGAATAATATAACTGTGTTTAATTTGATTTTACCTTAAGCAATAAATGCCTCTGCAATCAGACTTGACATTTACCCATTTTTGTAGGAAACACTAGATAGTATCACAGCTTTTCCACTAACAGGGTTTTAAATCAACTAAATGTCTCTGTTCCATTTTGCATCGTTAGTGAAGGTTAACATGTACTCTTTGGAATGATGAATCACAGTTTGAGATCACTTAAATGGACATGCAAACAAGGGAGGGTTGTCAATAAAAGAAGCGGTGAGAGATAAAAAAAAGAGTAAAATGTGATTTCTAATGCGAGGTCAGTATCAATCAATGGCTTGTATTTGTCTTTATTTCAAAGATTCTAGGCAGAGCCAGCAAGATCAAGGATAGAGGTGAAATATTTACATTTACACTAAGGTTTACTCATGGTACTCAACCCTAACAGTGTAAGAGTCGTACCAGCAGATTGATGTAATGTTGGTTGTAATGCTGAAATGATGCCAGACTGTTGCACTGCGACAGTCTGGCATCATTGCAGCTCTGTAGCTCTGCTGAAGTAAAAGCTTTCAATTGAACAGTCAATCTATGTACCAGCTCACATTTTGGGTCTTATGTTGTAGGAAGTGATCAAAAGAACGATGCTACAGATAAAAGTGTCCTAAATTCCTTCACTGGGTTGTTGGACTTGCTTAGAAATAGGGTAAGGAGATAAGTTATCTCGACCTCAGAGTAGAGTTACTGCTCCACTGCACTTATAAGGTTCAGACAGCTCATTAAGTGGTCTTCAGGGTGCCTCCCTTTAGAGGTTTTTTCGGGCCTGTTTAACTGGAGAGAGATCTAAAGGTAAAGCCACAATTTACTGGAGGGATTATATAACTCCTCTGAAATATGTAAGAACGCCAAAGGAACCTCAGGATGATGTGGAACACGGAACAGGAGGTACTGTATATCTGAAAGACCCTGCTAAGCCTGAAGCCAACACAACCTGACTCTGAATACCTGGAGGAGGATAAGTGATTGGATGGATAGATGGAGGGATTATTGCTTCTGAATAACTACTGCTGTGATTTTGCTCTCAACATATTCGAGAAAAATCCATCCCCAAGAATATCCAGTCCAATTTTTACAGTAATAAAAAGAGCACACAAATCAAAAACCTCTGAAGTGTATAATGAAAGAGCAATATGAAAACAATTTTTTTCAGTCTGGGATGTGACAGGGAATAAATCATGCAAAGGTATATCATCTATAATTTTACACATTATGTTGCCATTAGTCTACCCAGGAAGCAAGAGGACAATGTCGATGAGCTACTTTTAAGCGTCCTCTGATTCCATTTGTGTTGTTTGTGTCAGGAGGTCGGACTTACCAAGAATTTGAGGAGAGGCCTCATGTTCTTGGATGATCACATGTCTAGCTCCAGGAGGAATAAAAAACATCTTAAGGTAGCCTTTGCCAAGATTGTAGCAGCGGCAGCAGAAGCAGAGGAGGGGATGTTAGGAAAGATGAGACAGAGACAGACAACTTTAGCAGATGCACAAACATTCTGTTTGCAGTGGTGGACATCACAAATCTCTCAGTGGTTTGCATCAGTTTGCTCTACAAAGATGTTTAAAGGAAATAAGAAAAAGAAAAAGTGAATTTCGGCTTTCCTCTTCACTGCTGAAGCCTGCAGGGAAATTTTTTATTGAAACCGGCCTTTCATTCACATCCATCTGTATGTCTTCTCTTGTACTGCTCTAACACAACCAATGCCCATAAAGTTTCTCAAATCAACTTTTAATATCCCTGCTTTGTGTTTACAACTATTGCAGTCATGCTAAGACAGGAAGTAAATGAAAAGCCACTGTTTCAATAAGGCATGAGTAACAGGTTTTCAAGGGCAGCAAAGTTTCTTTTAACTGATGTCCACCACTTACAAACCTACTGTGACTCACCAAGTATATTTCTAGAGTCTTCTGTTTCATTTACAAACACATTTCGAGCTCCTTTGGGCAAAGAGAAGGCTCCTTTGGTTTTCCCTTCAAAAAGAAATGCATCAGTTAGTCTCACAGAGTGTCTTCTTCTCTCCGTGTCACCGTCTCACTGTTTCCCCTGCACAAACAACACAACCTACAATGGGGGCAAATTGAATTAGCCTATCAGGGAGCAGGGGAATTCACATTGCATAAGATAGCAAAATATTTGCTGGCAAGGTGATGCTTGCCAATCGCCAGGCCTGAGCTGCAGGCATTTAATTACTCACCCTTACATTTCACAGATAGGTCCAACATTCAGGCCTCCTGACGCAGAAATATGGTGTCACTGACATAATTTTGAATGCAGCTGTCATAGTTACACAGGGTTCTCACAAGGTTACAACAGGTAGCAGAACAGTGGCTGCCACCAACAGTAAATAAATAACATGAACACATTTGGAAAATGGCAAAATATGCCCTGTGAGATTGCATCTGCCCCAATGTCACATCTTCAGATTGTGGCCAATTTCCAAACTACAGACTGTTTGATAGAACATTTAAATTGAGTATGTGGTGGATTGCCACACAAGGTAGTTTTATCTGCACAAAGACTTTAAAGTTAGTTTGTTAAGCTGCTGGAAGCAGCTGCTACCAAAACAATGACATGACCACACATATGTATTAAAAAAAAACCCTGCGACACAAGAGTTGAGCCGGACCTAAAGAAACACTCAATTAACTAAAAGCAGACAGAGGAAACAAAAGTTACAGTGTTAGGCATCCATCTTCGACTACAAGCTGGACAGACACTGCTGCTAAAGAAACTGTGACTCAATAACACTGGATACTTGCATATTCTGTTTTCCAACAAAGGGCTTTCTTTCTGGGCTCTCTTGCTTAACTGTTTTCCTGTTAAAAAAAATGTGAGTGGTTAAATGAGGGTCAGACGCTCTAAAAAAAAAAGAAGAATGAAAGGAGTAATCACAGACAACAAAGATTCTCCTTGAATGGTTTTATGAAGCTGCCATTTTCACATTTCACCTAAGCTCTGTATTGATTTTATGTCATCACTGTGGCGTCATAAAACCGTTGTTGTGGTTATTCTGTCCGTGCTGGTAGATAGAAAAATCAAGATACCTTGAAACAAACAAGCCATAAAAAAAACAAACAAAAAAAACCCAAAAACACTCACACTTATTCTTATACTTGTTCTTATTCAGCTTTACATAGTGGTTGAGTTTCATATTGGCTAGAAAAACATAAAGCTTATGTGACCTGTGTAGCTGCAAAAGGAAGATAACCTGAAGGAAGGAGCTTGAATTAAAGATGAAGGTATGAATAAATAGCACAACTTCAAAAGTGATGAGAAAATCAACTCATTTCATCAATAAACAAACAAACACAGAACTTAATTATTTCTCTAGAAGGGTCCTAATCCAAATCAAGCCTGACGTGAGGGCTGTTACAGCCGACAGATACTCAGCACCTCTCCATCACACTCTGCGACCTCCACAGAGAAAAATGATCTGCAGGAGGTGGAGGCAATGTAAACACATCAATTCTGTGATGTTAATTACTATGACATTCCTTACTGCTGCTGTTTTCAATGGCAATTCACAATAGTATGACTCAACGATTTTCCTTAATGCACCTGGAATAATTAGAAATACAATTGCTATGATATTTGGCTGCTGTACAATTTTAGAGTGCAAATCTGTAATTTGACAGGTATGTAACTTTAAGACATGATTGTACAGACAGAATTGTAAGCCCAAATGTTTTATCTTCCCAATAAACATTACAAACTACGGCTATCTAGCGAAAATCTGCATCCATAAACATATAGGAGTAGAGAAGACATGCAGGAAAAGAATTGAGACAAATTTTCAAAATTATTAACTAAATGTGTAAAAATATCTGCGTCAGGAGATTGAGTCACGTTATTATTCTTTCCATGTGCTCTTACCAGCTTTCTTTGGCGTGCGGGTGAAGGTTCCTTTAACTGTTCGGCAGTGAGAGTTGTCTCCACCGCAAACACCACATTTGTCTTCAACTTTGGTTGAGCCGATCTCTCTGTCGCAGCCGACTTTCTGAAGGACACAATAAGACCAAGAGACTGAGATCATTTTATGTCTTGGAACCATAAGAAATTCAAAATATGTGTTTTAATGAATCTGTAGTGATCTGTAGATGTTTTTCTTCTTTTTGTTTTTTTACTGAAGCTTTATTAGCTATCAGATTATCAGTGCTGACTGGAGACAAAGTTGTCTGGTCAAACCTTGTTTCTTTTGATTTTTGGAGTATTTTTTGGATGACAGGATTTCCTGATGACTCGATTTATAAAGACTGAGTCTACAGTGTCTTATGGGAGCATTAATTACTGTTTGTATTAGATTTAAGGATGCACAGATTTATTGGATCAATATGGATAGGCTAAAATGGACTTGGTTGACTGTTATCAGTGTATCAGCAAGACACATTCTGCTGTTGCACACTTCAAAGACGTTTTTTGGTTTTGGTACGCTTCCTTATTGGCTTAGCGGCAACGACAACACCAAAACCAATCGCATGCGTTGTAAATAATCTCACATAATGCCTTTTAGCCAAATTAATATGTGAATTCTGAAGTTCTTTGCAACTGGAGTGAATGAGCTGCACACAGAGGAGAGACGGAAGAGGAACAAACAAAAAATGAGTCAGATATACAAAAGTGAGATAGAAAGCAGTTCACAGCAAGAGGAAAAATCCTTGTTTACTTTTGATTTCAGATCACCCCAAAAGGACAGACTGCCCCACTCCCTCCCAATTCTCTCTCTCTTTTTTTTTTTCTGTTTGCACCTCTGAATTCTACCTGAATACCTATGTTATAGTGCATTGTTCAGGTGTGAATACTGTAGGTGAGCATACCTAATGTTGAGGAAAGGCTCAGCAGTCATCCACATGTCACTTGAATTTATTCATTATAATCCCATTTACTGTATAATGATTTATGGTTAGTGATATAATCCATGATGAATATAATCATAAGGCATTATAAATGCATTTATTATCCAATAATGCCTCATGCAGTAGATGTGGTCTTCACAGAAAGTGGTGCCAATATATCTAAAAACAGATTGTAATTAAATCAAAATTCACTGTCTGCCCCAAAAAAAACCCCAAAAAACAACACTATTCAAAATCAATTATTATGGTTCCAAAACAAAGAAACAAGTACATAAAAAGGCTAAAACAGCTTGTTATACATAGAATCAGTGGTTTCTTTTAAGCTGCATTGCTCTCTCTTCTCCTCACTGTCTCTAGTCTTCCTCCCTCTCTCTCAGTCTTTTTCTCCGCTGCACCAATGCATGCATGGAAATCTGGCATCCAGTGGATAGAACCCCCCCCCCAGGGCCCAACTGTGGATTATTGCTTATATACAGTATGTTTTATGCTTTTTTTAATCAACATTTGTATACATTCCGACTTCTTGATTCTCTCTCTACACTCTGTTGATCTCTAAGTCATCGTGGCCAGAAGGGTTTGTATGTTGTGGATGGGATGACCACATGTCCCATTTTTTTGAGGATCTGCAAAGCATTTTTACCCCCTTCCCCACATATTTACATAATGTGACTGGCTTTCATTCTTAAAGGTCAGGCTGCTGCAGGACAAATGCCTTTTTTCAAATAAGACTATCCAACTCTGTGAAGAAGGCAGGGAAGGCTAACATCACCAAGATGTGGTAAAGCGGTCAAAGTGTGCACACATGGATCAGTGCAGGTGAACCGCTGACCATTATTGCTGTGTAAAACTGTCATTTAGTGCAAAGCTACTGGTTTGACAACTCACCTGTTTCACCAGAGACTATTTATGACTGGTAAGGCTGGTGAAAGGTTTTTGAGGTTCACACATGGTAATTATATGTTTGTGTTTTAATTTAAATAGCCTTGTCAGCGTTGGTAACATGTGGCATGCACACCTACTTCTTGTCCCACATTTGATTTGTTGGGACCTACTTAACCTAGTTGCAGATTGTACTTGGCCACATATCAAGCTGCTCAGTCATCCTCCTGGATCAAGTTTTTTTTTGTTTATTATATAATCTGCATGATTAGAAATTTGGTCATTGTTATTTTCATATTCTGTTCTGCCCACACAGCATCTAGTGCACATCTGTCCGTACTGGGGAAAGGCTTCTTTCATCTGTGGTCAGAGGACACTTCCAGTTTTTCCTTATGAAAAGGGCTTTTATTAGTTTTTCCTTACTGGAATCAAGGGTTTAAGGCCATACGTACAGATTGTTGTGTGATTGTATTATGTGTTTCTGAGCTATATTGATAAACAGTAATGACACGCACCTACTTGTGTTCTACTTCACAGCAGATGTTGGTAGCCGTTTATCAAAACATTACTATTTTTGATTACATCAGGCTTTGAAATAAGTCCAGTCTGCAGCCGAGAACGCACATGCTAAGGTATTACAGCTTTTCAAAATCATGCAGCTAAAACAAGTCCTTACCACACACTCTCCACGCACACAGATACTGTAGGCATCTTTGTAGGAGCAGCGCGTCCCATCATGCACCAGCAGCTTCATGTATGCCACGTCTCCTGTCTCCTTTGACTGGCAGTACAAGTGGCATCTCTTGTTTGCTGCAGGTTTACGATATTTTTATTAGTGTCAACTTGGAAAAACAAGAATACTATGCAAAATTTTAAATCGGTTATTTTCCCAATTTTCCACCCATGCTGCTGTAGGGATTACGATAATCAGCTTGAAATAAATTCCCACCTAGGGACTTTTAGGTTAAATCGAAAACAAAATGTGGCCAAACGCCGACCAGAAAAACACCCTTACAGCGCAATAATGGCAAAGAAAAAGCAGTACATAAGGCAAAACCTATAGAAAATGTACCTAAAAGGTTCTGCCATGTAAGTAACCTAACGCAGCAGGAGATGCAATTTACAGACAGGTACAATAGAATTTAATGATGTAGGGAATATTTATGGATATAGATCCTTCTGGCATTCATGTGGTTCAGTAAGTGGCTGCTAATTAGATTCTTGGCGTGAAGCTGGAAAAAAATGACATATGACACATAACAGTACGGTGATAAAAGACCAAAAAGGGAAAAGAAGCCAATACAACTAAAAAAAAAAAACAATAAATGAAAAGGAGAAACAAAACAAACAAAAAAAATATTAAAATGTTCCCTTTTGCATATGTTGCAATATGCAATCATTTTTTTCAGCTCCTCCAGCTCCACACTGGACCAAAACAATCTGTTGACATTTTTCTGGCTTACCGTCGGGATGCTCATAGGGCAGCCAGTGGTGTTTGGTATTTTGAAACTCAAAGTGGGAGTTGCGGAGCTGGCACTGCTGGGCTCGGAAGTCTTCAAAATGCCTGGGGCAGTCATCTGTGTTGCAGAGCTGATACTCGTAGTTTACTCCCGGGCAGTCCTGGCCACCGTTGGCGGGCCTGGGGAAAGGAATAATGTTAACATCGGAGGAGCTGATCAAACAGTGTGCAAGTCTTTAGAGGCTGGACAAAAAAAAAACACAGCTCACAAAGTGAGAATTAAATGTCATGAGACTTACATTACTAGAAAGAAACTTTTATGACTAAACCATCAAGTCCATCATAATTTTAACACAATAAACTGCATAATATTTCTGTCCATTCAGTTGTGGGTTACAGAATATACAGTTAGGTCCAGAAGTATTTGGACAAGGATAGATTTTTTTTTATCATTTTGCCTCTATACACCACCACAATGGATATGAAACAAAACAATAATGATATGATCTTAGTGTAGACTTTCAGCTTTTCTTTGCTAAAGAAAAACCCCTTCATAACATGGAGACAAGTCAAGAATACACTGGAGAATGTAGGCGTATCATTGCCAGTATAACATCAAGAGACGGCTTTGTGAATGTAAATACAGAGGGTTTCCAACAAGGTGCAAACCACTAGTAACATTCAAGTACAGGAAGGTCAGATTAGCCGAAAGAACATCTAAAAAAGCTTTCTGAGTTTTAGTATCAGATTCTTTGGACAGATGAAAGATACACCATCAGAATTAGGGGAAGAGAAAAGTGTGGAGAAGGAAAGGAACAGCTCATGATCCAAAGCAACCACATCATGTGTCAAACATGGTGGAAGCAGCGCTATGGCATGTGCATGAATGGCTGCCAATGGAATGGGCTGATTGGTGTTTATTGATGGCTGCTGAAAGTGGACAGAAGTCCAGACTCTCTGCTCGCATTCTTCCACTTTCAGCTTTACCCAGCTTTTTCTAAGAGTCGCCACAATGAATCATCTTCCTCCATCTCTCCCTCTGCATCTTTTTCACCCACACCAACTATCTACATGTCCTCTCTCACCACATCGATGAATCTCCTCTTTGGTCTTCCTCTTTTCCTCCTATATATTAATTGTCCCTCCTCTGTACTCCCTGTTGCTCTGAACAGTTGACCCCACGTACTTAAACTCATGTACCTTTTCCACTTCTACTCCCTGTAACCTCACTGTTCCACTTGCCTCTCTTTGATTAACACACATGTATTCTGTCTTTGTATGACTTACTTTCATTTCTCTCCTTTCCAGCATATACATCTGCCTCCCTAGGTTTTTTTCCACCTCCTCCCTGCTCTCACTACAGATCACAACGTCATCTGCAAACGTCATTGTCCATGGAGATTCCTGCCTGACCTCATATGTCACCTGTCCATCACCATAGCAAGAAGAGGCTCAGGGATGATCTTTGATGCCATCCCACCTCCACCTTGAAACCATCCATCACTCCTACAGCACACCTCACCACTGACATATTGCCCTCAGACATATCCTGCACCAGTCTAACATACTTCTCTGCCACTCCACACTCCCTCCTACAGAACCACAGTTCTTCCCTCGGCACCCTGTCATAGGCTTTCTCTACATCCACAAAGACGCAATGCAGCTCTTTTCTCCATGCTTCTCCATCAGCATTCTCAAAGCAAACATTTGTAGTGCTCTTTCTTGGTATTAAACCCTAAACCTATCCACTTTCACCAATTTCGACTACGGAAATTATGATGAAAAATATTCATCAACGACCCTTTTTTTCCATGATGAAAAGGACACCAGACAAGCTACAAATAGATCTTTGAAAATAAAAATTCTGACGAAATATATTATGTGTTTTCGTTGACGAGACAAGACGAGGCCAGACAAAAATGTTCATTGTGGGCTGTTGGTCATTCAAATAAGGCACACTTAAACCGCTTAGCTCGTCCCTGCCAGAACGTATGTGTGCGTATGTGTAGTTTGCATTCCTGTCATTGATAGAGATTCTGTGTGCATGCCTGTCAATGGTTTGATCGCGTCACATTTACTGCCATGATATAAAGAATATTGCTGCATCAGCAAGAGATCATTGGTTGGAGCGGAAAAGAAGAGTTGATATATGGACACATTTTACTTTCACTCCATCAGAAAAAAAAAAATGCGGTGCACGGTGATATCTGAGGAGACGCCCTGTGGTTACAAGTTACACGGGAAGAACACTAGCAATCTTAAAAAGACACCTGAAAGCTATTTAGATTTTGTTAACTAAAACTTAAATAGATTTTGTCGACTAATACTAGACGGAAACTAAAATGAATTCGAATAACTAGAATGTAACTAAATCTAATATGCATTTTAGTCAAAAGACTAAAGCTAACACTAAAACAAAATCAGCTGGCAAAAATAAAACTGCTTCCCACTTCTCTTTCCCAAATCTTCATTGTGTGGCTCATTAGCTTTATTCCTCTGTAGTTGCTACAACTCTGCACATCTCCCCCTTGTTGTTAAACAGTGGCACTAGTACACTTCTCCTCCATTCCTCAGACATTCTCACAGTCCAAGATCATGTTGAACAGTTTTGTCAAAAACTCTACTGTCCTCTCTCCTAAACACTTCCATACCTCTACTGGTATGTCATCTGGAACAACTGCCTTTCCAGTCTTCATCCTCTTCAAAGCTTTTCTCACTTCATCTTTACTATTCTTTCAAACTTCCTGTTTCACAGTTTCCAACTCCTCAACCTTTCTTTCCCTCTCATTTTCTTCATTCATCACCTCCTCAAAGTACTTCTTCCATATTCTCAGTGTGCTCTCCTCACTTGTTAGTACATTTCCATCCATGTCCTTAATCACCCTAACCTGCTGCACATCCTTCCCAGCTGGATCCCTTTGCCTCACCACACGATACATATCCTTTTCTCCTCCCTTAGTGTCCGACCTATCTTAAAGCTGCTCACCAACTCCATCATCACCTTAGGATGCATCTCCTTGTATTTCTGTCTACTCGCTTCCATTCTCTCACCATCCCACTTCTTCCTCACGAACCTCTTCCTTCCTGAATACCCTCCTGTACTTCCTCATTCCACCACCAAGCCTCCTTATCATCTGTCTTCTGTCCGGATAGCACACCAAACACCTCCCTACCTGTCTCTGCTCGCATTCAGCCAAATGTTACAAAAACGATAGGACGGCGATTCACAGTGCAGATAGATATTGACCCTAACATACTGTGAGAGCAACTCAAGACTTTTTGAAAGCAAAGAAGTGGAACATTCCTCAATGGCCATGTCAGTCACCTGATCTCAGTCTTATAGAACAGCTTTTTAGTTAGTGAAGACCTGTCAAAGCATCTCCAGGGAGGAAACTCAGAATTGGGTGATGTTAATGTGTTCCAGACTTCATTGACTGCAAACGATTCTCCTCCCAATATTAAAAACTATGGTTATATTTACTTAAGTAAATACTTGAGCACCTGAAAATTGAGGTACCCTGCATAAAATGGTTGTAATTCCTAAACAGTAAAAATGCCATATTTTTTTAAAACCTCTTAAATTAAATCCGAAAGTCTGCACTTGGATCACATATTGATTGTTTTATTTCAAATTCACTGTGATTGTGTATAGAGGCAAAACGCTAAAAAAAACTGTGTCATTGTCCAAATACTTCTGGACCTGACTGTATGTGCATTTGAACTTCAGAGTGTTGTATGTATACCATAGAGAAAAAAAGGTGGGCAGCAGGGCTGTGTACCCAATCAGAGGTTAGAAGAGTTTCTAAGTCTCTGAAACAAATCAAAACTGTTCCTGATGGTTTTTTCTGTAATATATTCAATCTTAACCATTGACTCAGTGGTTAATATCAATATGCTACAACTAATACTAAGACACTTTTTCATTTGCATGCTTGGATAACTTGTTGTAGCAACTTTAAACACAGAGTTGGGACCGCCAAGCATTAATGTTGAGCCCTGCATAATTTTTAGCATCTTTAGCTACCAGCTCTCCTGATGCTATCGCCAGGGGCCTATTAGGTCCATCAGGGTGAGGCGTCCAGATTGGTGATATCAGTCTATTGTCCATTGAATGAATTACTGCGGGATCACAACCACATAGCAATACTGGAGTTGATTAGTCTTATCTAGGTAGTGCTAAACAATTAAATTAACCCTTACTAGTATATTTTAGTGTGTAACAGACGTGTTGTAATGCCCCTTTCCTGCTCAGAAATGATTTGTAAAACTGTCCAGCAGTTACCACAGCGTATCTGATAGAGAAAAAGCCCACGGAACAGCATTATTTCTTACAAATTTCCAGATGCAACAAAGGTTGTGTCCTTTTGCACAGGGTTTGTAATAAAAAAACAAAACTCATGCTGGGTATAACTTAAAATTCTGAATTGCTAGCTTGGTAAAAAGCAGGATTCATTACAAGGTTATACACAAGGACATATAAAATATATATAAATATCCTATTACTAGTGGAATTGTCATCTGGAATCAGCATGACTCATGATGCATCGCAGAATAATTTTGCCACCTACGCAGGGTTATTGCACTGACGTGTCCGGAACCGCACTCCAGTTCCACAGGAGCGTGAGCAGGAGCCGTACTTGCTCCAGGAGCCCCAGGTACCGTCTTGCTTGACTTGATTAGGGTTTTTCCACATGCAGTGACCTTTATAGCACCACTGCAGAAGTTAAGGAGAGAGAGGAGGTAAGAAAAAAAAAAAAAAAATCTAGATTCAGACAATAATGTGCTTCCAACTTTTTGCCCCAATTTTTTGTGTTGCATTTTCAGGTAAAGATAATAAAGGATTTTTAGAGTTTGGTAGGGCAGAACTGGACTGCATGGGGCCTTGGCATTTACCTTATCTACCACCTTTGCAATTAACTGGAAACACACCTTGTTTGCCCATCATCATAGATGAACTTCATTGGAGGTTTTTGATTGAGATATTCAATTATCACATGTTGGTAGAGTGTCGACACCTACTTATTCGCAAAGTATTTATTACAAAATTTTGTTGGAAAAGCCATTATAAATTTATTGTCTTCTTGTCATGTTACCTACCTCTGTGTCCAAATACTTTTGGCCACTGTATACGTACAAGACAAACTTACTTTTCCGGTAGCGCACTCCGTCCCATCGAGAGGAGGCCCCTTCTTGGTTTTGCAGAAGTAGGGGTTGTCTGGGTGACTGCACCACAGCTGTTTACACGGGTCAAATGTGCGGAACTGAAACGCAGAAAGAATGACAATCATGTGTTAAACTTTGTGAGTTGGTCGACTCTGCAGGAAAATGAAAGTGAAGGATGCAAATTGCTTGACATTCATATTGCAATGTATGAAATTCTACTTGACCCTCACATTGAAGGCCTTGAGACTCGTTTGACAAAGGTATTCATAAGACTTGATTTAAGACTGTCGCAAAACAAGGGTGACAGGTGCAAACTGCAAGAAATAGTGAAGAGTTCTGAGACTAATTTTGATGCACCCCTCTATTCGCATCGAGGGCAATGCGATTTTACAAATAAGTTATGCAAATCCTAAAAAAAAAATAATTGCACTGCAGGTTTAAGAATAGACTCAACTTAATTCTCACTTGACTTGTTACAGAATTGGGTGCATATCTCCATTGAAAGTATGAACGAGCATTAACAGCTGCTGTATAAAACTTGCCTGCTTGTGGCTAAATTGTCATAGGAACTATGTTTTCCTCTTGCCATGCCACTGTAGTGATCTGTGTGTCGATCACTTGGTTGCTGGCTGCAAAATACTGATACACTGCAGACCTAACTTTGCATGCTCATAAGCACCATGGTCAGTTGGAATGTTTATAATGTAATTTAACATCCACTTTCCATTCTTTCAGATTGTCTGGAGTTGGTATGTTACCTTGTGATCAGTAAAAAATTGTCTGTGAGGTATTACTTTTCCGCTGTATCGATAAGTGTATGGTGAAAACGTTTTTTTTTTGTTTTTTGGTTTGGTTGGGTTGAAGTACATCTGTGTTAATTTTGAGGCTTGTTTTAAACTACCACAAATTTAAAAGACATAAGTAAACCAGTTTTCATGAAGTCAACTTTTCATTACTGCAGGAAACTCCTATCTGATTACGAGGCACTGAATTGTAGCACTCATCATGCAAAGATACAAGCTTGCCAGCATCTTACATTATAAAGTATGGTTATGAAAGCTATTAAGTCTGACAGAATAGACATCTTTAATAAAAAAAAAAATAGGTCTGAGCATTCAGCTATAACAGTCGAGCAATGTGCATCAGGTGTTTCGTGCGTCAGTGTCAGGGGCACTGAACCTGAGGACATGATGAAGGTTTTCTTTGGGTTCTCTCAGGAAATGGCAGTAAGAAATAACTTTTTTTTGCGGATAAAAGCAGATCAAACTGATTTGACACAGGCCTCTGAGCTACCTGGAACATCATTATACCAAGAGGCTTTATAAACGGCTGAAGCTCTCAGATTACCCTTTGTTCCTTACAACAGGTTGACATATAACAACAACATATTTGATAAGAAGTTTCCTTTTATTGCTGATAGTTTGTTAGTTTGTTCTTAAGCTTTTTCTATAATGTGGCTATTTTTCCAGTTTAAACTGTATTCTTGATTCACTCACACTGTTGACAAAGTCCAGTGTTAATGACATTTAAATACTCTCTTGCAACTTCTGGTCCTAATCACACAATAAGCATCATCAGCTATGCTAAGGTGTAATCAAATGCCTTGCCAGAAGCGAACACTTGTATATGGTATAATGGTATAAAATGGTATGAAATTGGCTGGAAAATGTGCCACCTCTTCTCCCCACTGTACAAACTGAAGCCAAATAATCACAGATACAAGCGCTGCCATGTTGAGCTGGTGACATTATATGGAGCCACAATATCACAGTAGTGATCAGCATTTCATACATCAGTACATCAGCATGTGAATAGATACCAGAGATGATGGGAACCATCTTTTGGAAAATTGTGTTAAAACATTTTTGTTTGGTCCATGTCCTATTTTGGGGACACTGAGGGGGCGTGATTTCTAACCAATATACCCACAGCTCATCCCACTCAAAACAATCAAGACATAGATATACTGTAAACTACGTATACCTAGTACATGAACCCTGATAATAAAGCTGAATGTGTTTCTTCCACTTTCAAAAAAAGATGTTCTGTCTATGCAGAAATCTGGCCCGAAACAATTCACACACACAAATAGACATGGGTCAGTGATGTAGAACCACTTCCTCTGTCAAGCTCATTTATTAGGACGTGATAGGAAGACCTTAATTATGAGCATATGAATACTGGAGATATTAAAACCACTGTCTGAACAGCAAAGCCTCTTTTTCCAGTCTTGCACAGTTGCTCGGGAATGTGGTTCTTCACTGGCAGAGGCACAAAGCACAATTAGCTCAATTGAATGGCTTTCTTTTGAAAAAAAAAAAAAATCTTTCATAGATGATGGCATGAAAATAATATACTGCACAGCTACTGTAAAGCAGCCCCCATCTCTCAAACTGCAGCTCTGACTCTCTGATGTGTTTAGGCGTTGGGTGAGCTGAGCAGTCTGGGAAACTGCCTGCTCAAACACACCGAGCATATTGATTACTTTATGATACCAGGGGAGGCTGACCCAAATGTTAGAAAATCATAGATTATTGACTATTTCTTCATGGAGTAGAGAATAATAATAAATAGAACATGTGCTAAATTCTTGTTTCATGTTTTGTTTGGCACTACAGCAGACTAAGGATCCCTGATTGGTGTCATAATGGTGCCTACTTTAAAAGGACAATCAACAGTTTCTTACAATCAAAGAATAAATGTAAGAAATATGACTGCATACTTTAGTTCTACTCTCCACAGTACATAAAATATCAAGTCATTCAGTCCTGGTCGAGATATGAATGAATTTTGTTGCTTAAAAAGGTTAAAGAAAATCTCTGTCCGGCACCACCATTTTGTTTTTATTTCCAGCGTAGTTTCAATTTTTGTTGAGTTTTTCAACTAGGAACACTCACTTCCACCAGCAGTGATGGTATGTTATAAGTACATTTACTTAAATACTGTACAATTTTTGAGGTACTTAAGAATTTTTTCCATTTTCTACTTTAAACTTTCACTTCATTACATTTTAAAGGGAAATATGACACTACAATTCACTATGAATACCTTTTCTTACTAGTTATTTTGCAGACAGTATGCTGTGCTAAAATACAGTTTCACATTTTTGAATTTATTTTTTTATTGCCAGTCATAAAAAAAAGATTAAAAAAAAAAAAAGAAAACTGATTATGATATTCAGAAAAATATTGAAGATTAGATATGATAATTGGTCAGGATATTGAGTGTTTGATCTATATCATACAGTTTAGTGCATGCATGTAAATATACACTATGTAAATTTATACTTATTTTCCCGAAGAAGAAAATTGCGTTTTATATGGAAAGCACCAAGTACATCAGATTTTTACTCAAGTATTCTTATGACTGACTTTAACTTTTATCAAAGTAATTTTTCAATACTCAAGTTTGGGTTTTGGGTACTTTTTCACAACACTGTTAGTCCGTATGTTCAGATAAAAGATAAAAATAAATTCTTTTATTTACACGCAGTTGCTCAGTTCACTATCTCTTTTTCTGCAAAATATTTGCACTCCTTTCCGGTCTAACTGCATGAAAATTACTGTGTTTTTGCTTTCCAACCAACTCGAGAGCATCTAAATATGCATTCTGCATATTCAAACCATCATTAGGGGCCACATTCGCAAAGCACACATAAAATTCAAAGCTATTTCATTCTCAATTCTCCTTTCTCAATTCTGCATGGAAAAGGCACGTTTTGGTAGCCAATCCATTTCCATGGAGCCAATCTTTCATTCGTTATTGCTGAAAAAAACAAAACAAAAAAACCCAACACAAGATGACTTCTTGCATAGACGTGTGTGAGTTTGAACCCATCTCTAGTTTTCTGGGTTTATAGTGTCAGCAGATGGTGCTTCTCTCGCAATAAGAATGGGAAGAGGAAGAGCTTTCTGCCACTACTGCATTATTAAAAATATGAGAGGGAATGCTCTCTAAAATTGATGTCTCCTAAGAGCGCTACAGCAGAGGAGTGCACGTGTGTGACTTCCAGCATTTTTACGAGTAATATCAATAAGGGATTATTAATCTAGTGATTTCCCACAGCTTCTACTATATTTATGGGTCTATTCTGCCAAAGAGGGAGGAACACGAACTGAAAAATTGGAAAGATTGATGATTACGGGCCGACAGTAAATCACTTACCAAACGACAGACATATGACTCTTCTATCATTCTGTTGTTTAAATGATATCATACTGTTTGTAAACTGAAGATAATGACCACAGCCAAGCAATCAGCTAACAGTCCAGTTTACTTCATTGCAGCCATTTTGGCCTGTAAAAAAGGTATTTTATAGCCACATTTGGTCCATGTCTTATCTCTGACTGGCTGAAAAACATTGCCTGTTCTTGCTCAATACAGCAACAATGAGCTCTGCATCAAGACTGTCTCACTGCAGCCTGCTGTCTGCAACATATTCTCATACCCAGCAGCAGAATATTACATTTCACAAAATGACAGATTACCACCGACATGAGCACACTTCACAACAATAACAGATGTGGTTGTTCTTTGTTAGAAATTGACACTATGGGCTGGTACACGGCCTGAGCCCCCAACCCAAGGTCAGTGTTTGATGACCCACGATTAAGACTACTTTTACTAATTGCTGCGTTAAACTCCCATTAATTAAGCCACTGAAAAAACTCTTAAAAACAAAATTTTGTTTGTGAAACTACATATATACCGTCTTGCTTTTCCTGAGAAAATCCTTATGTGGCCTCGTAATTCTACATCTTTGCCTTGTCTGGTCTCAAGTCACTTCTCTGCCTCTCTCCTGCAGCTACATCCTGTAGTGCTTACCTGCTGTGCCAACAACTGACTTTTAAACTAAACTACTGTACACTGCACAGTGGCAAGTTTGGCAAGCATTCTACTAATTGTGCCGTACAAGTTTCCCTAGAGGAAAACAAAGAAGAAGAAGATTTAATAGTACAATTTCGCCTCCACTATGCTAAGTACCACCCTGTCCCCCCAAAAGTTCATTATGAGTCACTAAATAGCCATGAAAGTGAAATATGCACTTCCTGTTAGTGCCCCTGTTTTCCAGCTTTTGGTCACTATCGCCTCCTGAGGGAAATATCTTGCTCAAACAGCTGCTAAATGCTTTTCTATGCTCACCAGCTTAATCGCTAACTTTATCAGCTTCCCACTTCAAGCTGGGCAGCCAGCACAGAGCCAGTGGTGAGATCAAGCAAAGTTATGGGCTGGAAACAATGACGTGAAGGACTTTGAAGTGCTCTGTGGAAGTTAGTTTTCATCGTGAGCACCTTCCTTCACAGCAGAGGCAGCAATAAGGACCTCTGATAGAGTCAACTGACCTCCTGGAGTCTTTTATCATCATGTCTAGCGAGGCTGAATAACCTGGGAGGCATTCTATATCCAAAATGCTTGAGAACAAACGTCGACCATCATTTAAAGTCAGGAATGCTTCATCAATTTAAGATCTTAGTCACTCCCTAAGGTCCCTAATTCTCTCCAAAAAGTAAATAAATAAATTATAAAATCTGAGATGACTCATTCACGGCATATTTAGAGGTTGTTTTTTTTTAACAAAAGCAGAATCAGGTCTTTGTGAACACTCTGTTTTCTGCATGGCCTGACTCTGACACAGTCAACATCATCCAAAAATCAATTATTAGGTGCTACGAGGTGCTGTGGTTTCTGATTTCTACACCCACTACTTTTTGGAAGCATATTTAATGGTTGAAAAATGTAACCAATCATCAGAAACATAACAACAGTTTGAAAAAACTCTTGAAAAATTGGAATCACTGCAATGATAGAAGCAAATGATAGATGATATATGGATTTTTTGTTGGTTTTTTTTGATTGATAGATTGACCTTTTTAAAAATGTATTACAGCTCATCGCTGTGGCTCTTCCCTTTGACAAGTGTATCATCTGCTATGAGCCAGAGCAGATCAAAGGACATATGACCAGTAAAAGATGAAGTGAACCATAGGAAAGCCTTATTATTTTTGACTTGGCCACACGGCCTGAAAAGCAGCCCTCTGGACTACTTTCATGTACCTAATGAACGAGTCAGAGCACATCCTCGAGCGCGGGTGCAGGGGCCCGTTCCGCACAGCTTGCAGCTTTAATTTGGCGGGCAGGCCACACATGGCACAGATAGTGTTTGAGGGCTGTTACTCACTGAAGTGCAGATCTTGTAGCCCACTCCAAAGTCAAACCGACATTGCTCATCCATCGAGTAGTTGATGCCAGGAAGTTCAGGAAGCTGCGGCCAGTCGTGCTTGAAGGGGTCATCCAAGAGACAGTCGTATGTGCTGTCAGGAAATGACAAGAGGCAGCACTGGTGTAAACACTGAACAGAGACTCAATATTGCCATAAAGACTTTAAGTCATTCCTTGAATAAGATTTGTGAAACGGGGGCTTTCTTTACCTTGACAACAGAGAGAAACAAGCCCTTACTTGAATCAGGCTTCTATTATATGTATATGCTATTATATGTTATATAGACACCTTTCTTTTTCCTGATCTGGTCTGTTTAAATTTACTATTATTTCAGCTTCTCAGTGTTTACTTTGCATATATAATGTACTTTTCTTTTTTTTCTCCTTTTTTTTTTGTCAGTATTGTTGGTTTGAAATTGACTTTTAAAACATGCTTATTACTATTAATGCTAATCAAATAGTTAACTAATTCTTTACAGAATTAAATCCCTTCATTGAAAATATTCTTGTCCGACTCGCAAGCTGTTTTATAAATTTTATTTTATTTGTTTATTTGATAGGGACAATGCACAGTTTCTTAGCTGCGCTAGAGTTATCTGTGAGCTAAGTTACATCTGCTGCCCCTATATTTATAATGTCATTCAAGTTGCCACAGTTTCATTAAACGAAAGCTTATTATAGAACTGAATTAATTAATTAGGAATTAATTCCAAGCCCATCAATGTTTTTAGCCCTGACGTTAAGATACGACCATCATTTGAATGCTGACTTGGATTTGTATGTCCTCACATGAGTTGGCTTGGGCCTTGAGGTTAAATCAACAATTTAATTTACCATCAAATTAAACACCTCAAACAACTTCAACAGCAATAAAACTGAAATAATCAACTCATCAACATTAATTGAAACTCTCAAGTACGCTTTAAAAATTCCTCCTCCAATTTAGTGTTTTACAGTTATGCAGCTGCTAATTGCTCATTTCTTTAACCACCCTCCCCTCTGAACAAATTTGCAATCTATGACCAACTTGTTCTGTTTCTTTTTCTCAACAGGTCCTAAACTTTTACATTCAAGTGAAGTTATAAGCTTTGGATGCATGTGGCCGTATTGTTCAAAGAGGTTCAGCTGCAGTGAATCCCTCAGTTTCCTTAAAGGCAAGAGGCTCAGTTAAACCCTCAGAATCAGACAAGTCAAATGTGGCGTTTTAACTGTAGCCGCCATAGCCCCTCTTTCCCATGTACGCTTGACCATTATCATACTGCAGTCAGACATATTTAAAGTAATCAGTAGTCAGATTTTTTTTCCAGCCGCTGTCAAAAACTATTGATTGCACTTTGCCATTGTCATTTCCATTAATCCATTTCAGTTGTGTCAGAAATTGATTCTTTCACAGCTGAATGAAAACGACAATGTCTGTGAACTGAAACACAGGCCACGGACACGTGTGGAGGCTCGCACGGGCTCTCATGGTGTCCTGTTTGTCCTGTTTGTCAGCCACAACATTAAAACTCACGGGCGAAGTGGATAAAGTTTAAGGTGCCCCATCACCCCACAAATACAATTGATGAGGGGCTAGAGGACAGTTCTGAGCTGTTTTGGTTGCATAAGAGGGATCAATACAATATCAGGCAGGTGGTTTTAAGCTTCAGGCTATTCTTAACAAAAAATTATACTAACTTCACTACTTCTTCCCCGTCTTTGTGCTTTATAATCCTGCATGTTTTCTAGGTCGCGGTGAGAGCTGCTGCTGAGGCCTGACGCCTACTGTTTACATTGGAACAGGAGATCCTGTGACTTGGATCCTAGGCTGGATTGCCCAGCGCAAATCTGGGTCAATGGATTACAACGATTTCTGGACCAACATATTATATCTGGATTTATAGAGTCATATGAACTCAAACATTCTTAGTAAACTCTTATTGTCATGTTCTGTACAAGTGACATCTATTGCAGATCTGGAGGGATCCCTCCTCTGTGGTTATTCCTGTTCAGGGTTTTTTTTTTTAAGTTTTTACTCACCAGGATCGAGGGTCTAAGGGCAGAGGGTGCACAGTTTGTCCAAGCTCAGTGAGATAATATGTAAATTCAGTTGCAGTTGCAAATACAGTTTGCTTGCTAAAAAGCAGAATCGGAACTCCCTTATTGTTTGATTTATTTTTATTTACAAATAACTAAAGCATAACTCAGCATGATTATCTATCGTTGGCATACTGTTGTAGATAAATACAAGGTGATGGCAATTTTCTATGACTTTTTTCTTTCAGCTTCATTCATTTAAACGGCTGTCTTCCGTCACTGCCAAAATGATAAAGACAGCTGTAGTAAATGAATGACATTCCAGTATTCCTAATACCCGGGTACATTTAAACGGTTCCTGTGTGTTAACAGGGAGCCTCTTTGTTGTGAATGTTACGTGTTACGTGTTTAGTGAGAACTCACTGGATGTATCTCTTCAGCTCCTGTCCGCTGCACATGGACCAATGGTATCGATGGAACGCCGCCTGCACCAGAGGAGCCATTACGCTTCCCATTGCGGTCTCATCCCCACAGCGGTTGCCTTGGCCATCATGCTCCATGCCCAACCTGCTCCCACAAGGACAGACAAGCAAATATTACCCAGCTGGATAATCCAGCTCACCATAAACTCCCACCTACTGAAGCCATTTCCTCTGCTTTGACTCATAACACAAAATCTTTTCAATTCTACATCGACTGTAGAATCTTACAGCAGTAGTTATAAAAGCAATTAGTTTATTGTTCCTATTATTACTTCAGAATGATTCCTTTTATATAAGCTTTTTTTTTTAAGCAGCAGTGATCATTTTAATGTTTACTTTGTCTGCACTATACTCTGCATTTGTTTTCCAGCACATAGGTTTACAATTGTGAGGCTTTAAATGATTTACTACAACTATACAGATCACAGACGTTTGGCTCGACAGAAAACACTTTGACACGATTATGCATCTGCAATCCCCCTGAACAAACATGCCAATAACAATAAGCTGATCATATTGTGCATGTTTATTCCTCTGAAGAAAAGTATGGTAATGACTGCTGAGATAATTGTTCATCCATGCATGCTGGTGTTGCTTTCAGGCAGTCATCTGCACTAAAAAGAAGATATCATTAAATGACATTAGAAAAGGTAAATGCATGTGTAAACACTTCACGTTCCCTTTGGGAATGTGATTTTAATAGCGGCATACATCGATAACATAGAGATTGATATGAAACGCTCTGGTTACGTATCAAAGAACATAAAAAAAAAATAAAAATCCATTTAACAAAACCTGTGTATCTGTAGGCTGACACGTCACTTTCCACATCTGTCATTGTGACAGCCCGAGTTGCTTCACGATCTATCACAACTGCCCTCTTCAACTCCTTCTCAGCCACCACTATGTCTGGTTGTTGAGCCAGCAGCTGCATGTCGGTCTGGGACTTGAAGTCCCCCAGGATCTTCACTCTGAGATTCTCCACCACTGTCACTGGTGTGTCCGATTTGGATATTGGGGACACGTGATCCGTCGGCACTGATGTTCCTGCGGGTATGCCCCTGAGTGTATGCTGTCCTGGCTTGCATTTCATACCCTGCTGATGTGTGCTGGCCCGTTTCTGGGCCATCTCCGTACAGTCTTGCACTTTGGGTGCTGTCTGCTGTGGTACAACCCTGCCTCTGTGGATCCGAGGCTTATGGCCTGTTCTTGTGCTGCCGTGATCAGCATCTGTGATGCCCTTAGGACCAGTCCTCTCTCAGCACTCCCTGATGCACCCCATGGAGGGGTTCCACCCGATCTTCTCTTCCTCTTTGCCATCTGTTCTCAGCTGCCTGAGTAGCTACCCGCCCTTAGCACCTCATCCAGGGAAGGCATCCTCCTGAATTATTCATAAATGCCCTTAAACCACAATGTTTTTTGCTGTTGTTGTTTTGTTTTGTTTTTTTAATCTAAAATTAACGTGGGTTTAGCAGAACCTGCTATATTGAATATTGACAGAACAGCCACATCAATGAATTTCAGGGCTACAGTTTTGATCACAAGACTAAATAAACTATAAAAGTTGTTTTAAAAACTTTTGTTTTTATCAGGGCTACAGATTTTATGGACACAACAGTAATTTCAGCTAAGAACCGACTCAATCTTATCAAATGTAATGATTTTCATATTTTTTGGCAAGAGTCTGTATCTCTTATTGCTGATATTTCTCACAGGAGCGACTGAGAGTGGAAACGACTCCAAGAGGACAACGCCAACAGAAACTCGCAGTGACTCTGCAAGCTCTAAATAATCTCCCCCGATACATACTTGGCAAAAACAAAAATGATTAAATTTCCTGTTTGCCAGGAGACGCCAAGCAAAATTCACAACTACCTGACGGCAAGTGATGCAGCGCAACACTTTTTGTATTATGAGATCCAGACGAGAAAATCTTGTTCAGGATCTCTTTCAGTTCCAATCCACTACAAGTATTTTCACACAGTGGGATTAAAAAAAAATGCAACTTAAATAACTGCAGGAGCAACTGTTGAGCAAGAACAAGGAACTCAAAACTATTCTCACTGTTTTGTATGTGATGAAATAAAATACCATCCATTGTTATTGCCATAGTATTTTTAGTATTTTTATTTTGTTTTGATGTTTTTTTCTAATTCCATTTGACATTTTAGGAAATTATGTGAGAGTAGAAATCAGAGAGGACAAACAATGACATTCAGCAAAGGACTGTCATCTATGATCTCCTGACAATCTCAGCTGGTCCGTCTGTTGATGACTACTGTGATATGGATGAAAGTTTCAAGAGAAGTTGGTTATAGGACTCTATCCTTCTTCCAAATATCTCAGGAACCATTCATCTGATACATTTTACACTTGGCAGGTACATCCGTGGGGAAGTACAGTATCAAATCAAAACCCCACAAATGTTGTTGGGAATTTACGGCTTTACTTAACTCTTGTTAAAGTGTTAAAGGAAAAATACGTAACCCTCACAGCCAGTATTTAAAACAGGCACTGCAGTCCAAATTCAAAACATAGAAGAGAGCTGTCTCCCCCCACCCCCTCCTCCCCAGACTCAAAGTGCACAAGGGTTGCTAGCACATGGAAACTTCAGGAGCGCAGAACAAGGCTGAAACTGGCTTTGGAAAATGTCAAGAGTCCTAAAACGTGAGCTAATAAATGTTTACATTTGCAGTGTTCAACTAGTTATATCCAAACCAGTACACTTGCCCACGTCCATTGCTGCAACACCTGTCCAAAACATGGCAAGTTGGGGCGCCTTAAAACCGCGTGCCTTTCCATTCCATTCTGCATCGGAAGCAAAACTTAAGGGAGAGGAAATAGTGGCTGTTATTTATTAGTTATTGCCAGAGGAGCTCAAATTTCAAATTGCACGATTCCTTAATATCCACTCGTCAATGTTGTTTTATGATTTAATAGAGTAAATATCTTATATATTGCCTCTTCAAAATGGTTTCATGGTGTTGAGTTTCTTATTACTGTTTGAAAGGTTTCATTTTCTGAGGTTGAGATTTGGGATTTTCGCCGAGTCTCTAGTGCTCACCCCCGTTTGCTCTCTGTGTTTCATTTTACAGTGGTTCCTGTCATATTTCGAAGGTTCTTTTCCCTCTTGTGTTGAGCCTTGATTAATGTTTGCCGCCTTTGCTGTCTTTCCCTCCTCTGTGTGCACTAATGGCCTGCACCAGCGTGTCCAATTATTTTCCCTTCCATGTGTGTGAATATTTTTATCAGTCAGTTGAGTTTGTGCCCTCATGCCAGTCTTCCTATGTTAGTTTCTCTGTTTTTCCATTTTTGAATATTTTTGGTTTCGGACCGATGAGTGGTTTTGACTTATGCCGTTTGACCTATAAATTTGCCTTTTGTTCAATAAGTCATTGACTATCATGGTCTGCAACAACAAGGTTCACTACAAAACAAGTAAGAAGTTCTAGTCAGAGATTTTGAGTATCATGAATGTGGTTATGAACTTTCTTGGCTGACTCTATAAGGAGGCATATTGAGTTTCATTTGACTCTTCTTCCACACAAAATGAACCAGTTATGTGTGATCTTCTTCATTCAACATGAACAAGTTGTTAGAGAGTTATATAGAATTTGAAAAATATATATCACTGTTGCTGAATGTAAAGCATGATGGAAAGGTGACAGGAAGCTGCTGACACTGAAAATCCATCAGGTTTATATTTAACTACTAAAGAAAAAGCCTGATCGGATTCTATTTATGTGAATAACTTTAATCTTGAGCACATTCAAACATTACACTGCATTGAGGTTTGTCCCCTAATGCACACATTAAATCACAAATCAAAGTGATTTTTTTTTTTTTACTAATGTAACATTATCTACTGATCTATCATAATTATCTACATTATCCATTTTAAGTTTTAAGTCAGGTATGTTAGTAAAAACACAGATTCTCTGGTGCAGGTAAAGCATTACTAGACATAAATTGATTAAAGTGTCAGAGCAAGCAATCCATCATGAAACATCTGAAAAATAGCTTCCGATGTAAATATCATGACACGGCAGCCATGCGCTAAACAATGGCATCAGTTTTGAAAAGTACTTTATAGATAAAAAAACAATCGCTGCATGAAGCCAAAAGACTAACAACAAATCTAAAAAGAGAAAAGGGTGGGTTACCCTCTGAGTGAGACTGAAGCAGTCTGAAAGAGCAGCAACACAGCAGGCCAAGCAAAAGACCAATTCTGGAGGGGTGTGTTTTGAACGGGCATCACAGAAACACTATTTCTGTGGTCAAGAATGAAGTGCCATCCTTCAAAATGTTGCTACAAAATAGAGATAACGCATGGATAACACATTATAAATTTAAGATTAATACTTGCAACTTGGAAATGAAGTATTTCTTACGAATGTCTTATTTTCTCCTCTGCTTTAATGAACAAAGGGCTTCAAATAGCTTTTAGATGATGTGTCTCAAAGAAGAGTGTGAACCTGATGAAAATATTTTTCAAACCATGTACATGACATCAGACTATAATCTGCAGCAGGTGGGTTTGAGGAAATAAATGCTTCGAAACACAGGAAATGGACTTTTCTTGTCAAGTAGATTTATAAGGTCATTAAGGTAACTATTATTAATACCAGACAAATTACAATATACTGTCTTAAACAGTGACAAACAATTGCTTTATGAAGAGGATAGATTGTGTATATAGACAATCATTTCGTAGCATTCGTTTTTATAGGGTATTTTTTCCTGCCTCTCCTGTCAGTAGTGTTATGTTAAAAAACATAGCAAACACTGTTTTTTATTCATATACATAAGGAACAAACATATATTTTAGATTTTCAGGGGTTACTAGCTGATGTGCGAATATGTCCTGTTGTTTTCCAACATAAAACATATTTTTTGTCTTCACTTAACAGTTCAGGAAAAATTTAAAAAGAGAAGAAAAAAAAACAGCTTTTATGTAGCTGATGTGTTCATTGTGCATGGCTGCACATCCTGTCCTGTCCTCTGAATGAGCAGTCATGTTTCACTGACATACACTTACTGTCGATAAATCAATAGGACTGTGTGTTCCGATAGCACCAACAAAAGCTCCCATTCAGTTATTTTCTGAAATACACAAAAAGTGGTTCTGCTGCTGCAGCATCAGCCGACTGACCAAAGTTCTAATCATTAAATTTAGTTGAAAGCTCCACGAAAAAAGCTACTTTGATGACTTTTTAAATTTGATTCAGAATTGATTTCCTGATTTCTTACATTTCAAAATGGATCCTTGGGGTCACTACCTTTAGCCTCTTGCAAGTTGCTCCACTACACTGTGTACCAAACCATTAACTGTTGTCTTCAGACAATTAGCTTGAATATAATGCTCCACCAATTCTGATTTGTTTTGTTACTAAGAGGGGGACGCTCATTAACTGTTAGACTCTAACACCATCTGTTGAGACTCAGGTCTATGCCAGCTTCGTTTTGTCCATCACTGCCATATTTCAGGACGCTTTAATGGGCTGTGACCCGACACATGGTGATGAAAGACTCTCCGTCGATACAACAAAAGAAAACAAGTAACAACTAGACCTGAACCCAGCTTTCAGGGTACGCTGTGGGTGAATACGTCTGACACCTCTTGTTCACAACTTCCCCTTTGTTGTTTTCTCAGCGTGTCTCTTCAATGTCTGTCTGACATCTGACTGCTGCTGATTAAATCAGTGTTTGCTTGGATTCTCCTTTGGCTGACACAAAATCCTCAGAGGACGGCGTTGAGCCCAAATCCCCAGGAGTGGCGCGAGGCTGGGAAGCCAATTTGACATTGTGGCAAAGCAGTGGAAATACATTAACATACAACGCACAGTGGCCTTATCTTTCCGATAAGCTTACATTGTAAAAGGAGTGGTTGTAAAACAGTGAATACTTTTTTGGGGGGGGGTTGCAGCTCCAGCAAAATGATTCCTTTTAATGTCTGATTTTAAACCAATTGGAGTGATTCGATTGCAAAAGTTATCAAAGGCTGAGTGATCGATTTTATCCCATCCAAGTTAGCGGAGTGTTAAACTGGAAGCTAACCGCTTGGTCAGTGAAAGTCATCAGTTTGTCTGCTTTACGAGCCCTACAGTGTGGAAGATCCAGGTAATATTAGACCCAGGAAGGTTTTTGCGTCAAGCTCCACTATGCAACTTTCTTTCTTTATTTATTTTAACTATATCTATGTTTGAGCCTCTGTTGGTTTCAACTTTAGATCGTAGGATGCTTTTCATATCAAGACACACTGTATATGCCCTGATATGAATATAGGCCTGCTCATTAGGTCAGATCTTCACTGAGTCCCAACATAAATATTTAATCTCCCTGGTCACATGATTCATTTGATTTACGGATACCTAGAGACATCCGCTGGCTTATCTTGATTCAACACTCAGTTTGCCTTATTCTTGACACTGTACATCTGAAAAAAATAACCATCTGAGACTTCATTGTGGAATCTGTCAGGAAGTCAAACGAACTTAAAGTCTTACTCATGGAGGGTTACTCAGGGTCATTAAGAGCAAATAGGCTACATCCCCACACTGGGATTTCTTATCCTTTCACAGTGGTCACTGAAGAAGCGCTCCTAAAACTCCAACCCAGTTTATCTGATCATCCAAAAATAATTGCAGGGAAAGTCACATCTGACACCACATGAAAAAAATGGCACAGGTTGCAGGTGGGTGCCTCTTAAATATAAAAATTTAAAAGATATTGCCCTGAATAAATGTCCATGTATAGTTTTAGATGGATTGCTGTCATCAATTGTGCCTCCAGAGAGGCTTTTATTGCACTTACAGTGAGATGAAGAGTTGTCATTAATGGAAGTATCAATCATTTCTCTCCTCTTGTGCGCCACTGTCTGTGTTTAGATAGCCCTTCACAGAAAGTAGAGGAGAACAAATGAAAGAATCACAGCAAACACACAATGCAGACTCTCATGTCGAGCAGGAAAGTGGAGAAACCGTAAACTGGGGGATATGCTATCCCATTGAAAAGGGTAATATGGTAATATGGAGGAAGAAACACTGGAAAATTAGAAAGTGTATGCCTCCATGGTGTTTAAGTGTCAATGAACCTTAGTGGGTGTTTAATGCAAGCTAACAGAAATGAACAAAATAGAATGGTAATTGGTCTGGCAAATTGCTGGCAAAATTGCAACTGATACTCCTTTTTTCACTTCTTATTCTGATGGAATTCAAAATTATAGTGCAGCACACTAATGGAGAGCAAATTGAAGCATTGGAACCAAATATGTATTTCTCTGCTCTGTTTAAGTTGAAAAATGAATTTGTCTGTGATTTATTTAATACTTAAAAAAACGTCTGATTTTCTCACCAAAACTGCCAGATTAAGGTAAGAAAGGCAACTCGAAATGATGTTACTTTATCCAAAAATAATAATCAACTCCAATAATGATGCAAAAATAATATGGACTCTTCTCCGTCTTCCTGCAACTTCTTGCATCAAAGATAAGCCGAGCAGGATCACGAGCAGGATGGAATCGAGTAACTAAAAGCCAGGCTAGACAGTGGACGGGTTGTCAAAACCACATATGTATAATGCCAAGTCTGCCACATTCGGTGCACTGTGGATTTAATATAAGCTGTGTAGCCATGCACTTTTCACCCAACCTCCGCTTTCATTTTGCTGCATCATCATTTATTATCAGATTAGATTCCAATCTCTCCATCTAGTTGGATAAAATACGGAGTGTGATTGTCAGTCCAAAGAGAAAGACAGCAGGATAATGAAAAAGATGAGATAGACAGCAGGAGCAAGGAAGAAGCACAGGTGACGAAAGTTTACATAAAGTCTAGTCAAGATGGTTGATGCCCTGCTACAAAAACGGGACAACTCACACAAAAGGATGGCCCCTGTCACCTTGTTTACTTTACTGAAGGAGCATAAATGCGAATAACAACAGCGCCCAAGGAGTGACTATTCAGTAACCACAATGACAAAAAAAAACATAACAGAATAGAAACTGAAACGTGAAACGATTGAATGAAAGAGCAGACGAACAAATGAATGAATAAACATAGGCAATTCAGCATGATTGGCAAGGGTGCAACTGCAACCCCTGTAGTGAGCAACCTCACCAATGAAAAGCAGGTAGTGTGGGTCTGAAACCCTTTCACACCAACAGTAAAGTAAGATCCACTGATACAGTTGTGATCTTCATTCTCAGCACTTAGACTGCTGATGACACCATCTCAGTATACTCAAATTTGTAGTTCACCAACAAGCCCTGGAAATCATTTGAACTGAGGCAGTGAAAGAACTCACACGATTGAGTATGAAAGAGACGTACCCTTGTCTTCACCTTATGAAGTATCTCTAGATTTGAACTGTTCTTTATTTTAGAGGCTGTCTCAAGGTTGGTAAAACATTTTGTATGTGTGTTTGGCACAGCTCATGGTTGTCTTATTATACCTGTTCTGTCCATTTATCCATGAAGATGAAAGGCTGTGTTTGTTCAAGCCAATGATTAGCTGCTGAGCAACAACCATATTGTAAGAGGATTCAGTGTTTTGCTCTGGGACATTTTAGGAGAATAGATCCTCCCTGTCTCAGAGGGAGTCCAACACAGTCCATCAGTTGCCGCTTCCTTATTTAGCTAGCCAGCAACAGCACGGTTCGTTGGTATGTTCCATTTTCTTAACATGCCATGGTTATGGACAATTAGGTAAGAAATGACTGGTGTTGCAACAGCCCCAGATAATGTGCAAAGCATTTTAAATTGTACTGCTTTTGCAGCCACATGGAGCATACAGTGGGCTCTCTCGCTCATATACCACCTAATTATCCAGTTTCACATTAGGGGCCCTACACACTAAATCCCAAAATGCAGACTTTAAAGAAGCAATTTATAAGATATTGAGTGTTATTGCTCGGTCATATAATACTGATGCTTTGTGTTGCTAGGTTTGGTCATCTACTAATCGAAAGCATTTTTCTGACGACCCCCTAAATCCACAGAGTACTTAATGACCTGACATGACTCAATAATCAAATACGGTTCGGTCTCTGTCATTAAGCCTCTGTACATCACATCAATGGATCTGAAAAGAATCAATCAAGACTGAAATATAGACTTTCAGCTTTAATTTGAGGAGTACTGCATTAACCATTTCAGAATTACAGCCATTATTACACAAAATCATCGATTTCAAAGCCTCATAAGTAACTGGACAAACTAACATAATTATAAATATAAGGATTGTTTTTAATACTTTGATGAACAGTCTTTGAGGTCAATGAATGCCAACGTCTGGAAAACATAAACATACATATAATAATAAAAATAATTTTTTGTGAATATTTGATTTAAAAAAAAAGACAATTTCTTTGCTTACTTAGGTAGTAACCAAGCAAATAGTCTTGGCAATGGCAGTTATTCAGTTGTTCAATATATGCTAATATGTCTACTCCTCAAAGGGTATTTCTTTTTTTGCAATTTGTACAGACCTCCATCATGACTGTTGTCTGCTCACATGAGCTTGTTTGTTGTCTTTGTGTGTGTGTGTGTGTGTGTGTGTGTGTGTGTGTGTGTGTGTCTGTGTGTGAGAGTGTGTGTGTGTGGATGTGCCTGTAGTTGTGACAGATATAAAGAAGAAAAATAATGAAAAATGGTGTTGCTCTCTCTGCTATTTAAAGCATTTTGCAGGAAGTGTGGACCATTTGAAGGATTTACTGTCTCCAAAGGTTAGAATTTGGAGACTGGATGTGCTAACAGTGATTGAGTCCTTGAGATTTTGTGCATGTGCTAAATAAACAAAAAACAAAATTCAACGCCAGACAGCATGTTTTCTATCAGAGTGGTAAGGGCCAATCTACTGTCACTTAAAGGGCACTCTTAAGAAATGGACCTGCGCCAGACAGAAGTACAACTTCTTCTTCTACGGTTATTTTAGGGAAATCAGACAAATCTGCGCATGACAAAATGCTACTATTCTGATTAAAGCTTGGTGCATGTATACACACATCATGATTGGATTATTTGATTTAGCGTCCATATAAACAGTGGATGCAGAATTTCCAATCCCTCAAATTTTTAAACTGATTAAGAAATGTTGTGCAAGTTAATGTAACTACTGACATGCCGTTGCAGTAGTAAAAGGACAAGAATTGCTGTCTCACCATAATTGAGTATCACCTTGAGATGTGTGTATAGGCAGAAAAACTCAGGCGAAACGAAAAAAAAACATAGAACCTTTCTCAGTTTCATAGAATTTTCTCAGGAACTTACACATGTCCTGTCTCGTGAGCCACAACAAAGGCGGAAGAGAAGCCATCTTCATGGTTGAGGGTGCAGCTGCGGACTGGGTGACACATTCCTGTAACTGGAGCGTAACCTGAAGGACACCAGGAAAAAAATTATTCATGCACAGAAAAATCAACGTAATAATGACTTCTACATTTCAAAAAACAAATGTCCAAATGTTGACATTAAATAATTCTTTGTGTTGGCACTCTTCCTTACGTATTCATCGATTGAAAAGTTTGTGATTTAAATCATGACGATCACATCTTTTTTCTTTTTACCTCTGCCTCGGAGACTATCTGTTGCTTGGTTTGCTTTTTAGCAGAATTATGCGAAACTACTGGATGGATTTCAACAAAACCTGGTGGGACTGTGGGAAAGTTTTAGGGAGGCAGTTGTAGTGGATAGTTGAATGCACATACACAGGACACTGACACCAGAGACTGGGGCTAATATTCTCCTTAGGCCTTGGCTATGAAAGCACTTGGGGTAGTTCATTTGGTTGAAGCAAACACTCCCCTTCTCTTTACTGCATAAAACCAGCAATACATTTTCAACAATGCCAACAAAGTTCTAAATCAAAATCACAAAAAACAGTCATCCTGCTTAGATTACTAGGAACTATAGGGGGGAAAAGTGAAATACATTGGCAGTGATTTATTCAATAAACACTGGTCAGCCACAACATTAAAATCACTAACAAATGAAGAGACTCTGTGTGTATTTACTTCTGTGTATGCATTGTTTCTGTTTACTTGCGTCACGTGTGAGCCATGATTCTGTGATGACATGCGAAATGATGAGCAACAACAAAACAGGAGACGGTAACGGATATTACAAACAAGGCAAAAGTGGAAGGCAAAAGTGGAAGATTCAGTGCGGAAGGAAGGAAGAGTTTCCACATTTGTCAGCTTCAGGACTATTATTAATGACTAAAAAATATACTTGTACTGCACTCCTATTTCCTGCTGTACTTTTATTTGCAAGCTGTTGCATCAGTCGCTGTGACTCATTGTTATCATTAATAACAGAAAGCAGGACGGCTACAGCTGGCAGCCCTGACGAACCTTAAGTGTTAGTTAGAAGTTAGAATATCCTCATTTACTCCCTTTACCGACAGCAACAGAGGTGTAGCTGCATCATTATGAATAGAGATTAACATTGTTTGCGTCAAAACAAATGTTGATTTGTGGACATTCGAATGCAAGCGTTCTAGTGCAGCACTGTTAGGCTACATCTGATATATTAACACCAAAAACTGCCTCAGCTGTCTTAAAAATAACACCATGAATCCTTTAGAGCCACAAATAACAACAGGCACTTTCGTAATTTCCTATTCCTCTTAGTAAATAAAAATAAATAGATGTCTTGTCTTCAGGGTCTTGCTTTGGATTTCATTGGAAAGGGTAAGGACAAAATGAGCTTCTAACGAAGATGAAAACTAATATTAAAAACATGCACAAGAATGTATATCTTCTCATTCAACTGAATCAACATTTTAATTGGTCTGTTTAGAGGAGAATTCATTGTTGTTGTTATTTTTAAGGCAAAAACATTAACTTAAAAAAAGATTGAGCTGAATAATGAAATTTAAACAAAAAAGTGGAGGAAAAACCCTAAAATGACTCAGCTCTGTGGTACCCAGGAGGGAAATCATTTGCTCAAATACTCTCTGTTCTCCCTCAAACAAAGACAATTGACTGTTCATGCGTTATGCCTTCCCAAAGATGTAAGTTACTTTGGGAAATGGGGGTGAAACCTCTAGATATGTCCCTATTGCATTTACAAGGTTGGTGTTCACTTAAAATCACTTCAAATCCTCCAGGTCTCAGATCCCAAATCTAAATCCACCAACATTACCACAAACCACCAATACACTAAACTGGTAAAACAATGTTTCATAACCCTTTATTTCAATTTTGTCATGTAACTGAAGTTTCAATCTCAGTGGCATGTACAGCAAATTATACCTTTAAACTTCTATTTCAAAACTCGATTGCTTTTGTGCAGTTCTATCAAAGCAAAGCAAAAAGCAACAAAAAGACAAGGCAGAACAACAGACAGATGTGTCACACCGGGAATAATGAGCTGCCCCAGTGATTTCAAGCACATGATCCTCTGCTGTCTCATACCAAGATAGCAGGTGAACATCGATTATTCCGCTTTTTTGCGTGCAAGCTAACCCTTATTTCTATCAGTCAGTCGACATGCAGGATGGGCATCTATTCTCTTGCAGCCCCCTTCTCGTCCCAGTTCGTCAATTATCAAGATTTCGTCACTACCCCTGGATGTTCTCGTATCACATCGCATTTTCAATTGTAAAATAACTTACATTTCATTGTATTTATTTATTCCTAAAATGTGTCACATTAATATCCCCCTGGGGGGACTCTACTAGATGTACTAGATATACTGACAGCTATGGAGCATCACCTCATGGCTAATATGACCTTTGTCCAGGAAAAAGAAAACAATTGATTCAGGAGGAATGCTTTCCATCTTTTCATCATGATGGACTTTTTTTTTTTTTTACATATTTTGTTTTCTTGTATATTCTTATTACAGAGAATCTGGAGATTGATCTGAAGATTTCTTGGAAACAACTTGTTAGTTTGTATGCTGCGTTCAGAACAAACTCATTTTCAGAGGATTTTAGCTCTACTGCCCTCTGTCCTAGGGACCATCACAAACAGACCCCATGTAGAACTCTGTTGAGAGGTACAGTATGTGGAAGACACCAGCGTCATCTGCCAGAAGTGAAATCATGTTACTAAGTGGTGAACCAAGAATCATCATCCGCCTGGTGAGGAAAGCTCAGAAATGTCTGTATTTCTAGAGAAAACCGCTAAAACCTCGTTAATAGGGGAGCAATCAAAAGCTAACAAGGCAACTTCACGGCAACAGGACAGGAAGTCTTCCAAGCATCGGTAATACTGGTGAGATGAGGCAACTACCTACAACACCCACCTTCATTCTCCAACTTCCACCATGAAAAAGGATTAATTCTAATGTCTTACTCTCTTTTGAGTTCTGTTTGGTGAGTAGCATAAATAAATTTGCATCGTAAGATGAATGTGTATCTTGTTAAAACAATGTGGCATTCTAGGATACCATATTTATACACAAGTATTGTATAATTGAAACAAAACACAATGATCTTTATGTACAAAATTACATTCAAGAACTCTATCCTTACCCCTGGAGGCAGGTTTTACGCCACTCAAGAAGAGGGCAGAATCTGATTACTGTCTTAGTTAAGTAACGCTGAAAATGAGGTTCCCTTTTTGTTTTATTGCCCAGTCTAGGAAGATATAAAACACATGTTTTTTTAGTAAAATGTCTAAACATGTTCATTTCATTTGGATGGGTGATTGTGAAAAACTTGAATACCGTTTTACACTGGGATTTTTTTGTAGTTTGTAGATTTTATCTGGAAAGCTTGGAAGAGAAGGCAGAACATCTTGTTTTAGAGGGTGTAATATAATTTGCAATGTAGTAATGTAATGAAACTGACTGTTAAAAATTTTGAACGTTCAGACGCGTAATCCCTTAAGTGTATCTGCCCCTTGAGCCTCTTGCAACCATTTGTAGTAAACCAAAGAATCGGTCCTGATTAAGTTGAAAACGTTGGGAGACAGGATGGTCTTCCTCTTGTGTATATTATGATGGATAACCTCCTTCTCGTTTGAACCAGTGGGTCCTCTCTGGTGCCTTACCTTGCATTCCCGTGGGACCGAAGCCTTGGCGAGTGAGGAAAATTGCGTGGTCGTGGTGTTCGGCGTGATCAGGGTCACCTTTCTGTTGAACAAACGCCCAGCGGCACACATTCTCAAGGCTCCGAGACGGGTTGCCTCGTTCAATGAGGCTGATTGACTAAAAGGCAAGTGAGAGAGAGTTACCAGTGAACCATGCAGATTTAAATTAAAATATTGATATTCTGTTAGCAGCCAAATTTGCATTTCTAGTAAATGTGTGGAACATTAGGTAGTGTTCAACACAGACACGCTGCAGAGGTTAAACATGGGGTGGTACATCGCTGTCAGACTGCTTTTTCTTTCCAATTTCCATTAAAGGAACTACTTGACTAATGTGTGATATCAAGAGGCTGCTGCAGATCGCTTTGCATATTTTTTGCATGCAAGTGTGCATTCTCACAGTATGTATGAGCAAAAGCAAGAGTTGCTGACCCCTGCAATGTGCATCCCTTTTCATCCCTACTTAGCATCTCTGCTCAATCCTTAATGAATGTGCTACATGAGGAATAGCTGCTTTTCGAAAACACCAATGCCTATTTTATATGACTATAACGAAGGGCATCTAAGCTAGCAAAATGATAAAATGCTTTGGCTCGCTGCTGTGTTTGTTAATGGTATCATTGTGATTTGAGCATTGAAAATAGACAAATTATTGCTCTGTAGAAATGCTGTTTAGGGTTGTGTTTTCGCTCTGTCAGGACTGCATCTTTTATCACACTGATGCAGAAATGTGCCTTTTTCATCTTCTCTGTTTGCCTGCTGACATTCAGGACTGATGTTTCACCTCTGAGTCAGAACCTTTTTGTTTCCCCAGAGCAAACACAACAAATTATTGTGCACACGCTCTCTTAGTGTGGGGAAGGGCAGGGGGGTTAGGGTTATGACAACCAAATGTGCATCTTAACCAGTTTCCATATCAAGAAATATCAAAAATTTAAAGCTTCTAAAGAGTAATGTCATGATTCTCTTTGAAAATTTTCAATTAATCAAAGGACAGAGAATTGCATCACTTTTGCTAGTTAACCAACCATCTCAAATGATCGAAAAGAGAACTGACAATTGTTTGTGTGTTTGTTGGTTTAAATGTCATAGCAATTCGTAGACTAATTGCTAGTCAAAGTAAATCCAGGCTGCAGCCTTGACTGTCTAGGAAATGAGGCCGCAGCTTCTTGGTGATGTGATCAAACTGGAGGAGCATTTTTCACGTCTCTTTTCACGTCTCTGAGCATTTTTCAGTTTCTATCATTTTCTGTATTTTTTTTTTCTCCATTTCCAAAACAACAGGCAAATAAACAGAAGTGGAGTGTGAAACTCACCTTGGCGTACCCCAGCATGATCATCCGCACCAGGACCACGTTGATGTGGACTCCCAGCGACTCATCATGGTAAATCTCATTCACCTGAAGAGCAATGCAAAAGCAATCAATCAGGGGGCTAGCAATAGCTCACAGAAATAGCATTTTTTTTTTAAGGCAATCTTCATCACATTAAACCCCCTCCCATTGTTAATTGTAGGTGTCTATTTCAGAGGAGTGGAGTGAGGGACAGTTTAAAAATCAATCGGTGATGGATTGTAATCAAAGAGCTGTGCAGGAAGTACTTTGTGACTTTACGGGAGAGCGTGAACACAGCGTGGAGGCGTGTCCTATCAACAAGTTTTTGTTTACAACAAGACCCGCCGTGCAGGCAGTGTTAAAAGAGGGAAGTCTAAATCAGCATCGAGGCTGTTTGCGCATTCACGGGCTTTGAGGCAAAAGGTTTTTTTTTTTTTGGTTTAATATGTTCAACATTTTAAGTACAGATACATCACCTTCATATATAAATGGCCTTTTTATCCAGGGACCCATCCCTCTTTCTAGGTAAAAAATGTGATAAATAATTTTATCACACCGGCACTGACAACAACAGAGGATGCAGTCAGATTCTGGATTGTCAAGTGGTATGATAGCCAGTCAGGATGCCACCTTATTGAAGATGGAAGCACAACAAGCAGCCATGGTGACCATGAAGCAGGAAGTGAGATGGCTGTCAGAAATGTAAGACCAACTTGACAATAGATTCAAGTGTGTATGTGTGTATGTATGAGAAAGAGAGATGTTGTTTGATGCCTGGGGATGGTTAAATCTGTCATTACTTGTTGTCAGGTGTGGGGTCTCTCACACATACAAAATCTACAACAATAGGAAGGACGTGGAAAGGGTGTTTGTTGCTGTACTGACTGTACAGTTCCTTGAGCTAATTTTGTGATTTATCACTCGGGACACATACTAAACATAAAACTGACTTGGCAGGTTAAAACAACGACGCAGTATATTTCACAGTTGATGTTACAGCCTCTCAGCCAAGAGACAGCAGGAAGAGCAGACCAAGACCAAGAAAGATGCATGTTCAGAATCCAGACAGTTCAGTGAGCCTGGCCAGCAACGCACCAGTCTCAGGCAGCCTGAACCATGTTCTGAATAACTCTCTGAGCTTTTATTTTACTTCTCTTTTATTTTAAGCACCCAAGCTCCAGCTGTGGCCCAGTCTCTCCCAGTTGCACACTGTTTCATGCCTCGTTTTCACAAAACTATCACCTTCCACAATTCTGTGTGTTTTCAATCAGCCAAAGGAATCAAATGTCCCCTTCAGGGATCAGCGTCGCTCACTGCATCTGCAGGTGTCTGGGACATAATAAACACAATGATGCATTCGCCGTTAAGTTATTTCAAGTTCATCTATCTAAACAGGCAAAGTATATCAACTTAGCACAAAAAGAAAGATCACACACTGCTGTGGGATGGCATCCCAATCCAGGTGCCAGGCTGTTGTGGCTGTGTATGGTTCGTCCACATGCTACTGAGGCCCCTGTTTGTTAAATGAATAAATTGCCAACATGTCTTTTTTCTTCAGACTTCAATCATCCGATCCAATAAACCAGTCAATAGCAGAATAAGCTGTGTGGCGTTGGCAGAGAAGATTTGGCAAGTTTTTGATGGGCGCAACCCACATACTCAACTCTGCTGCTCATCCCACAAATGTATTTTCCTTACAAATGTGGCACCATTTAAAACAGAAATAAAAAGGCTTTCCTGTACGATTTCCTGTAAGAGAACGGACGTAAGAGCCTGTAAGGTTTATTGCCAAACAGTATTGTTACAGCAAAAACGTTGCTATGAAACTCATGATAAAATATACAATTGAAGATGGGAGCACAACTCAGCAAAAACACACACACGAACACTCATGCAGCACCAGATTAATGCTGAGAAGTCCCTCATTGTCAAGGCCACCATGTATGTACACAATGTGACAGTCAACAGCCATGCAGCTGATGAAATGGGGTGACAGTGAAGCATGAATGCAAAGAACTGATGGACAATGATCCACCTGCTGAATGTTGGGTACAGGATGATTCATTCGCTTTGAATGCCACCAGCATTCGAGACTCAGTCAATACAAACTTCACACTAATATAATAAAATATTATATAATACAACATGGACAAAATGTTCTGTATTGACAGCTGACCTTTCAAAAGCTCAGCGTGTGTGATTTTTGTGCTTGCCCGTCACACCGAGTGCAGCACTGCTGCTTTGCTACCAACTGACTGATGGTACAGTAAGCATCAGTATAATCAGTGAACAAATCCCGTCCGGCTCACTGACACAGACAAAGAGAAGACCTTCCAACTCGGAACACTTGTCAGGGACGCAGTGGGTCTCATTTTTTATGGGCCAGCAATTTCTCTTTGCGCTTATCCGCTACATTGCACAACATGTGATGTTCTTTCTCCAAACAGGGTCAAAGAGGCGAAAAACACATTTAAGCAGGATATAATCTATGGTAAATAGTCCTCAGAGCTCCATTGTCACCTTCAGTTCAGGGCTAAGCTTGCTATTGTACACTGCATTACATAGGTCTGTGAATTTAATTGTTAGTACAGTTCTGTTTATTGTTGACAAGTGCTTTGTGTAGAACAGAACACAGAGAGATGCGGCTGAAGCTAAACTCTGTCCTGCTGGCGGTAGCTGCACCGTCACACCCTCTCCCTCAGGGTGAGCTCACATGGTGACGTATGCTTTTGTCCACTTACTGATCAGCTAGCTTTCAGAGGTTTTGTGACAGTGATGTCACAGACATCACAGCTTTCCGACAGCTGCTTCAGGACTCACTTCCTCTCACTCTGCTCATCAGCACCTCACTTTAATAGGGCAGTTTGGCTGAACGGTGTGGTGGAGCCACTGATCAATAGCACTAACGTGATTGCTTCCTGAGCTGAGATGTCCATCCCAAAACTTCTTCATTCCACATTCCATTCCAAAACCTTCATGTGTGTGACCTCAACTGTTTGACATCTAAAGTACTTTTTATTGTTTAATTTATCGATGATATAATTTATCTAAGAGGATTTGATGACATAGTTAACCCTGGCACAAATCATGGATGTTAACAAATACTAGTTTTATTAATTTATCATTAGACAAAATTATAATTACTATATCTTACCCCTGCTCAATAGTGCACAAGTAAGGAAAAAGAAAGAACCAACATAAATGAACAGACCAAATAATACTGTGTCTTATTTCAAGGTACAAAGTAAAAAAAAAAAAAGAAAAAAGAAATTTAAAAAAAGATCAAATCTGTATAAATCCAGTCAATAATACACAAGAAGCCGAAATGTCTGAAGTCATCACAAGAAAAGAAAAAAGAAATCAATAAGAGTAGTAGCCAGTTTTTTAAAGAGGTGTTGTCATTGATCACCACAATAAAATACTGAAAATCTGGGCTGTTGGACAGTTTGTAACAAGGACCAGACAATCTAAACCAGGTAAGTGACCTTTACCCGGGTTAATCAGAGCTGATTATGGTGTTGATAAAATGAAAATGTTACAGTAACGCGATGTCATCTGAGGCACATCACATATGAAATAATGACTGAATGTTACTGTTCAGTGGCCCAGCGCAGCATGATGGTTGGCATCCTGCTCTATTTTCGGCCTGTGAGTGGAACGTCAGCGCAAGAAGAAACCCAGAAGCTCAATCAAGCTGCATGAAGCTGTCAGTAAAGGGGCATTCCCAAACATGTGTTGTTTAATTTGATACACATGCTATGATTAGAGTTAAAGAAGAGATTTTCAGAGGGCACTTAACAGTCCAGCTTAATTTTTTGGGTTTTGTATCTCAGAACGCAGAAGCCTGAACGCGACCACATCCAACACATTTGGGATGGACTGGAAGTGTTGTTGCACTACCTATTACCACCAACAGAGGTCCATAAAAGTCATGCATTACCTCTGTCCCATTAGGAGGACTCATTAGTGAAGTGGAGCCTCCGCTTGCAGCTTCCCTTGGCGTCATGAATGGTTTCTGCTGTTTCTTTTGCATTTTAAATGCTCTTTAATAACCCTGTTCCAGGGATAATTTCACAAAATAAAATTCGGATATGTGCAGTATTAGAGTCTTTTTCCCGAATCTGGGAGGACAAACAAAAAAGAGATAATCGTCTTGAAAAGAGCTTTGAACAACTTTACAGCCTCTTCAGTGTGAGAGGTGTCATTCCTGATAGATAGCAGATTGCTGAACACCAAAAACTTCCATTTAATGGAGAATGATTTGATGTGTAATAGCTTCTTTTTAACACTTCCATGAGAAATGTGAAGCCGTTCATCTTTGAGAGAGAAAGCTGACGCTACCAGGGGAAGCAATTTCATTCCCATATGTGTCCTTTTTAGCTGCACACCAAAGACTGAAACAGATCCACCAGCAGGAAGGACATCCTGTGAGACCGGGGAAAAAATTCCCACTTACAGGTACTTTGAGAAGTAACCTGATCTTACGAAGTCAAAATTACTCTAAAAGGATTGAAATACACACTGATAATTTCACAATTTATGTGGTCAAAGAACAGAATGAAGCACAGAGTAAATTGTACAGACGAGCGCGCCTGCAGATAATTTACAGCTGAGCAGAGAGAGACAGAGAGACAAAAAGGGACGGATCAGAGCAGAAGAGTAAAAATAATTCAGAGGGCTTGTCAAAGCTGTCCCCGCTCTCCATGACGGCGATGACAAGCATGAAAGCCTGTTCTGCGCTCACTAATGGAGGCTCATTAATCACAACGGACGTGACAGTGACAGACAGCAGTTAATTATTATCATGTTTACGCTCACAGAGTGGGGACCATATGTTAAGCTAAACGTTATTGTAGTAAGTCTCTTGTGTGTCCTGATGTTTTATTTTTTTCTATTTTTTTACACTGTGGTCTCACTGGAGAAAATGAGCGAACACATACACATGCGCGCACTTACAGCACACACTCACACATGGAGTAATAGGCTCAACAAATAGTCCAATTAATTACAGTGTCTGCAGGATAGAGTCCTGGTGATATCAAAGAGACTGCATAAGAGCGTACTGCACACACGCACGTTCTATCCCACACTCACGCCTGTCTCAACTCAGAAAAGTCATTTTGCAGAATATGATGTCACACTAAAGTCGAATTCTTGAATCCAAAAGAACATCTTTCGATCCCAATATACATTTGTTATTGTTATTGACACTGTTAAATATTTCAATCAACTTCCATAAACGCTTGACTTGGGGACAAATATGCACTCAAGTTAGAATTTACCGTGCATTCAAACTCAAAAAATGATTTTACAGAACAAAATGTCACATGTCAAGTTTGTATATAGCTAAAAGTTATTGCTACATCTTTCTATCCTGTTAGACGTTTATTGTAATTTTTTTTTTTAAAATCAAACTAATGCTTGAACAGCAGTCTAACCAGTTCTTTCTTGAGCCTAAGTGGACGTTTAGACGAGATGAGTATGGGAAAGGGAAGGGAAGGGAAAGATAAGGGGAAAATTCTTCTAAAGTTCTATGACAGTTTTCCTGGGGGAGTGTTAATGAACCACAGAGGACTAGAGAGAGCCAGCTAGAGCTGGGGGTGCAGATAATACATAGACGAACGAAACACTGTTGTCAATCATGGTAATCTGTATCTGGTGGCTGGAGCCCGAGCTGCCTCCAAAAGAAGCCAACCTCAACCGGGATGCACTAAAAATAACCTCATAATATCATTCCTGCCAGCCACTGAAACAAAGTTACACAGAGCCCTTGGTAGGTCCAATACATGGCCTCACATCGCTGCCTGGATTGTTAATCAGTCAGCTACATCTCATATGGGTACATGTACAGAATTAAAAGACTGTCAATTAGCCAGCTGTGGCCCTGGAGCTAGAGCCTATATTCACTCCCTCTGCGATTTGTATTGACGTACGGTTCTGTTAATTCATTTTGGAATAATCTGACCTGCTGCATCCAAGACTTCCAATCACCTTATCTTATTTGAAAAACATAAAAATGTACAATATCTGTCAGCAAGTCAGCAACGTCATCAAAACAGACAAGAGGAGGGCCATTCAGAACGGAACACGCTTAAAAATCCATTTAAATGAATTTGTACGACAAGAATACAGATTTTAACATCAGTAAAAAGTAAGAAAAATGTAAAAATCGATTCTCGTTATTACCTCTTTCTTGGAGTGGGTGTCTTTTTTGCAATAATTCATGTTACCTTCAGGTGCAGGCCAAAAGAGTTCACACCATGCTGATTACGTTTTTTTCATTTTTTCAACTGTGACTTTCCACGGACTCACCAATGTTTATTAGTAAAGATTTTTTTTTTTCCAGAACAGAGGAGGAAGTAATCATAACAACAGAGTCTGCTTCAGTATCCGCAATGACAAGCAGTCAGTAGTAGAAGTAGTAGCAGGTCAAAGCCAGTGGCATCAGAAACACATTGTTGGTGTACTTCCTCCCATTGGCAGCAGAGGGAGACAGAAGTTCTTCACTGCAGGTTCAACGAATATGCATTCATTTTAAAAACACAATACACACAATATGAGATTATTGTGCGTTGTAATTTCTAATTCATCAATGAATGCTGGTACAGTTGATAAATTACAAGCCAGCGAGTGCACGAGAAACCCTTTGCTGCGCCACATTCGTACAAAGAACAACAGGCTAAGGATTAAAGGTAAAGGACTACAGACAAGAGTGCCATCATCACTCATGAATATATGTTACTTCTGCAGTTTGAAAAATTCCAGACGCTGTTTTCACCAGTAAATCCTCTGTGCAATCAATAGATAGCAGGTTGAAACTGCAACACATAATATATAACCTCGATAAAATCAGTGGTGGCACCCCTCCTGTTTGTGACTGGCTCACAAACACAAACGCACACGCTCACAAACTGGCTCACTGATCTCCCACTGATACACACAAGAGCCTACCAATCCAAAAACGTATCCTGCTTGTGAGTGATCAGCTTTATTGCTTTGATGCCGTCGGCTCTTTCTTCCATGTAATGGTATCTACAGAGGGGATTATTGGCATCCTGGTGCAGAGAGGTCCACAGACCCATTACACTTCTCAACCACCGGGTGTTGTCTGGGACCACCCTGGATCTGTCGATATGTATAACACTGAACCATATCAGAGGGCTCACAAGGGACAAATTCATGTTAAAGCTGCCGGCTTGCATATTCAAACAGTATGTAATTGTTGGAGCAGATTAGAAGGGTGTACCAGGCGCTGGAAAACAAGAGTGAGTACTAACTCTCCAAAAACAACTGCAAACAATGGTGAAGTTTAGTTGCAGTTTATTTGAATTTCATTCCATAAGATTAAAAAAAAAAAAAGGTGTGGATGTGTACTACTGTATTAACTCCTCTGTTATACCTTTATATTATGATCGATTTATTTATTAAATCACATCTTCTAAGTGGTTTTCTTGCTCTGTTCTGATCATAATCAGTTCCTAGGAAAAATATCTGAGTATGTGTAGGTGCTAAATCAGGGGTGTCAAACATACAGCCTGCAGGCCAGGAGCAGCCAGCAGGGTTCAGTTAAGCCCTTTGGATGATTTTGAAAAGTCAGAATTACTGACATAAAATTCTATTTCACAATTAATTGAACTTCTCCTGTCTGTCCACCAGAGGCGCTGTCCCAATAAGAGTGTTGGAAACTGTTTCTGCTGATGGTGAAATTGTCTAAATTTTGCCTTTGATCCACTGTGATTTGTGAGTTTTTGATATTGAGACTGACTGAAAGGAGAAACTGGCACATGTTAAAAAATGAACAAAATTTTCATTAGACAGACTTTTCAGCTGTTTTTTTAGATACATTGTTCACTAATTGTTAACATTTCAGTGTGCGTTTTACTTCAAATAAACTAAAAGATAATAATACATGTTCAGTGTTGGGGTGTTGTGTTCAGTTTTATGCTGGACTAAAATTTATATTTGACACCCATGTGCTTAATGTCCTCCTTCATTCATCAGCTGTTTAGTGCAGGGCAGTTAAAGTACTACAGAGCGCAAAGGAGGAATACAAAAACAAAACAAACAAAAAACCAAAAAAAACCAAAACAAGGTGAATAAACAATGTGAATGCAAGAATTAAAATTAAACCAAATACCCAAATTACTGGCTCAACAGGTCGCACAAGCTGGGGACTGACTTACGCATTCGGAAACACAGTAATTTACTATTTTTCTTATTCACATACAAAATAAGTGCATTTAACATTTTTTAAGATTAACAGTCCCATCTGTCAAAACGCTACATGGAGAAACCTATAAATAAACAAATAAAGTTACCCGACTTTACTTTTGAAGTGAAAAAATAGTGGTGCATTCAAAGGTGGGCTGCATTCCCAAGAAAACTAAGCAGTCAACAACACTCAATTATTTTAAAATAAACTGAAAAGAAAGTTTGAACTTCTAAAAGTTTCCTAATATAAATGGATTTTGCCATATGGGCTGTAAACCTCAGGAACACTTCGAGAAACTGCATCGCTTGAGGAAATGAGGAAATTGGAACAGGTTCCACACAGGTGGTGCGTGAGAGAATCTGTCTTTCTTATTAATAGAGTCTAACATTCCTAATAAAATCACAGAACCTACGAGGGCCATCCCACGAAGACCAGTACAGTCACAGTGACTTCGAGTGTTCACAGTGGTATCATGACACAGTGACTTACGATATTCATGAGCGTGAGGAGGTAGTTCTGCACGTGCTCCTTGCCGTGAAATCGAACAACAGTGTCGTCAACTCCCAGCAGGATTTCTATGTTGTAGTCGCCCTCCCCGGCGTCTCGACGGCGGCGACGCCTGACAGTGTCATTGACCTGCCGCGCCAGAGAGTTGAGGGTCCCGGGAACATCCAGCTGTGGCTCTGCATAGGGGATCAGGAGACAGAGGCAAAAGAAGTGTCAGAAAAACATGAGATCATGAAGGCTGCAACGTTTACATTTAGTATGAGCTCACAATTATACTCTGCAGTAGTGTAGGTGCACATCTTCAAATTGTTTAGACCTTTAGACATTGTAGAAGACTACCCCCCAATTCATTCAGCTTTCAATTCATGTAAAACATGAAACGCTCATCTGCTCTTTTTACATGATGACGTGAGGGCTGTGAAGGTAATGAAAAATCATAAAACATGCGTTTGTATGGCTCTAAATTGCAAAAAAAAAAAAAAAAAATACACTTGTTCACTGGTTGTAAATGACCGTCTAATTCAGTTAACACCAAAGATTTTGTATTGGACAGAACTGACATGACTTAAATTTTGTGTTCAGGAATAGGAGATGATTTCCCACCTACAGTCAATTCTCAGGATTCTTGAGTTCATGATGCATTATTTGTGAAAGCAGAGATATAACAGGTCGTTGATACTGAAACTGTAAAAGTCGCTGGACTGCCATCAGGTCATGAACCATGGCTTATTTCTTAAAAACCAAAGCCACTGCCACTGACTGCCAGTAATGGTACTATGAGACAGTGCATACCTGAAGCATTTTCTCAATTCACAGACATAATCTGCTGTGGTTATATAACCAAGAAATCAGACTTCAAAGCATGTTTCTGTTTCCCCCTCTATGTGAAAGTGAATTATCTGACATGACAGCAGTTCGCTCTCCTCTGAACCTGCTGAATCCGACCATGAAATTACTAATACTTCCAATTTTGATGGAGCAGCCTGCCAGTACTTAACGTCCCCGTAATACTGCTTATCTTTACAATCTGAATGCTGAGGCCATCTCTGTCGAACCTAGCTCTGCTGAAGCTCCTCCGCTCGGTAATCCTGACCTCAGAAAAAGCCTCCCGCGCTCTGGGAAATGATCAAAGGGCCATAGATAACTCTTCCTTTACACTCTGGCACTTCAGTAGCAGTGGGGGATCACATTTTCCACTACAATGACTTAAAAAATATCTACAAAGCGAGGAGTTGTAGGTTGAAAACCCAGTTTGGAAAATCCTGGCAGGAACAGGGTGTCTTTGAACTGTTTGCTTTGCTAAAGCTGCTGGCAGGCGGTAAGGCTGTCATCATGCCTACTGTATTGGCTTTTGTTCCTTTTTTTGGTCTCAACCACAATGGAAAATTGTGCTTTTGTTCTCAGTTTTGCATCTGATTCATTTTATTCTCATTGAACATGATCTCATATTGAAGCTGTTTAAAACTGGGTTCCTCGGATATTTTCTGATGGAGCAGACCTTCTCTTTTCTTACAACACTGCTCAAGCTCATACTTACTTCTCACTGTACTGTAGCCTACAGATGGTCAAATTCCTCTTCTTTTCATATACAAACACTGCTAATTAAAACTTACAGTCAGGAGCAATTTTTAAGGATCTAAATTTGCTTCTTCTATGCAATGAAAAATTCTTTTTTTTAATGTGAATTCCCAGTATTGCTTTTACATCTGCCAAGCCATATAATCTACTTTGACATCTTGTAAAATGCCAACAAAACGCTCATCAGAGAGCCATCTGCAAACATGCTAAATTAATTAACAGCACAAGACAAACAACTGCTAAAATGCTTTGATCACAGGCTTTAAAAAAATCTTTGTGGTGCACTTTGCATAAACAAGGCCAGATCTATAAAAGATATAGACTATTAAGATGTCATGCTGACATCATGAATCTTTAATCTGCAGACTGTGAGCTAAAATGTTAATGCGCATAATGGTACATGTTTCCCATGGCACAGCTCGATGCAACCCTTACCTAACAAAACAGATCGCACTGCAGAACCCCTGGCTGTGTATGCGACAGCCCCCAGGAGTCCTGTGCGTTTGCCTGACACAAGTACATCTCCAGTCTGAGCCTCAAAGTCAACATAAACTCAAGTCGAGGGAAGTCATCTTCCTCTTGGTAATGTTAACAAACCTCTGCCTGTTATCACCCAGAGAGACAGCGCTGGCCTTGAACTAACACTTGGGTTCACATAGGTTCACGCAGCCCATTTACAAACAAACCAGTGTGGGTAAACAAAGGTCAGATGGACTCACAAGTAGCTTGTGTGTGAAAGTGTTTTGGTTCGTCCTCCACACGCCGTGTCAGAAAAATTTGCAGCGGAGGAAGTCAAAACAAATCATGTTTCAGTGCTTGTGCATTGAGCAGAACCTGATGGAGGTGTCTGCGCTCTGTACTGGAGTTTCCCTTGTGCCATCCTCAAATTAGTTGACACATGGAGTGTGTGGAGGGATCAGCATGAGTTTACTCTATCACCCCACATGTTTGATGGAGACCATCTCAGGGGGTCTCAGCGCAAGGGTTATTGGTGTCCTAACATTGAAGATATTCAATTTAACAAATTGTGATGCAAAACCACCTAAAACATATTTAGTGTATAAGACTGAAATCTCATCTGTATAAGTGTCCCTCCCCGAAGACAGAGCATTCCTGGAAAAAAAAAGAAAAAAAAGAAAAAAAAGAAAAAGAAAAGCCCCTCATGAGAACATCCCCTAAATAAATAAATGAGTATAGCAAAGGCATTTGCAGTGTTAATATTTCATCCACATTGGAAGATACTGCACTGGCAAATAGTTGAGATCTCAAGCCATAAATATAAGTGCATTTTTTCATTTTTCCAGGGATGCTTAGAGCCACAGACAGGACCAGTGATTGAGTGTAGAAGGAGCTAAAATAAATAGGAAGAAATGGCTGCCACCTCAGCCCTGGCCTGGCTCCGACAGTGTTGGGATTGTGGAGTGCATTCCTCCTCTCCACCGCCCCCGTCATGACACAGGCATTCTTGTGCAGCAGGCCAGCTCCCGCTCCCCTTCCTGAGTAAACAGGCTCTCTGAGGTCCCTACTTCAAACGCAAAGGACTTCCCCCTCAGCAGCTCTCCTTAAAACTGCTAGTGTGCTTCGGTCGGCAGCGAGCCTCCACCCCTCTCCTTCTCCACTTCTGCCTCACCCCATCCCAGGCCCACAGCCCAGTCCCATGGGAGCTCCACCATGCAGCGGCAATGGGCAGCCCAGGAGATGGGAGAGGCCCCCAGCCAGCACTGGCCCACACATGGCACTGTTGGCAAGGTGGCAACGAGGCCAGCCAGAACTGCCGCAAGCTAAAAACGGTACGGAGGTAGACAACAAGCAACTTGCCATCAGCCTAGAGTGGAAATCTACTGTGTCTGCTGCAAAGGCATTAATATCCACACAACAGCATCAGGACTTGTCACCCTGACATAATTTGTATTTAAATCGCTGCTCATTTGTTCAGATTCGAAAACACGTGGTGTAAAGCTTCTCCTTCGAGAATGTAACTAAAGCATAAATGCTCAAGTATCTAAGATCCAACTGTGCCGGCATTTCTTGCATTAAATATGGCTTTTAACTCTTTTATGTGTGTCTGAAGCAGGATTGGCTTATATACTCTACAATGCACATTTAAAGTAGGAATGGGAATTTGTATCAAATCTTCTCTTGTGAGCTCAAGGTAATTTGTTTCCAGCAGCAAAACAAAGCATAAAACATAGTAGGAAAAGTATTTCAAAATAAAGGTACATATAGTATATTTGGGTAATTTGTAGAGTATAGCCTTTAAATTTAGTAATTTTCAACATTTTCTTAATAAATATAAATGTGCCAGACGTTCCAGCGTGTCTTCACTGTAGATTTCGATCAGGTTTAACAATGTTAATAACAACTGAAACACATAATGGAGAGCAAAATCCACAATTCAATACAGTATAATGTCTGCTTGGTTAGCTTTAACACTGGAACACTATGGGTCCTCTGTTAGAATTGTTGCAGTGGAGTGTGTATGGAGCTGATCCTCCCATATGGAACAACAAATGGTCTAATGTATGTCCTCTATTAGTCGGTATTAAGAGATCAGTTTGTAACCTTTGAAGCCACACATTTTTCTTTGTTGACACCTCATTTCACAGCAGCCTTAAATAACATGCATTATGCTGCAGCTGCACGATTTCATTCTGTTCGGAGTCAGATGTGGGTTTCGTAGAAGCACAGGTCAGCGAACAACGGCCTTGGAATCATCATCACCCCTGTTTCCACCGAACACACACACAAAATTGCCACCATTTCCAGCTCGGCCATTTTAGCAGCGTGGTGTTTCCAGCACCATGGTGTTCTGAAAGTACAGCTGATTTAGGGCTGGCAATAAACTTCTTGTCATGTAAGGGGATTTTGACTCCCTGTGGCACATTAAACCGGGGATAATTACACTGGATTTTATGACTGAGGCAGTATTGTTTTAGCCTTTCTTGTCCCTCTGCCTCAATAGAGTTGAAAATGAGCAGTGACAGCAGCCTAATTACCAACACCGTACCACAACAGGAGAAAAGATGCTGGCCAAGAGCATTTAACATAGTGGAGACGCCACACAGCTTTGTGGTTCTGTGTTGAAGTAATGATTTTAAAAGGTACTTTTGTGCCTGTGTGCATTCTCTGCGGCCCACCCGAAGGTTCTACAGAACCATTAACAGGCTTGTGGGGAGCTTTAGGCATAAAATTAAGCCAGCACTCTTGTTCCCACTGGGTCTTAAATTAAAGCATTGCTAATTATTTTTAAGTCTTGGATGCTTTGCCTGAGAGAATGAAGTTCACAGTCCTTCTTTGCAAATGTTAAAGGCCAGTTATGCTAGTTTTTTTTTTCCTTAAAATGCTTGTCAGAGATGCGTCCAAAGAGACTGTATCAAAATAAAATCACTGCCATCAACAGTGCTTACAAATTCTTTACACGCAACACAAACAAAATTGGATACTAGCTTGCTGCATGATCCAGTTTTCACAGTCAGATGGGAGAAGTTAAACTTGAAGGTTTTCTGAAAAGCTTCCTAACGGAAGGTCAATAGAGTTTTCTGTCAGAAAGAAACACAGAGCCTTTTAGCAGAAAGCTTTTTCTGTATCATCTGTCAGAAAGCAAGTAGCCCAGAGGAGAGTGCCTTTGACCACTCCATAGCCTTTAACATGTGTTAGAGTAACTTTTCTCTTTGAAGCCCAACTATTCAACCCACTGTCATCATGGGCTTTTGTATAACAACGTTTTGGTGGTCCAATGATGAAACATCATGCGAGGAGTTCCTTTTTGCTTTGTAGTTTCTTGCCAAGAGAAGAATATTAAGAGGAACTGGCCTAATCAATTGTTTTCCTTAAAAATAGGTCCAAATAACTTGGTAATACTGAAAAATCCAGCCTTGCACCCTCCTCTTAACGTGTATGGCGCTCTTAGCGTTATTTATTCAGCCCAGAACTTAACTTTTTCATCCTCACTCGCTGCCTCGTAGATTCATTAACAAGTTAGTTCCCTCGGGAGAAACCAGAGCTATAAAGGAGAAGCAAAATTGGACTTATATTTGTTATTTATCATAGCTTGACACTAAAGCGATGCTAATGTTGCTCTGTGGCTGCTGGCTATAAATCGGTAACCGTTGGGCTACTACATGAACACTACAATACCTATCAAATGGTGCAGCCTGTTCTGCTGCTCCAGAGTGGCAATGATAATGGACTAATATTGCTTACAGAAAAATGAAAACACCCCCAATTGTCATGTTATGGTTTTCTGTATGATTTTGAGTTTCTAAGTTTGTGCTTGTAGGGAATTTGTGTTTAAGTGTAAAAATTCTTGTATCACGGTTTTGAGTTTCTAGTTTATTTGATGTTTTCCTTTGAAAGGTGTTTTCAGTCTTTGTGTTGATTGTTTTTTCCTTCGGATTTACCTGTGTTTCTAGTGTTTGACTTTTGAGTTTTTTAGTGTTTCTGAATGTTAATTTGTAGTGTTTCCTGTTTTATTTTTAAGTTTCTTTTTTTTTTTTTGCCTTGATTTATCTTTCCTCCACCCTTTAGGATGACCTTGAGTTTTCCACCTGTGTCCTGTTATCTGCCCCACCCTGATATGTCCAATTATATCCATCCTCGTTAAGTCCATGCGCTCCCTTTGTCGGATGTTTGTGCCTGTTTCATGTGTTCCTTGATTTCCAGAGTTTCCCGTCTGTTTTCCTTTTGTTTTTGACGATTAGCCTGGTTTCTTGCACTGTTCCCTGATATGGATTACATTACATGTTTTGACTGATGACCAACACCTCACCTTTCTCCCAGTGTTCTGAAAACCTTGCGTTTAACACCAGTACCACATATGCTAGTTAAAATTATGGAAAACTTCCCCGAGGTTTAGCTAAGTTGTTCTAAATCCTCCATGTGGTGGACTGTGATTGTTAATAAATCCCACAACACAGCGATAGATCATGGACCAAACTAAAAACAGTTCTTTTGCCCCAGATAGTTTCTGTTATTAAGGGTAGTTTGTTGATGTAGTTTCAGATTTCTGAAAAGTTTGTTTTAAATTAGTTTATTTGATGCTATAAAAAAAAACCCAGGTGAAACAGGGAAGGGCTGCTTGTGTTTGAGTCGAGCTGGTGTGAACTCAATACCATGGCTTCAGACACATCAGTCATTTTTATTTATGTCAATGGTTCAAACAAGTCGTACCTGCCGCTGCCGGTCAGGTACACATACACAGAGGAACCTTCAGTGCATTCAAATAGTTCCTTTTTTTAAATTCAGATTGTATTCCAGAAATATCTATTTATATTTGACCAAAAGCAAATGTGGTGAAATGAGGAAAAAGAAGAAAGAGGAGTCAGCACATTTATCAGACTGTGAGGTAGTGCAGCTGAGGAAGAGCCAGGAGAATAAAGGTGTGTTAGTCTCTGAATATGCCTTTTGTTCATTTTATTGACAATTAAAATAAAACCTGAGGTGTCCACATCACGCAAGGTGAAAACTGGTTTTTCAAACTTATTTTTGCCAGACACATTAGAGTATTAAGCCTCTGGAACAATTCTGCCTCACATTGATGTCTGTATAATCGGCACTCCCAAAGCGCACATACAAACACTTATAAAGCTATAACGCGAGTGCAAGTAAAACTTCCACAGGATCTCATTAAAGTACAATTTCATCAATGATTAAATTAAAAATAGCCACCTGCTGGAAGTGTTACGATCAACATCAGAGTTCATCTTCTGAGCGAGCTCCAGCATGCTGTGCATTTTCTCACTACAGTGCTTCTGACAGCCATAATTGCTTTGGTTGTTTATTCAGACATCAAGAAATATTGCAGAAGTGTAGCACAGCTCAGGAAACTATTAACATTAGCATATTTACTTATGCAATGACTGTCATTATGATGGATACTTTACTGTTTTATTGTACTTGAAAAAGGGCAAGGCTCATATTTTGTTCTTTTGACAGGCCAGTGATCACTGTCTTAGCTGAAGTCAGAGGATGGATTAGAACAACCTTTTTCATTTCTTTAAGATACAAATTATCATGTTCTTTGCGTTCCTCCCTACAGAGGGGAGGATGCGATTGGTTTTCCTGAAAAATTGTTAAACAAGTATGTCGGCGCATAAATAGATATTAACTTGTCTGTACTTATTCTAAGATTCTAAAAAGGGAGATGACTGATATTGATATCAGTAGCTGCTTATAAGAATTATTTTGGACCACAATAAGTGAAGACAAATGGATAATTATTTTACAGTGTCACACGGAAAAAAGGATAAGTTGCTCAAGTATGTCTCAATGAAAAATGATCCTGATTGTGGTACAATTTAAAAAATATAATAATGGCAAAGCCACACATTTTAAGTCTTCTGGGAGAGTCCAAATATTGGGAAATTGCAAGTCAACATTAAAATCAATCTCTATTTTAGGTTTAGATCATCCAGCAAAGCATGTTGTAAAGCGTAGTAACACAAATACAAACATTTGTTTTCGTTCCCATTTTACATGAATTGAAATGAAATGATCTTTACTTATAAAGAAACAAAAGTCTTATATCGCTTTGAATTTGGTTCACAAAATCAATGTGAACCTTCCCCTTGGCTGGAATAATCCGCCCACCCAGCAGATGAGCCCTATCAAGTTGCGGATTAAAGGGTATGATAAAATCACAGCTGTGCCGGACTGAGGGGTGCACTACGAAGCTTGATTAGTGGATCCGCGGGATATGTTCAGCAGAAAGTCAAGGTTGTCGGTGTCCTAAAGGTGGCTCTCTTTTAACTTGGCTAGATCACTATGGTAACTTCAGCTGAAAGTCAGCTATTAACAGTGTTTCCCTTTTCATTAATACTATTCCTGACAATATTTCTCTGTGAGATAAAAATTCTGGGTGGAGGAAAATCATTACAAGCTATAGCTACAAATCTGCAGAGCTGGTTATTTGTTTCTGTTTGGCTGCTGAGTCTGTTTATACCGCCGGAACTTCAGTTAAAAGGACACAAAATCGATTCTTTCAGTGGCATTTATCACAGATAATGTTCTTTTATCAAAAATATTTTGACTTGGAGTTGTGATTTCAGGTGTTCAGTATGGGACAGACTTAAATGTAATGTTTGAATCTCCTGCATCTGTTTAAAGTTTGTTACATTGTGCGATTGTCACATAGAAATAAAATCACAAATAGGAGAGTGAATTTAGTCGTGAAATATGTACAGACATCAAGATTTCTCACGATTGGCAACTTTCTGACACGGTTCCCTTGTGCTTTATGTGAAGCAACAATGTTGCTTTTTGCTGCAATGTATTTTAATAATTAATCTTCACAGCTCTTTGTTCTCACAACTTATTTAAGATGAATGAAATGGGTGGCAGGCTGGTGCAGAAGAGGAGTCAAATGAGGCCCAAAATGCCTGTGTCTATGTGAACGTGCGCAGAATCTGAAGCAGTCACAATAAAAGGCTTTCCTTCTGGTTGAGAAATTCTAGAATCTAATTAAAGTTGAAAGTCTATCTTATATGACAAAAAAAACATTAATTACATCAGTTCTTACATATCTGGCAGCCATGCTGAATTAATATAGAAGATGAGTTAAAATTGGCTTTCAGAAGTACATGAATCATAATAGCTTATAATGTATCTCTGTCTATATTTACACCTCCAGCATAATTAAACCAAGTTCATACTAATAATAATTAGTGCCAGACCAGAGGTTGTATTAAACTAGTATGTTACCGGTATTCTGTGTTTGAAAATCAGAAGACCCAAACAAACTTTCTAAACTTTCACAAATCGAACCCTTGGACTGTTTAGCTTTGACAAGGCAACATCACGCGGCAAGTTGAAACTTCAGAAATAAACATACAATACATACGCTCATAAAATAACCACAAGCGTCTGGTAACATGGAGCAGATACTTACAGTGACACTCTTGTGTGTTTTTGACTCAATAACTCTAAATATGCTGTATTACTATTAACTCTACATTCTGTGTTTTTCTTACCTTTCTCTACTTCCTGTTGCCGATGGTAATGTCAGAATGGATTAAACAAAATATGTTTTGCCCAACTATTCAAGATTAAATGGCGGCCCTCAAAAGTAGGTTTTTCCACGCCGCTGTCACAATTGACTGATCATTAGAGTTTGACTTCCTCTACACTAATGAAGAGTCATGAGATGACTTTTGTCGTCAGTTGGCACTATGTAAATAAAACTAACCGGATTTGATTGATGTTCCTGCTCCTGGTTACTTCTCTTTACTGATGTTCCCATTGTTCCCAAGACTCAGCAATTACTTTGGTGAGAGAACATTTCAAACCAAATAGAACCAATGGCCCTAAATTATAATACCAGTGTTAGGATCTAACTTCATGTTTTGAAGTGTTGCGAATCATCCTTCATTTAGTCCAATACATTAAAGAACTTGGTTTAAACAGTTATCAAATAATCTAAAATCTCATTTAAATGGTCAGGACTAAAAGACTTTGAAGCCCTGCAGGTTTACTTGAATGCAGATGTTACCTGGACTTACCCGAAAGCGAGACTTGACATTGACTTGCGTCAAAACACATATAACCAGGTCACAGGGAAGAAAATCTTTCAGAGATACTTAAGGAAAGAAGCAGTAAAAGTATACTGAGGGCCTTCATTTAGACAGCACAAAATTGATTCCAACACCATTTTCATTCTGTTTTTCAAAATATTAAACCCCTTCTCCCTGCTTTTTGCTACCTACCTATTGAATTTAAAGATCCTCAGACTGATTGAGAACTTACCCTTTGCATTATGTGTTTGAGGGCTACACACAAAAAAAAGCTCTTACACACACGTGACTTACAAATGGTGCTCTACCACTGCTTCTGCAGCCCACGCTATGGCCTGAGAAGATTCTGTACAGTTCCTGTTCATAGAATAGAAAGCCCGCTGACTGGTTGCTGATAAATGTTTAAGAGTCTGTCTTTGCTGCTGTTGAGGAACAGAAAATCAAACTTGTGTGGAGTGTGTTTGTGTGCGAGTTAAGAGAGGCGGAGAGTCAGACAACGGTAAGCCTTGTTGAGGTTGGTCACTAACAACATGGAGCAGAACTTAGACTTCATTCATGGCAGAGTGCGAACTGCCTTTTTGGAAGAAATGCTCACTGTATTTCCTTTCAGGGGAGTTCAATATATTTTGGGGACTTGCATCTGTTTTTCTTCTCTCCATTCCTAAAAGGACAAACAACCCAATGTCATGGTCTGAAAAAGTTATGTGACAAACTGTTTTCACTCTCGCCCTGCTGAGCACATGCGATAAAGTGCATGAATTTAAGAACCTAAAATACTGGGAAACAAGAAGATTATGTAAGATTGTGAATGGAGCCTACTTTTACTTCAGCCATTGCTGTATTTGATCCTGCTTGTATTCATGTCAGCCGTCTGAATATCTTGAAAACTCCCTGTTTATTTTGGTCCCTGAACTAATACAGCATCTGTACTTTTACCTGTTTTAACTGAGCTTTGTATTTATTCTTATTCATCTTTTGTCTTGGTGTCTGAGGTACTTTAGCATTTCATAACATATTTCCATGTCTGCCTTATGGGGATCCATAAGAAAAACTCATCTGGTGGGTGAAAGTTGAAAGAAAGAAAATAACTAAATAAGTGATGAAATAAAAAGTTTTCCCTGATGTTGATTTCTCTGTATGACTTTGACTGAGGTGGTTGATGAAGAAACAGCTCAGCCAGACAACACAAACAACTTCTCTTGTCAATTCACATGTTATATGCTCATTTGGATAATAATGTAACACGCAATCATTGTACAACGGTCCAAATTGTCAGATTAAGAAGGTTTTGGGGGAAGAAGGCAGTGAAAATAGTACTCATAGCAATGTTTTAATTTCTGCATAATCACCTTAATTTAGGAATCATTGTGTCTTCACCTTTCAATCGAATTTTTTTATATCATGGAGCCATTGCACTGCCACGATTCGACAGTAGACCAGAAAAACCAAAAACTCTGTCTGTCTCTAGAATCATTGATTAATCTGCCAATTATTTTCACAATTAATTGTTTATTAATTTACTCCTTAAAGTGGCAAAAAAAAAAAAAAAAAAGGGAAACATGCAACATTCAGTTGGTTTGAAACTAAAACTGTACCAATAAATGCCGCTACATCTACAAAACACAAGTACACAAGTACTTTAGATTTCAAAAGGGAGATATATCTTTTGCTTGATCATCTTAGCATGCTTTCCATAAAAAAAACAGTCCATAATCTTGACTGTAATAATAATTATTTTGACAAATTTAAATTTCAACAATAATTAATTACAATCAGACAGGATAAGGTCACTGCGGCTCATAAACGTAAACCTAGAGCCTTGAGATCTGCCAGCCTTATCCTTGGAGCTACACCACCCTGTAAAGTTGCCTATTGTAACTACCTTGCTGGAAAACATAATTCTTTTCTTTGGTGTCTGTGTCATAAGGAAGAATTATAGTTAACAAAATAAACTAATGTAATGTTTTATTTTTCAAAACTAGAAGACTTGGTTTTGAATCACAAGCCTTTTGTTTGATGATGAATTGCAGCATTCTCACACAATTTGAGTGAGGAAAAAAAACAACCAGAGAGTTGCAATACTCAAAAACACACAGATCCCCTTTTAGTGCCTCACCAACAGCTGCAATCCCATCTTTTTCTCCTTTCTGGATGGCTATCATTTCTCTGACAATCACAACGCATAGCAAAAATTTGAGGTATTTGGCTGTAGTGAGCAAGATGTGTTGGAATGAGGATAAATAATGTTCTTAGCAGCAATGTGACTTTTGGAGAGCAGCCTGAAGAATACCCCCGAGTCAGAAGAGAAAGCTGAGCGTTTCGTGACTTTTCCATCGTCCCTTCAGATCCTTGGCTCGGGTCAGACTTGCTAATTAGACAAAACAAACACTTCTGATGCGTTCAGAGTTCATACCTATGAACATATGAGGCTATATTTATAATGTCTTCTCAGTGTGCTGTTTCACAATGGAGATGGGGCAAAATATTTATCAGCTCCTTTGAAAAGAAATCTGTACTCTGAACGTCACTGAATAGCAGGGCTGGTGCTTCACTTGTCTTCATCACGTGCTTATCTTTGGGTTTACGCCGTATTGGTTTTGAGCGTTGAGAGTCTGCAAAAGACTTCAAAGCTTCTGTTGTCGATTTAATGCTTTTCAGGCCCGCTGTGCACACACACACACACACACTCCTGAGGGAGAAGATGCAGAGTATTGCCACTCACCTCTGACGCTATAAAAATTACTTCTGTTTACAACACATTAGAGGACCTTGGTTTCCGACAGCCCAAACCCATCCTGATAAACTCTGATGGTTTGGAATTACTACAGCAAATTGCTTTCCCGATCACTACAAAAAACTTTCACAACCACATTCTGTAGATAATATACATGCCAGAGCAGCAGAAACCAGAGGGGTGTTGTATTTATGAGCTTGTCAAGCTCAGTCAGGGAGAAAAGAAAATTGCAGATTGTGGTTTTTATTTATTTTTTTTTTTTTTATCCATGCATAAGTTGCAACATTACTGAGTGCACACTTAGAAAAGCCATTAGCGCTTACTGAGAATTTCCCTTACTGTTATCACAAGATGTCCAAAACACAGTTATTTATAAGGACAGTTAAACAAAGTAGACCAGCAGAGAATCACAAGCTCTGTTTTGCTTGCGGTGTTGTGCTTTGTGGTGAAAATAAGCCGTTGATAAATGAGTGCAGAATATACTCGCTCTTAGCATTATTACACTGTTGCATTTAAAACTCTCGGTTTCCAACGCATAATTTTGCTGTTGTAGCGGGAGGCTACAATTAATAGTTACTCCACTACAGCCTTTGGAGGTGATGTTATTTTCCTCCTAAGGAAATGAGAGAAACGAGCAAATGTTCATCCTGCTTGCAGATTGAGCCCATCGTTTCAACATGTTAACCCTAAAAAGCTCACTTAATCACTTGCTTACTGTCGAACCCATCCAGCTGTCTGCTAACTGAGGACTTAGTTAAAACCCCAAAAGTCACACAGAACCATCTTTCACAACAGCAACTGATGAGAGCTTCAATTCCTCTTCTGGCACCACCCCTTGGCAGACAAAAACCCTCCTCAAATAATGAAGCACAGCCACACGCAGCAAAATCTGTAGTCTTGTTTTTTCGGTGTAAATAATTTTGAGTTGCTGGGTGTTGATTTTGGTGTTGTTTCAACTCTTCTAGAGAACAAATAGCTCTGCGACCGTTGTCAGTCAAGCGAGTTAAATGTTAAAACCTGTGACTGAGTTACATTCACTCCTGTGTCGGCTACAGTCACCAGCACACATGAGTGGAAGCCCCTAAGTGATGATCAGGCAGGATTTCTTTTGTATAAGTCTATATTTGTTTTTCAGGAAAATCCCGCAGACTCTACCTTTTAAATTCTGGCCCCTTTCAGACAATTTCGGTTTAATCGGACACGGTCATCACCCATTTATATTAATTCACAGAAACACAATTACACATTGTCCGAAGTATATGTGTTCACACTCACTGAAAATGTACCGTTTGAATCAGATCTGAGATTTATGGCTTTGAAAGAAGTCAGATCTTATGGCTCCGTTCCTTCATCGTTCCTTTAATTAATTTATTTTTTACATAGTCAATGCAAAGATGATGAATAGCCACGAATGGCTATTCAACTAGCTATTCAAGATAAGAGGTTGAACGAACGGCTCTCAAATAAATCGGTTCCCCTCTTTCATACCTGAGAGCTGGTCAAAGGAATAGGATTGTTCGTGAACATAACATCACTAGCACGATGCAGAAATTATGCAGCGGACATCTCGCCGCCCGCTCCCTTTTGAACGTTAAAATACGTTACAATATATAATTTCATTTCGGATGAATGTATGTCTCATTAGAAAATCAGGTGTAATCAATGTTCAGGGCTTCTCAAATATCAGTTCAGATCTCATGTCTCTGCCTTGACTACTATAACAAAGTAGATTATCAAAAATTATATTCAAAAGAAAGATCTGTATCTAATTACATGAAAATGTGGGATCAGGTGGGATTTTTAACCGGTGTCTGGGCAACCACCAAATGCTACATTTCAGGCATGTCGCAGCTACGTTTTATTTCTTTTAGACTTCTCTCCTTTATATCATTCAACATCACCCTCCCTCACGGATACCAACACATCACTCCAGTCGAATAGAATATGGGATTCCCACAGGCAGACGAACATCCAGCTCTGAAGTCATACCCAGGCCTACCACAGAGGTTTCTGAGTCAGAGGTTGCAAAAGAGGTACTCAAGGGCAGCAGATGTAATTTACATTGTTGACCATCATAAATTGTTTCTCATCAGAGTACTTGTGACATTTAGAATGTTTGGGTTGGGCTAATACATGGTACTGTACATGGTAATCTAAGCCAGAGAACAAACATTGTTTTATCATAAATCATATCGCACTTGCATAATCGGTTAAACAATTGGTTAGATTTTTTGTTTCGGAAAACTGCTGATCCACTTTTGTGTGTGAGAGACCCTCCTGAAACAGTGATTTTAACTTTTGCTCTTAATCTTGTGGTATATTGTGAAAATTATTTGATCCTGAAAGACTGATTTTTACATTGAAAACTTTATTTCTCTTACACGAATAAATGGTTAAAAAAAAATGCCTTGCTTTGCAAGCCTGAAGGTGAGGATGTCATCGAAGAGTACAAGGCAGAAAAGTCACTCACTCGCCCGCCGCACCCGGAGACAGCTTGTCAACATATTGGCTAGCCATATGACTGAGAGCCATGGGTAAGTGTTAAGTGAATTGTTAGATTGTAAACATTATATTAAGAAAGATTATAATGAATTATCAAAATACATTGCGTTGAATTAATATGTCAAGTGGGGCATTTTTCAGTTGCATGTTTTTGTATTTCAAGAATATGATCTTGACTTGTTTATATGAGCAGTATCACCAGATAACATCTATTGGGGTTTGACTGACTTGAGTATAAACTGATTTGGAATGTTGTTTCTAAAGGAGGATGCCTTCCCATAAACATAAGGAGAAGTATGCCCTGGGAATTATAACTTTCCTTCACTGAAGGATCATTTTTGTCCAAAGGGCTATGTAAGTTTAAAAAATGATTACTTACAGAAAACACACCAGTTTTACTGACAAATGATTGATGCATCACAGATACTTATCAACTACTATGACTCCTGTAATGATGTTTTATAAATATCTTAACAGGGCTTCTATGATGCGGAGAAAGGCACTGGATATTTAGCATGGCGCCTTAAGACCATATCTAGGAATACAGTAAAAAGACCAGCTAAGACGCCTACAGGGGATCAAGCACATGGACCAAAGCGCCGAAGATTGGCAGACACTTTGCCTGAGCAGCTTGATGGAGATGCCTGCAGGGAAGCCATATCATTTCCCGTTCACTCTCAGGATGAAGCAAGTGTGTTTGAGAAGATGAAGATGACCTTTTAATATCGCCAAGACCTAGTGCATGACCCACAGAGAACCACAGATGTCTTTAAAACATGTCCACGGCTTTTAGATGTCAAAGGGCTGGTGAGTTGTCCATTTCATTGACTTACACTTCATTGTTTTGTTGCTTGAATTTAAGTGCAATACTCGGACCTTTTTGAATTTTGTGTATATATATATATGCTTATATGATCAACAGCGGAATCAAGACTTCCTTCTGCTGTTTGGAGCTGAAACAGCCTCCAAGATGCTTGAGAAGTGGGACACAACTTTCAGACCCAAGGTTATCAATGAAGTCAAAGCTGTGCCGACTTCTAAAAGCTGCTGAAAAACTAACAGAGAACGATGACACCAGTAAGCTAATCGACATGATTGATTTTTATTCCTAACAGCAAGTGCTGGTTTCTTTGTGTATTCAAACTTGATACTAATGGCTTGTTTCACCTCATTGTCCTCCTGATAGCCTGGGATAGTGACATGGCTTCTCTGCTCCTTCTCCATCTCCTGCCACCCACAGCTGGCCAGAAGAGGACCAAGATAAGCCCCAGTGATGCAGTGGACAAAATGTCGCACTGTCACGAGGTATGCATGTCTTTTTTTTAATCCAATTAGCCATTGTTTTATATGTATTAATTCAATTTGAAATGACTTGGAAAGGCATATTCAAACAAAAGGACTAAACTGAATATCTTCACGTTGGATACAATTCTACCAATTCCAAAAATTCCAATTCCCCTTGACAGCGAGGACTTCTTAAAAATACACTTTAATGTGTCATAAAATAACAGAGTAAGGGAATAACACAATTTTGAGTTAAAAGTGCACTTATGTGGTGTCATGAAACAACACCAAGGGTGTCAAATATTTAACACTATCAAAGAGTTAAAATATTAACACTGTTCAAAGTGTAATTGTTAACTCAGAATCCGTGACAATTATATAAACTCGGAAAAAGTGTTAAAATGAACACTGTGTGAGTTGAATTAACACCCATGATTTTGCTGTGCAGTCAGCTTCTTGTGGACTGGTAAAAAAATGCTAAATGAAGTGCATTTCTTTTTCATTCTTACCGACCCCTCAAAGTGCTTTACAACGCACGACAGCACTCCTCGACGGAAACACATATTTATTCACTGGTGGCTGAAGCTGCGATGCAAAATGGCACCTGCTTATTAGGAGCTGGTTACCATTCACACTCACACCAGTAGCTGCGGTTTCCTGGGGATTCTGTACCAATTTAAAGATCTATATCCAGCCTGAAGAATCTCAGAAGGACTCACAGAACGCAGGGGTCAGCGATCAAACTAGCAACCTTCTAATCAGCAGAAAATTGTTCTACCTACTGGGACATGACAGCCCCGTCAGAACGAGACCGGTCCGGAATATTCATCCTCCACACACTTTGATACAGACCTCTGGAGGCTTTTTTGTGTGTGTGTGTGTATATTTGTATGGAGCTTTTTCCCCAGAAAAATCAGAGGGATCCTGAGCTGGCCGAGGAGAAATTACTTGGTTGATCCTTTCACAACAGAGTACAGTATGTGCATTTAAATTGGGGAGGGAATGAAAAGGTCCAGGCGCTGCTCTTTCAAACTGCAAACAAAAGTGTTAAGAGGGTGCAGTGCATATGGGCACACATTTTATCAGCGCGAAACAGTGCTGCAATGCGTCTCTCCTTCAGGGGCACTTAGAAGTTGTCCACTGAGGTAGTGAACAGCCTAATAATTAAAGCAGCAAGCAGCTGACAGCAGTGAAAGCACCTTACTTCAGCTCCTCTTCTGTTGTCACCCATTCATTAGTTCACTCGCCTACCTTCCCTGCGCCATCACATTTACAGATAAACTCCAGCTTTCTTTTGCTTATTTCGCCTCCTTCCCTTAATTTTTTTTATTATTCCTGCCTGCCTCTCTCTAGCTCCACTGCTTCGGGAAAGTCATCAAGACAATAATTTCTTGCTGTATTTTCACTGCCATGTAAAAATTAAACTTAATATCCAAGTGCTGGGTGCCAGGCCAGATAACAACAGATCAGATCTCAGGGGCACGCTGAGGAATCCACACATTCACGCTCACTGTCACGCTCAACTCACTGGATGACAAACACCCATCTCTCAACATGATTGAATCTGTATACGTATGTTTCATGTGCGGGTATGAGAGACTGAAAAATATATGTACACATAAACACACATTATGAAAGGGTAAGGACAGCACGTGGGATATTGCTTGTTGTTAATAATGGTAGTTTGGGAAAAACACTCAGCATACACTCAGTATAAATTGCTTCTTTAAGGGTGTATTTTCAACCTTTTTACATAGTTAGAGCTGAATGTATGATTGATGAATCAGTTAGTTCAATGACAGGAAGCTAACGACCAACAATTTTAACAATCAATTCGAGGCTTTAGTCATTAATTAAGGGGAAAAAAGTAGACAATGTGGCTGGTTCTGGTTTCACAAATGTAATTATCTGCTGTTCTTTTTTGTTATCATCATTGTAATTAAAGAAAATACTGGTTTTGGGCCTTTGGTGAATTGTGAGAGCACTTTCCCCATTTTCAATTATTATTTTTCTCGATTAGCTTATTCAAATTATGAGTAGATTGATTGATAATGAACGTTTTTGTTAATTGCAGTACAATACATCATCATCAAGTGGTAATTTAATGCTCATTCCCTGAAAAATAAGACTGTGTGATCCGGTTGCATCACAAATCTCACATTTGGTGCCGTTCTGTTGCGCTTGCATATTGGCACACGTCAAACCTGAGAAGTTCGTGTATAGAAGTAATGTATGTATGTTGAAGGTAATTTATTGTCAACCAGAGAACAATGGTGCTTGGAATTAAATAAGCAAAAATTAAATAACACTTTCATTAGTCTGGGAAGTTTTAACAGCCGACCACACAATAAAATAAGTGTGACTACAGGCGACATAGTGTGGTTCCCCCAGAGCCTCTGCTGTCCGCTCAGTCTGAGGTGTCAAAACAACAAAGCTTGTTATGCACAAGTGCAACAAAATGGAGGCAAAAAAGAACCGGTGAACAAGCAGGTGAAAAAATGTAGAATACCCTACGGAATGTTTGCATTTGGACCACAATAATGGGACATATCATTTTAAACAGAAACTAAATTAATTGATGACAAAAAGTCTGTTCCTGTGTGACTGACATGTAAAATGCCATGAGAATACTTTGCTGTGAAATAGCATTACATAAATTTCCTTGTAGAACTTGATTTGTCTTATTATTTTTATGTTTCAGAGAATTTTTTTTTGTTTTGTTTTTAATGTTTTGCTGTATTGTACACAACCTAGTTAAATTAAATATAACACAAACCTATTTGACCACACTTTCCAAAGGCAGAGAGTTTCTGAGCCTTACACTGTACTGCACCCGAGAACACCAAAAATTTGTACTGTAATGATCTTAATGAATGAGGGGAAAAATAAACTAGGGACAGAAGCCCGCATAAAATATCTTCTTTTCTGCCTTTACCTGGGTACTCAGGCTGTTTCCACGTGTGTGCACCCTAGAGACGTCTCCCTCAGGAGCAGTAGGAGGAGCACAGGAGATTATCTGGCGGCACTGAACGGGCGAACTTGCCACCGACACAATGAGTCCTGTTCACTCTGTGATTCAAGGCACGATTACTCATCTGTTTCTACCTGAGTCATTTCGGCTCCAGAAAATTAGTTTGCCCCCAGTTAACATCTCTGTTCCTTTGTTTGGTTTTTCCTTTGGGTCCTCCTGGAAAATCAGGAGTATTCATCCATGGAAAGAGGCATCAATCAATCTTTGTATTTTTTTTGACTAACATAAACCTGCATTGTGATTTCATGTTGCAAATGATGCTCAGAGACTAAGGGATTTTGGTATAGCAAAAAGCCAAATTGAAATTGAAAACACACTCCGTACACACATTTACGCTGAACGCTGGGCTTATACCTCACATCACACACTGCACAAATGTTTAGATTCAGAGTGAGCAACACTGTCTGGACATGTATGACTGCCACTGAGGATGAACACTCTTCAACTTCAACCTACTGGAGATTGCCATCACATTTTGAAGTTTTATAATATAAGTTTTTTATTTATCTGAGCATCCATCTTGCAAAGGGGAACTGAATTCCTCATGCATCAAACTCAGCATGTTTTCATTATCTAGACTTCTCTGGAAATACAAAATGCATCACATTCATATTCAAATAATTAATTTTTTTAACTATCGGTGTATCTGTTTGATATTACTTAGAGTCACCTTCATCAGTACCCTTTAATAAATCCGTCAACATATTGGCAAAAACTCAAAATTAATAAAACAATACATAACTTACATCTTAAATTCATGAACATACTCTTTAGTTTTTAAGGATAATGTCAAGCTAGCACAATTTAATGGAAATGTTTATAACTTTCAAAAATACCATATGGTACATTTCTTAACTTTCCAACATGAAATAATAATGTCAGCGCTTCTCAGATAAACGTGTCCTCCATGAATCAAACTGTTGATCCAGCGGAGCTCTGCAAAGAAACAATGTTGGGGATGATTATTCGCGCCTTTCCAAACGCAATCCTCTGGGTTTTATTTGCTTTCTTTGGCACCTCATATCAGAATTTGTTTTTTAGAAAAACAGAAAATCCTCACAGCTGTTTTTGCTTGTGGGAGTGTCAGCAGAATTATATTTTTATAAAGAGAATTGTTAAAACTGAGAAATTAATAACGACTGGAGAATTATTTATTCAGAATCTTGTTATAGGCGAGGCTGTAGCAGGCACAATTCCCACAGCCGAGGTGACCTTAACAAGAGTTAAGAATCCTTGCGCGCTTAGTTGACCCTGAACAAAAACCACGACAATGCCCCCCGTCTGCAGTAAGTCAGTTTGGTGTGGACAAAACATGAGACGAGGCCCTGACCTCATCCCCACCCAGTGACACCTTTGAGATGAAGTTGATGGAATTACAACAATGAAACCATGAAAACTGACACACAGAGGCCACTTCTGGGCAATGAGTTTGAAGGTTTCTCAAATTTAAGTCTCGCTCTCAATCAGGGCCAAGAGCTCAGATAAAGGGAAAATTCCAAAATATACAAAATTAACACCTGTTGGTGAAAATTGCTTGATAGAATTTAAAGCTACACAGCAACTACTTAAAAAAAAACTCAGTGAAGAGAAGATCCCTGCAAGACTTGTGCGAGAAATATTTAAATATCATGCACAGCTGTGATGTAAGTACACTCTATATGTCACCAAAATCCACAGGATGAAGCTGCATTGTGTCGAAGTAATTAATCATAAACTGATTAATGCGCTTGTGGCTAAATGTGAGCGACAGCCTGCGTCCAGGCTCCAAAACCTGAGTGGAGGCTATTCAAGCTACCTTTTCTGTCCTTCTAGATAAGGAAAAACAGTTTCATGTCAACTTTCATGACACTTAGTGATGCAACTTATGCTTGTCATGGAAACTGCTGAAACTCAAGTCCGTACATGAGTTTTGAATATTCTATCAGCAATGTCTGCTGCGGTGCAGCTTTCTCATCACCTCTGTTTTCACACATCCTGACTTCTGTTAATCAGCAGGAGGAAACAAACATAGCTTCTTAAGGGCACACACACTACTGAGAATGACTGTTCGCAAGAGGAAGCAACACTTTTGAACCCCATCTCCCTCTCCCGCCTATGGGGCCAAATCCCACTGGATGTGGCTGGATCTAACACTGTCTGCAGACTCATGGTTTTACTTCACAGGAACATTTCAATATCATCGACATTAAATCCAGATATATCAAGGCTGTATAGGCTACATCATCTCCAAGTCTGGTAGGCAGACGTACACATTACCACCTTGTCCACAGCTCGATCCATACAAAGAATGTGCCCTTAACTTTTTAGAAAGGAACATCAATGAAGTGTTCAATTATTTAAAATGAAATGTGGGAGGTGCCATGGCAATCATTGCATGTGAATGCAGGGAAATTGGTGGGCTTTTAATGGCGAACGGGAACATTGTAAAAACACGTCGGACGTGCTTTGGAGACATCAGAGCAGCACTCGTCAGAAGAAGGAAAGAATCATTCCTCCGCCGTTGTCACCCAGAGAGAAGTCTGGAAAATCAGTCTTATAATCCTATATAGTGGCTGGATTGGTTGAAGGTATGAAAACCAATCAACACCAAAATAGGGGAGCCGCAGTGGAGAATCAAACTGTTGTGACAGGTCTGCTCTGCTCTACAGTGCAAACAGTCTTTCACAGCCTCTGCTGGGATAGATGTTTGCCCTCAATGAAGATGATTTTTCAAATTATAAGAGAGGTCTCAAACAAAAGTTGGGATGCTGTTTGAATGTACACAAAACTGCAATTTATCAACAACAGCTTTGCAAATTGTTCCACGCCCCTTATATACAAGTGTTTCACAGAATGGTGAAGCATCCATGCTTGTGAGGACTAAGCCATAGGAGGAGGTCACTTTCAACCCAATCATCATGTTATTTCCTGTCAGCTCTCACCTGTTTTTTTCAGCAAGGACACGCCAAAATGTCTGCTACATAACTTGATTAGCACACTGTCACTTAACACTGCACTTTCTTTTTTTTTCTGGACAAATTTTATTACTTATGTCAAAGTTAAATTCCCGTAACCCATTTTGCATGCACACAAAATACCACATGTACAAACAAGACTGAAACTCATATTAATTGCAAATATATAAGTGGCTCAATTACTGAAGCTATGCACCTGCCTCACACTCACATACACACACATAATGTGTTTTCTACATATACCCTGTACTGGTGTGAGATGATCTAGCTTATTAAGAGCTGTAGGAATATATTTATCAACCCATTTTAGCATTTTTTTATTTACTTTTTTTTTTTTTAATGCCTGTCTGAGAGAATGGCGTGCACGATTAATTAGTCCTCCTGTCTGCTGACAATCAAAATATCTGCAGAGGAACAAAGAGAGGTGTTCCCTTGTATTACATCAGTGCATAAACTGTCGTGCAACTTTACTACCGTTTAACCACCTAATTTTGTTTTCTGCTTGCAATTGGTTGGTGTGATGTAATTCAAGCGCTACAGGCTACAACATTAACACCAAACCTTCTCAGCCACATAACTTGCCGCTGCTAGAACAGTTTTGGGTGGGAGAAAAGGAAAAAAAAAAAACTCCAGTTGTGCTTTTTTGGCGACTTTACAACATGTCCTGCTGATGAACAACAGTCAACAGTACAGGCAAAGGGAGAGTGGAAAGAAAAGTGGGGTGTGTTCAGTAACAAACCATATGTGTTTGCACACACCCCACTTCATGGTACCTGTTCAGCTCACCTCGACTCTACATGGTTTTGGTATTGGGTGGTCCATTTTACATTACAAACACTACACTTTCAAAGTAGCTGGTTATAGCGGGGCTCTGAAATTGACGCTAAATAAATCCGAACCTACTTCATCCATGTTAATTAGTCAGAGGAAGAGAATTAAGTGCGTGTATTTATTCCAAAAAGCGTAGTCTAGTGTGTCCTTCCACCTTCCACCTAAGCAGAGCAATATAATGTCCCTTTTATTATCAAAAAGCTATACAAACACTAAGTTATGAGTATTGATTTTCCTGCTAATGTTGCAACAGCAAAACACAAATTTCCCGAAAGTACAACCAGATGTTCTGGCAGTGTGTTGTGTTGGAGACCTCAAGAGAGTGAAACAATGCTGCTAATTTCTCTCAATACGGCCCACGAGCTTGTTGTTTACTACTGTGCACCCCATGTGAGCCATGCCTGGCACTTCTGTGGCGCTCAAGCCGAGGAGGTCACAAGCAGGAGGCCAGCCATCTCATCACTTCCCGTCACGTAGGCGAATGGGAAGATTATCTACACTATGGCTTATTGATTGTGGTGAATGAAATTTCTTTTCAATTTATGTGCATTGATAGAATATCAGATTCTTTGAATGTGAACACCGGCGGCCTTCTAGCCCTGCCATCAGCACAGCTTCTTGTTTACCTCTTAGTGCACAAGGTTGTGGCTTGCTACTACGACAGCCTTGTTGTTTCCATTATTTTGCTTTTTTCGACTGTTGCATTCCTGTCATCTCCTGATCACATTAAGAGGGTCAGCGGAGGCACCAATGTAAGATTAAATAGGCTGTGTCACACGTCCAATAGTGTCTTAGTAAAAGAAGAAATCAGGAAAATGTAATTCGTTATGAAATAATGTTTGTCAAGCGAGGGGATGGGGGGATAAAATGAAGTTGCCTCAGACAAAGTACAGTAGTTTATTATTGATTCTGTTGCTATCGAAAATAAAGCAATTAATGACCTGAGAAACTCTGAGGCTTATCAGCACTTCCATAGAAATAAAGTAGGGCAAGTCTTTAAGGATGGGGAACAAGACCTCGCCTGTTTCAAAGCAGATATGAAGCCAAGTTGAAGACTTACAGACCCACATCATTTAGACAGCGCTAAGCTAGGTTAAGCATTATTCATTCAGGATTAACATTAGAAGGAGGAAGTTGTGAATTAATTATTCACTTCGCCCCTTGTGAACACAGTTTTAAGCATCTGGAAATGGCAGGATGCGAATCAATGGGAACATCACAAACAGGAATTGCCAACAGCTAAATCTGCTTACTTTTTAAAGGTGCCACTTAGATAATTAATTGCAATGCATTTTTGAGCCCACAGCTGTAACATTAACATCACTCAAACCACCTCCTGAAATTTAAGGATTACAAGAAACTAAAAACAAAAACTTGAATAGCCACCAAACGGTACAGTAATAACATTGAAAATTTTGTTATACAGTACAATGCAAGAGGGGCTCCCAGTATGGGCTAAGGCAATAGCACTGTGGGAAAACGCCGCAGACTAACACACACTAATGTCTCCATTTATTCACTTATCTTAGCAAGGTTGCTTCTATTACCTGAGCTAGCTACACATGGTGGTTTACTTGGTTCATTACTCAGCATCAAAGTCAGAAGACAGTGTGAATAACAGCAGTGGCTAATATTAGCTGCACATATTTCTCTGCTGAACTCCCAGCTACCCAGCACCAATTGCAAGATTATTTTCACAGATTTGCACACCACTTGTACATCTTCTTTTGCGGTAAAAAAAAAAAAAAAAGGGTGTGAAAAGGCGACGATGCAGTGCACCGACAGAGCAGCGTTGCTCCACAGCAGCACCGCGTAGCATCAAGTGTTGCTGCGTATTTAAAGCTGCCACTCACTGCAGAGAAGGTGGGCATAACGCATGGGGCCTTGGCCTTATCACTGTGTCACAATATCTTGTTGTATTTCCTCCTGTCCCTCATAATAATCATTTATAATGTAGTAAACTGATTAATGTCAATTTATAACAATATTTTAACTCATTATTGGGTCATTTGATCTTACTCTTGCACCCTAACCAAGCCTTTTTCTTTCACAAACAGTCAGATTAATCTATCTATTTCACACTATCCAAACTATAATATTTAAGAATAAAATCATCATATTATTGCAGCTGAATCAAGCACTGGATTATATCCCCTTGGTGTGGATTGTGTGGCTTCAACACAGACTCTTGATGGTGAATTCTGGCAGGGTTTATTATTTAAGAGAACCCTATCTGCACCAATCACAGGGAGTGTATCACTTTATGTGTAATTTCCTAATACTTTCAAGCTAATTCCTGTTAACAATAAACTTTAATAATAAACTTGTGAAACAATAAACTTTGCTAGTACAGCACCTTTCACACAAGAAAAACAGCTCTCATTAGCTCCAGCTGTCTGGTAACATCATTACAAAATGTTTTTCATGTATTAAATTATAGATGCCATCTGATCATCCATTTACATGCACCATCTGCTATAATCTGTGGATATGCAAGACAACAAGAAAAAAACTTGAATAAATTTGCTCCATGCTCCATAGTAGAAGATTTAATGGTTGTTACCTTTTAACCCAACAGTTTGACCAATAATTGAAAAACATTTTCAAGTGCATGTCTTTTTTTTTGTTTTGTTTTTACAATTTATTGTCTGTTTGGGTTTTGCTTTTGTGAACGCATGCTGAACCAGGTGAAAAATGAAACAACAACGTATCGTTCTTGCTTCTGGTGCAGACCGAGGACTGTTAGGTGTGAACACGACCTAAGATCATCATTGTGGCTACATGAAACTTCACTTCAGTCCTGTCATGTTATCATTGAGCCTACCTGATCATGATTATTGATCTGCGCAGCCTGTCCATGAGTTCACCGGTACGCAGACATGTTAGAACACCACAACATGCATGTGAACGGTGCTGGACCAAAAGGTGTGCACCTGCATTTCAGGTTAATCTGACTTTGAGCATAACAAAAAATATCTCTCCTTTCTTCTTTTCCTATCACTATCAATCAAAATCACTTCGAAAGTTTGCTAAAACTCGAACTGACATTTATCTGGGCACATCTGATGAATACTTGGGGGCATGCCCCAATAAAAAAATGTTTAGTAATGCCAATGATGTGGTTATGAAGTGAGTTTATATACAGCAAGAAGCTGTAGCTGGTAGTTTCCAATAACTTAAGCGTTGTTGTTGCTCTGGCTAACAGAAGCTAGTTTTTGTATTCAGTGCTGTAGAACTGGTGGTATAATGCATATGAGCACCTCTCATTCAAGTTTTGAGGCTATTTTGAGACATGAGTATTGGAAGCAAAACAATATCCGACTTCTACTCATGAACTCCTGTTCATCTTGCAATTTCATGAATAACTAACATGTGACTACAACTGTTGCCAGCCTCGTCTCAAAAACCTCCTTGGGATTACTTGAAAATGCAAGGCCAAATAAATAAACAAACAGCAATTTTCACGGCTTGGTGCCATTCTTTAAAAAAAAGAAGGAAATGAAAGTGTTTTGGAATAATAAATTGAAGAGCTGATTTCTTAAGCAGTTCAGGCTGAGTTAGGTCTTCAATGGCAGCACTCAGGGCAACTCCACTGGCAGGTGATGTTGTTGTAGAAATGTCAGAGGAAAAGAAACACGTACCGAGTCAACAGCTGGTTCAGATTAAAAAAAAAAAAAAGTATCATTGCTCTTAATGATGCAGCCTAACTGGCGTCAAACCAATATTTCAGCTCTGTTTACACCACAGCCAATTCCAGATGGACCGTGATGCAGCCAACCACAAACAACAGCTGATCTCTGAATGAAAGGATCATTATATATTTCTATACAATGAAAAACAGTTTGCCTTGTATGTTGTTGAAACGTTTTCTGTTGAAACAGTAAAACTAAAATATTAAAGCTTCATCCTGTGGATTTTGGTGACTATTAATATAATAAGAATACATTTTTTCCTACTCCTTCTTTCCAGCACTTGTCTAAACAGTGACTCACAGGAGCACTTTCTGTTGTTCCCAAGCAACAGGAAGACGTCTTTTATGGCCACAAATCTCCTTCATATTGGACGTGACGCATTAGACGTGTCTGTCAGCGTCAACTGAGGACTGACATGTGTTTTGTATAAATACAGGACGGTATTTAAAGCAAACGGTGACAGCGGTAGACGTAAAAGACGTAATTTGTGTGACAAAAAAATTGCTTTTAACTTTATCTCACAGTTGTGGCTGACAAATGGTCCTGGGACTGTTTTCAACATGAGACCTGCGTGGTAAGAGTGGAACTAAGGTCGCCTGAGTCACCTGTATGAGCTGATGAGATGGCACTGAGAGGCAGTAGAAAGCTAACGAGTTGACCTTTAAAGGAGAACTGGTATTTTTCAATCAAAGCCCTATTACCCCGTCTTTTGGACTGAAATGTTAACAAAACACAACTTTTTTTTTTGAAAGTTCAGCCGCGAGGACTATTCAGTTCAGCAAGGCTTTATAGTTTAATCGCAAAAGTCAAAACATCATAAATAAATTACATTAAAACTGCTTTCATCTCATGATGAATCCATTAAAAGTCCCAAAATTTCAGAGTGATATTTTAAAATTGTTAAAATACCCAAAGAATCATTTACTATAATGTTGCAGAATAGCAGTATGTCCTTACACCTACCTTTTATAAACGGTCATTTGCTAAATACTTCCCAATTTTTTCACATATGAAGAGAAAGGATTTTAATCTATCCCGCCTGAAATCTGCTTAGTGAAAGCGCAGTTCGATATGATGGCTGCTTTTCCCCCACCCGGATTTATCCTGCCAGTCGAGGTGAATGAAATAGTAAATTTAAGAGGATAAGTAGCACTGTTGTTGTACAGTGTATGGTCCACATGCGCTGCAACCCTCATTTCAGTCATGTTTATGTGGCTTTGCCTATCCTCTAAGGATTCAAAATAACAGATTTCAAGTATGTATGTAAGTGAAGTGGACAATTTGAGGGGAATCAGTGTGATTTTTTTCAAATAAAGCGGCGATATCTATTAGCACTTTCAAAGCGATGCGGCTCTGTGCCGATTCTCGTTCCTGCACCTACTTTTGAAGCGTCCAGAGCGTTCACACTAAGAACTTTTTAGGTGCAGAACCCAAAAAGTTGGTTCACATGGGAACCAAAAAATAGCTGGTTCTCCCTTGCGAACTGTGACGCCTCCGGTGACGTTTCAGTGATGTCTTTGGTGGGCGTGTCTTATTAACAGGAAGGAGAAATAAACAAGCTTTGGTTGCCACCTGCCATTAAATAAAAATTAGACGAGCGACAAACAAATAAAGATTGAGACCAAATCTATATTGAAAAAATTGTTCAGTGGTCTGTGGAGGAACAAAATGTCTGGTTCTGATTTGGGCATCCCTGAATTTCAGGAGCAACTCGAAGGTAGACACCAGCGAAACAAAACTGTATGTGGAACTGGCAGACGAGTTGGCAAAGGTTGAGTTCGCAAAAACACCACACCAAATTATAATGAAATCCTGATAAAATGCGTTTGGGATTAAGTAACGCTCTCCGATGGTGATGTGGACTTGGGAACTTTGGTTCCGTTTAGACCATTTTGAACACGGGCTGGTTCACTAGCAAGCACAAAGGTTCTCAGACCCAAAAACAGAACCAAAGCCAGAATGAGAACCATGTCAGTGTGAAAATGCTATAATTGAAATATAGCATTTCAAGCAGCTACAGGAGCAAGAAATCAACTTATCACTAAAATCAATAATTAAATAAGTTGAATTAAGCATTCAAAGCTGAGTGCAATACCACAGCACCCTCAACAGTCAGCAGCATTCAGCATCCTACCTTGCAGCTGGTAGTCTACAGAGATGTCGGAAGGGGGCTGCAGGAGAGCCGACCTGCGGTAAACCACGTGGACTCTGCCCTGGTCCTCCAGCTCTTGAGTGCCTCTCTCAAGCGGCTCGATGAAGTACTCATCTGAGTCGGTGCGGATCATCCCAGCCTGCAACAAAACACCTGGTTACCGGTGAGCTCACACAGGAAGTGAACCTGCTGCAAGGGAATAGTGAACAGGGAAAGTGGGAAGCTACCCAAATACCTGAGACCTAACGTTACTGTAAACAAATAACTATGATGAAATCAAGATAATAAGACATACAACTGTGGGTGAATTCAAGAAATTTACTTTTTCTCCATGTATGAGGTCACAAACATCTAATGAGAAAAGACAGGAGACTGGGAGCACATGAAATAATTTTGGATAAAATCATGTTAAAACAAATGGTAAATGGCTTTGGAATAATTTGACATTGAATTTTAGTTGAATATTGTTTAATTTGTCCCTTCACTCAGGACAAATGAAGCACAGGGGAGGGATGGATGAAACATTTATGAAAGGTTTAAACTTAAATTGCTTGCATTGTTCTTCTGAATGCACTTCTGCATATGTAATTGTAAATACATTACATCAATTATTATTATTATCATTATTTTAATTAGATTTCCGTTATTGCCTTTTCAACATAAGGGACAGCAGGTGTTTCAAATGTCCACTCCCACTCCAAAAACCACTCGTGACATTTATACCTCACTTGTGAAACACTTCAGGATGGGTTAAAACATTTGTCACATGGTCTTATACATGACACATGAAACTGTATATACAACATATAATTCAAAAAAGAAGAACACTTGAGTAAATTTACTGTCTGTTGTCTTTAATTTTTCGCGCATTTCATGATGTCGTTCTTACACGTTGGGGACTTTTCCTGTAAGTAGTACTCTGTTTGTAGCTCTCGGGTTACCAAACAGTAGCAGGTGCTGATCAGAATGCTTTACATCAATAGTGGGACGTTGGAACGAAATTGCTCTGTGATCACTTTCTGCCCCCTGCAGATTTCCAGCAATGAGAAGTCAGTCATGCTCGTAGCCTGGGGTGGATATAAAGCACCACAATGTCCAGTTTACACGGTGATGTAAAACCTAACTGAATGTACAAATGAGGTGCCAAAGCAGCTGTTGCACGCACACAAAGGCCGTTGAGGAGGATGTGATTTGATAAATCAATTCTACCTTCTCTCTGCACAAACATTGCAAATATGCTCTTCAGAGCTATTAGAAAGTGCAAATTAGAGAGTGTGGTGTTTTCAATTTAGCCAAGGTAGTAAAATCACCAGGCCATCAACGAGAAAGATCTTGCACTAATGAATTACTGTTAAACAATCACATTCATCCATTGGAGAGCGAGTTGCTGTGGCTGGAAAAACGTTGTCACTGAGCACCTGTATGCAGACAGAGCCACCTCTCACACAGCTCCAGAGGAATTTGTTCAGTCAGCCGGTCCAGCCGTACTGCTACATCCCGCAGGCCTCCAGCCTCTTTGCTAACACTCTGCTGGACTCAGCCCATATGGCACTCTGCAGGCAGCACGAACAGGCTGAACTCACTTCCAGCTTGAATTGTCCCAAATCAACCTACAGTAACATTCTCCTCACTCCTCCTGTTTACACTTGCTACTGGTGACATTTCAATTTCCCTTTTTATTCAAACTTACATGTAAGTTTGATACTGTACGGCTGTGAGTCGCAGAACATACATATCCTGAGGTGCACCAAAACACGGATGAGCAGTCTGTTAATGG